>BMAW01085454.1:12821-104461 GCA_019974015.1 Nephila pilipes | reverse complement strand
TGTGTGTGTGTGTGTGTGTGTGTCTTATAATACCAAACAAATAACTTATTTTGATCCTGGAGAACTATTAATATTCAATAAACCCAGAGATTTAGAAATTAATTTTAGTTTGTACTTGCTTTTAAATTAATGTCCCTTTGAAGGATATTCAGGACTAAAACTCGTAATTCTGCATTACAGTTGATTTTAAAAAATGATATTCAATTCTGATACCTCAAGATAATTCTTTTACTTTCTTCATTTCAAATTTACATATCAGAAGTGAAAATAAGGATCAAAAAATCATATAAAATTAAAGAAAAAGAACCACGGAACGGGTAATAGATCCGAAGAGTCTTTATTGGCTAACCAAGGGGCTATTGTTTTAGTTGGGTCACTTTTGGCGTATCAGATCACTTTTCAATTTTTTATCTTTTGCTATAATTTAATTACTTTTAGCTCAAATATATTCAATTTAATAATTTATTGTTTGTGTATAATTTTAATTACATTTAGCTTAAATATATTCAATTTAATACCTTATCGTTTATTTTAACTTTAATATCAGAAAAGTGTACCATTGCCCATTTCTCAATATTTCATCATTTACTTTAGTTCTTATGTTTAATCGAGTAATTTAATAACAATTGTAAAAAAAGCTCATCTTGGATGGCTAAATCTGTCCTTTGCAAACTTTGCATAGAGCTTTTTTTATTAGATTCTGAGTACGATGAAGATCACCCAATTGTTTTTACTTGACAACGCATATATATTGTAGACAGTGACGATGAATTTAGTAGTGAATTATCATCGCCTGAGGAAAATTCAGATTCATTAAAAAAAATTTTGCACTCAGTATCCGAGACGAATAATGGTTTTCATCGCCCAAGGAACGAATATTGCCTTAAATATCTCGAAGGATCCTCCTCTCCTGTGACCTAATTTCAAAAACTATTTGACAGAGAAGTTATAAATTATATAAATGACTGCATCACTAATTGTTTCAATGTCTGTATCACTTCCCTGCACAGATAACTGAAAAGATAGCAAGCCGTTGTTACTTCAAAGTTTCAAAGTGAATTCGTTATAATAAAATCGTTTAAACTTGTAAATGTTTCAATATTCTGCAAGTATAGATTTGTAATTGTGATTTTCCGCCACACAACTTTTTTTTTATATTTAATAAAAAATTTGGATCATAAGGGGTTAAATTTCACAAATCGGTTATCATGAGACAAATATAAGATGTTTCAAAGAATATATTTTAATCGTACATAACCAAGAGTATAACCAGGGCCAGATATCTGGGGAATGCGGCGGATGCTATGAAACGGGTTTCGCGATTGAGAGGGTCCCAATATGATCAAGAATTAAAATAATGTACGCTTGCGCATGAAAACTTAAAATATTCCTATCGTTGCAATATGACGTAAAGTTCATTTCATCGGTAACATTGTGATAGTAGAGTAGCGACAACTATTATTTCGGGGAACTTAACCCTCACGGGCTTCTATCCCCTGTGAAATGGCTTAAAAATGATTGGTGAACTGAACCTTGGTTTTTCACTTGCCCAGAAGTTAATGAATTATTATGGAAGTTATTTTTTTAAAAATTGCAATAGTTTGATGAAAAAGAGTATTATAGGGAATTTAAAAAGTTTAAAAAGTTATTGCAGAAAGTAAAGTTATCACAAAGTAAAAATATAATGGATGATCAAATTTAATTGCAGAATGGAGAATTAATTGTAATATTGCAGCAGAAGTCTATTGAATTCCTGCTTGCTTGCTCGGTCTGGTCGCAGTAAGAGCGTGGGTTGTGATTGGTGGTTTTTAAGATCGCGGGAGTTGGGTGATTTAGTATTGGATTTTAGAAAGTTTAAATTATTGTATAATTTTAAATTATAGGATTAAGATTTCTCTGGGTCTATGAAGTTGAGGGTTATTTCTTATTGGGGTGTATTTTTCTATTTCTTGTATGGTTTTATTATTTGAAGTATCGATTTTTTGGAAGAAGTTTGCAGAAAGTTTTTTGATAAAATTTTTTAGTGTGGGGAGTTTAAGTGAAAATCTAATATCTGTATTTCTCATGTACCATTGGGCTTTAGCTATTGTTCTAATTGTGGAGTTTTGCGATTTTTCTAATAAGTCAAAAGTAGTGTTAGCACAGTGTGACCAGACCGGGCTAGCATAGGTCAGAATAGGTATTGTGATAGTATATCTAAGAATTTTGACAGTCTTCAAACTAATTCTAGTTGATGCGAATGATTAGTTTTTGTTATTTGATTCGGTTTACTCCAAAGTACCCCTAACTAAACTAAATTTTTTTAAATCAAGTATGTGTGTAGAAAGCGCAACTGCACTTGCTATATCAGTAAGGAAGGACAGTCCTTCTTTTTTAGGTTCTTCCTTCCTCGAAAAGTGTCCTCCTTCTTGTCCTCCTTTTCCATATTTTAAAACTTATCTGTTAATCTCTCTATTCGGAGATGTCGCGCCAAACTGTTTCGCAAATGTTGAATACAATAAACTTTTAGGATATTCAAAACTTAAATGGCCCCTAACACCCGCTATAGAGCGTATTTTACAATTATTTGAACCTCTCCGTTCATATTTTTAAATTTAGACAAATGCCCAAAAATTCTGGAACCTTATTTTTAATTATTAATTGTCGAAGATATTAATGTATTTTGTACATAATAATCAGGCATCTATTTTCCACAAAACGATTGAAAAGCTTGAAAGGGAACATATTTACATATATACAGAAGTTAGTCTTATTTTGAACGATTTTGTCCTTCAATATAAATCACGATTTGAAAAACAATTTATTCCTTTAATAATAATTAAAAAAAATTGTCAAACTTAGAGGAATCAAATCCGTGCATGTAACAGAAATGTTAGAACTATTTAACCATTTCAAAAATAAACACATTCCATGTGAAAATTTCATTAATCTTGTTGAATTTACGTTGTGCTCCCCTGGAACTAATACCACAGTTGAAAGAATAATTTCTGGACAAGTGAGAAATCAAGATTTGAATGTTGATACTTTAGCTACAGCAATTATCATAAAATTCAATATGAAAGATATTTTTTGCTCCAGAATTTCCAAAATATTGTTAGAAAATGACATATTGACAAAAAATATTCATTTAATGGAAAAATACTCGTTTCATTAAATAATTTAAATTAACTCGTTTAATTTAATAAGGGGATGTACAAACATAATTAGTATATTTTTTTGTTTAAATGAATAAAATGTTTCATTTATTTACGCCGTACTTTTTTCTTAAAGTTTTCGTCCCATGTAAAAAAATTTGTCACTTAAAATATCAAGCATCGAAAAAGAAATTGCAGAAAAAATTTAACCTTTCTGGAGTAATTAATGTATTAGCAAGAAACAAAATCATGCTTTAAATAATCATGCATCAGAAATACATGTTCGTTTTTGTAATTTGTTTTACTAAACAAAAAATTTAGAACTCCAATTGTTTCTTGTACCCATACCCCTTTGTAGAGAAGGCCGACTTTGAATATAACAGTGTTTCAACTCAAAAATCGCCAGCCATGACGCTCATGACCTTGACCACCGGTTAACTACTCGTCCGTATTAAAGCTAATTCTGAAACGGATTTGAAAGCGAAAGTAAAATGAGAAATGAATGATAACTCTTATAAGATAACGAATGATGAATATGCAGACAGTGGTTTATATTTTTTCGTGCATTCTCGTAATTCATTGCAAACAGGCTCCGTCGTTTTTATCAGTTGTTGTACTGTAGAGAAACTATTTATGCAATTCTTGCTCAAAAGTTACATCAGTGTTTATCTGATTGTGCAAAGCTTTTGGCGATAGGAAAACTTTCTGTCCAAAGTTCCCAACAAACCTAATTTCCGGATTCAGAGTTAACATCTTTGTTAAATATGTGTATATGTTTCCTAGTTTGTTGTTGGATTTTTATTCATTCTTACAAAATAGTAAAAGAATACTTTTTTGTTCTTCGAATGTGAATATAATTAATTGTTTATTCAAAAGCGCAAATTTATGTGTGTTATCTTAATCACATGTTTTATGTTTTTTCCACCAGAAATATTACTGAATATTATTCCAGAACTATTTCTGAATATATTTTTTTAAAAGGAACTGAAATACACATGTTCTCAAGAGTTACTAGTCCATAATTGTTTAAATTCTTTTTTGAAGAATTATATTTCTCATTTACATACGAAATTAATTGTTCCAGAATTATTTCAAATTTTTTTTTTCTTTTTGAAAAAAAAAATATCTGGAACACATGTTTTCTAAAGCGTTATTCGTCCATTGTTGTTGATATTATCTTTCAAAAAGTATACTTCACATTTACATGCGTATATTTTACTCATTATGTATAAGAACCGTTGTAGTGGTAGCCTAGTGGTCAAGGTCGAGGACTCTCGGGCGGCGTCCTACGTATGTCGTGGGTTCGAACCTTGATGCCTCCATAGACCCGCCGTGTAGCCCTGGTTGATGCACAAATTTAATTGTCGAGGCTCTAAGTCCTCCCGTTGTGACGGGGAAATGAAGAGAGGAAGCTGCTAGCTCAGGTGTCGCCCTCGTCACTTGACAGCTCAAGTGTTGTCCTCGTCACTTGACCGAGATTCAAAATCACAAGTTCCGTTCCAATAGATTTCATGTTGCTTTTGGTGCGACGTCAATAAAAGCCAATCAATCAATATTATAAGAACCCATGTGTCGAAATCCTGTTCGTTAAAATGTTTTAAAACCATGTTTACCAATAGAAAAACATTTAAATTTCAGCTACTTGAAAATAAAATGTGAGTGAAACGGGAAACTGACTGGTTGGTTTGATTTAGCTATTGGCAATAGGCCTTGTAATTTTGAACCACAGTAAACCCGAGATACATTACTTGGTACTTTCATTTCCTAACACACGTGCCACTGGTCGCAAGCTTTTGGCCGATGTTGTTTCAGTAAATCGTGGGTTCGAGTCCTGATTCCATTAAAGTCCAGCTTTGGAAAGGGGTGTTCCAATTGAGGTGTCATTCTCTTCATTTTACAGAGGAACAAAATTACGAGTTCTATCTCCATTAGCTCTGGTGTTGTTGTGAAGTGTGATGTTAATACAGAAAAAACCAATGAACATAGAACAAGAAAGAAAGTTTGATTCTGATTAGATATAGCATCCCGCGCAATACATATAAGAAGTAAAGTATATACTAAAATTAAAATACTGAAATTATTTTGCTATTTGAATTGGTACTATACTACATTATTCCAAAATTAATTTTGCAGGAGTGAGTATAATAAATGTAATTGAGACGCTTTCCACAAGGAAAAATTAGTTTATTTTATTCTAATTTTTAAAAATCCTCACTTTTTTTTTTAATTGAAAGCGCTAGAAGTTATATTTCAGCATTCAGATATGTGAATATTTATGAATCTTCCAAAACAAAAAATCAAATTTATTAACGCTAGTAATTATGTATGACTAATTAATAAGCAACATAGCTAAGATTACATTTTTTTTACGTTGTGTAGTTACCTTTAGGTATATTTTGCGTAATATCTACTACACATATAACTTGAAAATTTGCATAGCACTTATAAACAGAACATTATATTTATTGAACGAATTACAATTACAAGCATAAAAATTAATAAAACTAAAAGCTTAAAGTACTATGATTCAAATTTCCTGTAATTTTATATAAATTTTGCGTAGTAATTAAAAATTGTATGAGTTTGCTATAAAAAATTATTTCCACTCTATAGGAAAAAAACCTCATTTAATTATATTTAAAATATTAGCATTTTTGATTGTGTTTTAACATTGCGCTTAGAAGTCACTATTAGCTATTGACTATTAGCTCAAGGGCTGTTGGTGACGGGCCTCGTAATTTTGAATCTAGGTCAAGTGATGGAAGACACCTGAGCTGCACTCCCTCTTCAAACTTGCACACCATGCACTCTGGAGTACTTGGGACCCCGATCAGATTTAAAGTGCATCAGCCCTGCTACGGTCATTCCTGGTATCAATGTTCGAACGCACGATTGGACAAAGCAACGCCGGCCACCTTGACCACTAGACTACCACGGCCATCGTACTGTTGATATAACAGATTTTTAGGAAAGTGTTACCAGAACCTTAAAACAACATTTAGTGTAGTGTCTCTGTTACCTTTTTTTTCTTTCCCAATGTTATGGAAAATCTTTAACCATATTTAAAGGAACATAAAACTTGTTTGAGCAATTTTTTAATTAGATATTATTAAGAAAAAGTTTATGATCATCACATTTGAACACACAAAAAATATGCATTTCAGGTGGGAAACTTCATTTTCAAACGAATAGTTATTCAAAATTTTAATTTCTTTCAAAATGCATCTATTCTTTGAAATTCTTATTATTTTTGTAAATTTTTTATGTTTTTCAAACAATTTGTTCTCAATTTCTTGGGAGTGTTCTATTCTGTGCATGGGTTGGGTTATATTAGTGTTATTCGTTGTTTATAATTAGAAATATTTTTTTTTTCTATCACACAGTTTTTTTTTTTTTTTTCCTATTCAGTAAAAAAAGAAGTTTTATCTAGTTTTGTTTATTTTAAGAATAATTGCTTATCTAAATCATTATTCCATGCCCAAAATTATGAAACATATTATACAAAACATATGAAAAAATTTCAAAATTTTTTATAATGATTACCAAAAAAAACACACAATTGCATTTTTAAGACATGACCGTCATGAACAAAAAAAAAAAACAGCTTCAAGTTTCGAAGGTCAATGAAATAATTTGGCATAATGTTAAATAAAATAAAAATTATTCTGTAAACAATTCAATTAGAGCTGTACATTTATGTACACACATTTAGAAGAGTCAAATAATTAAAATGAAGTAATATTTTTATTAATATATTTTTATGTAAAAAAAAATATTACAAGTGTTGAACGTCGTATCTTACTGAAACACAATTTAATTTTAAAAACTAATCTGTTATGTAACCTGTTAAACATCTTCTGGAAAGGAAAAAAAAAAAATCTTACAAGACTTTTCAGAAGATATCCTTGCAGACAATGATTTGTGGCTCGGTACTTGAAATCAAAATTTCTGTCTATAACTGAACAGCATAAAACTGCAAGAATGTGTGCGAAAAGTAGAATTACACTATAACAATAAATCATTTCTCCGTCAAAGTCTCAGCTACCGCCATTCAAAACGTGACAAACCTAGAGTAAATCGTTAAAATCCACTCTGTGTTGTCTCTTTCTCACACCTACCGACAGAGGGCGCTATTGTTTGTTGTCGTTTTGCCGCAACTCCTGTTAGCAACACCGCTAAGACACAGCCTACCTGCTAATACTTTTGCGATCTTATCAACCGAACTCTTTTAATTTCGATTATTCCGTCTTCAATTTCGCTTCATTCCAATTTTCGATTTAGATGGAGGAAAGGCTTCGATTTCTACGAAATCGTCTGCTCACCGGTTCATTCCATGGAAGTTCTGAGAGAAGTTGGGTCGAGGCTTAACCATCTGCTGTAGTATTGATTAGTCACGAAAAGAGATTTTCGAAATGGAGTTTTTAATTCATTAGAGAGAATATACCTTACTTGAATCCATGCTACGGAAATTCAGGTAAGCAGAAGTGAAGTGATTGTTTATGTTTCTATTTGTTTTGGTTTTGCGACGTAAACTGATGCTAGTTTTAGAATATATTATTCGGATTTCATTCCCATTCGAGATACGTTGATTTTGTTTATGTTTTAATTAATTGCTGCGAAATGTTCTAAGTGATTTTTATTCGATTCTGAAAGTGTGTGTTTTCAAAATGATTGGTTAACGTTTCATAAAGAAATCATGATATAGTTTAAAAGAGTATTTATTAGCTAACATTTAGAGTGTTATTATTTTGTGAGTGTTTTAGAGTATTTAGTAAAACTTTTTGATTACGTAGAATGAAATTAAATTACTGAAAAAATGTAAAATTCAATAAATTTATATGTTTATGTGGTGGTAATTTACCAATTTATTTCAAATATGTCATTAGCATAAATATATTTCTAAAAATAAAAACCATAATATTTTAAATTTATGACCCATTTATTGCCTAAATTATTACAACTAGAACTAATCAAAAATAATTCATTTCATACGTGTATATGATGTTGTAAAAATTAAAATAAATAATATCTTGAAAATTAGTAATTTAAATATTAGCGATAAATTTAAATCATTAAATACAAATTTCATTTCTTGATTATAAAATTTTGATTTGAATATGAATTTATTATTAAAAAACTACATTCTTAGAATAAACTTTTAGCTACTGTAATTCTAATTCAGTTCAGTTCTTTTTCATAGATAAAAGTTTTTACTATAGATATGTATATTAATTCCTTATTTAATTCAAAATTGCTACCAAGATTCTCTGGTACGTTAAATAATTAATGAGCAAGACACGATATAATTTAATATTTCCAAAAAAGTTAAACACATTTCATTAATAATGTATAGGTATTAATTTTTATGACTGTTGGAAGCATTGATATACGTGACGGAATGTTTTCTATGTCTCATTTGTGAAAAGAATAAAAAAAAAAGTGTTAAATGTTTAAAACTATAGAATAAGGTAGTATTTGTATCTTCACTGGTGTACAATTGTGGAGGTGCAGCAAAACTATATCTTTAACAAAAGATGCATTGTTTCAAAATCTCTTATTATACTTTAAATTGCCAAAATAACTTCCAACTGTTAACGGAAATAATAATCTGTTCCATTTTCTTATGCAACACGTTGCCAAAATCTGAATACAAAAAAAAAGTTTTTGGTAATAAAGATTAATATCGATATAAATCGAAATGTAATAAGTAAATAAAACATGTATATAAACAATAGAAATATATAAATTACATTCGAAACAATTTTTTAACTAACAACCTTTAAATATAAATCACATTTGGAAATATTTATCAATTTTAAATACAAGTAATATTTTTGTTTACGGTAAAATGATAACTATTGCAATGCATAAACATCCACTTCAATATTATCATTCCATGTTTCGGAATATAAAAATGAAAACATATCCATTTTTGTCTCAAAACTTTATAGTATAATATTGTTATAAATGAATTATGCAGTTTATACAAACTTTACAACATGAATACGTTTTGAAAATTATAAAGTATCATTACTTTATAATTTTCAATTTATCATTACTTTATAATTTTCAATTTATCATTACTTTATAAAATTCAATTTAAAATCGGAATTGAATTTCAATATTCTTTAAGAATTGTATTTTATCGTCTGCTGGCCATATATTGTTGGTTTTTTTTAAAAATATTTTCAAGAAAGAATATTAAATTTGCATTTTTAAGAAATGTTTCTGGAGAAGAGAAGGGGAAACAAATATTAAATTTTAAATTCATAAGTTAAATGTTACTTATTCATGCCTTTGCATTAGAATTTTAAACGACTTCCAAAAACTGATAAATTATAAAGATTAAGATCTTTAATTATAATCATTAACGACTATCACAGAATTTATTATTGTTCAGATTTGATGTGTATTTGTTATTCATTGAATTGCTTCATTATCCGCTTAACCTTTGGCGAGAACAATGTTTTTTCTGCTGCTTCTGGGAAGCAAGTCGGATGTCGGACGGTCCGGGGAAAATTTGTCCAGTCGCCTTTTTGCGGAGCTTTTATCAACTAGATCAAAAGGGATACTCCCTCGGGTTGGTTATTATGTTTTACCTTGTGTTGTCGTTGTTGAAGATAGCAGTGGTAAACTTAAACACCGCTCTAAGTTTTTAAGATTTTTTAGTATTAATTCAATACCATCCCCGAACTTGTAATTCATAGATTATGCAGTAATTAGTGTACCCCTTATTTGAAGAGAGAATTATAAGTAGTGTTTGTGATTAAAGACACTTAAAAAATACTTTTAAAATGCAAAAGTTAAGCATGTGTGACGAATTGTCGGTTTTTTTTTTTTTTTTTTTTTTTTTTATTAACAGGTTTAATTATGCAATGATAATTACCCAAAAATCTTCATCCAGTTTGTTCAGATTCTGAATAAGCAATATCAAAATAAAATAACAACGTGGAATGGTTAACTGTGCTTGTCTTTAATCAATTATTATAATGAAGAATTTTGCTAAAAAGGTAAATTTAAGCAAAATCACTAGATCCCATTCAATATACTTCTTGTAACAAGGTCCGAGTAAGATATACACACTTTCATATCACCTCACAGTTACTCGAATTAATATCTTGTTCCTATAAATCTCTTCAAATCCTCTATCTTCTCCATCTTAATCACTACACTTATTCCTTAAAAATCCCATATATTTCACGGTTCTTTCACAAGGCGAAGTTCTCATCAAACATTGTATTTAAAGTAGTCCCACAGATTAGTTTAAAGGAAACCCGCTGCATGTGGATAGAAAAAGGGTTTCAGGTGTCACGGTGCACGGGGAGTAATTTTTTAAACTTAAATTTTTATGAGAAAACCTTTATACTCCTACTTTTTGAATATATATGAATTTTAGACAAAAACTTCATTTTTAAACAAGTACTTATTTAAAATTTAATTTTTTTTCAAAATGTTTAAATATTTTTAAATTCCAGCTATTTTTCAATAAGTTTTAATATTTTCGCGCAATTTGTTCCCAATTTTTAGAAGTGTTTCATACAATTCAATGTAGGCTTAGTGATATTTATATTCTTTAAATATTTTGTTTCAGACGCGACGAAAAACAGTATAAAAAAGAAAAAGGAATGTTTGAATTTAAAAAAATATTTATGGATCTAAATTCTTATTTAATGCATACATCTATCATATATATTATTTAAAACAACCGGAATTTTTTAGAACCTTATATTGAATGCTAAAAATGACTTAGCGTTTTAAAAGCCTGATCTTCACTTATAATAAAAAACCGAGAACAAACGGCTTTAAGTTTCGAAGGTAAATTAAATTGTGACGACCGTCCTTCATTATTTAATTTAAATGCTATCTCTCCTTCTAATTAAATAGTAACTAATTATTAAACTCCAATTGAAGATACGTAAAAGGAAGGTAAAATACTTTGTTTATCACCAAAGAATAGAAATGGTCGCTCTGTACCAAATCTCACTTAACTCACCAATCCTAGATTGTGATTTAAAAATGAAATATTAGCTGCCAAATCACTCTTTCGAATGTCAACAATTTTCACTAATAGTAACTTCATATTTTAGTACTTAAACTGGAATAACTTCAATTCAAAAGATTAATTACGATGATTCAATCCAATTTACTAATAACTATGAGCTTGATTTTATGCTCTCTCCCATCATTTTCCTTTCAATTATATTTCCTTTATGTATCATTATCTCTAATTCAATTCAGTTCACTTTTCTCTACAACTAATTAATCAAATCACGTTTCAATTTGGTCGGGAAGAAATTGTAATTTTACTCTATTCAAATTTATGTTATGTCCCCGAGGTAAGGTGAAGAAAAAAATCGTCAAACATCTAAAGTCACAAAATAATTCGGCTCACTGGTAAAAACAAATTGAATAATTCACTACATAACATAGCTAGAACTGTGAATTTTTTTACTTACATTTGGTAAAGTCATAGAATTAAAATGAAGTAATAAAGCCTTGTTCCATATATTTTAGTCAATTTCAGGGTCCGGAGTCTCTTTGAAATTGAAATATTTATCCACCTTCAAAAACGAATTATTATAAATCTTTTCTTAATCGGTTTTTTATAGATATAAATTATTATTCGTACGGAATTGTGATTTGATTTATTACGATCGAACTAAATCTTCGATACGGTCGAGTAAAGTTCATTTCCGAATTAGAGCATCGGAGATAATGTGTCCATTGTAAGAAATTCCACTGCGTGACATCGATTATACGTTTCCGATCATGAAATCGTGCCCTGCATCGGTGATGGATGAACTACAAGATACTCATTACGCTAAAAGCATTTTTATATAACTAGAGAGGGTTCACCTTGCTTGAGTTGTCACTTTTTAAAAGGAGTAAGGTTCACGGAATAGATTTTGAATGAATTTAGAATTATGAGTTGGCTTAAATATTTATCCCGGCTGTGATAATCTGTTAAATTTAATACCTTTTCACCAGGGCTTGCCGTCTCGGAACTGAAAGGAAGTACAGGCAATTTAAATTTAAAGTAACGGCTTTAACTAGGAAAAACGAGCGTATTTTTTGCGAAGTTTAAATAACTTTTCAAATAACTTGATTCATTTTTCCAAAATAAGGTATCCGTACACTTTCCAAGAAATTTTTTTTGAAGTACATTGATATTTGCTATCAAAATATTTCTTAATGCTAAAATATAACTAAAACTATGAAAAACATATTTAATAATCTGTTTTTAATTCAAAAAAAAAAATTGGAGTGGAAAACATGGTGAAAATAGTACATAAATTGAATATCAGAATAACGCTCGTTACTCAAAAGTCAACAAAAATATCATTATTCTGTAAATGTTATCCTATTCATCATAACATTTTTCGTGGTTGGTACTACTTTCATAATTAAAATCCTATTACGACAATTTTTATTGTGTTTTGAGTCAATTAATAACGAAAAATCAGAAAAAAAGTTATAACAATACGTGACTTACACCTTTGTTTCTAAAACATATCAATTTTACAGCCATGAAAGTAGTAGAGGTTCTTAAAAACTATATACGGACGATACTTGCAAATTTTAATTTAATTTGGTTTTTAACTTTTTCTGATATCTACGTTGCCATATGTGAATATGTCGAGAAAACCCATTTTGAGAAAAATAAAAAACAAATTTTCAAATGCAATTAAAAATTAGCTACCGAGTAAAATTCAAATCCCTGTAACTTATGTTCTAAATAAGGTATAAGCAAACTTCAAACACTTTTAGAAAGAAGAAAGTTTAAATTTTAAAATGACATTTAAATTAGAAAATCGAAAATTTTGACAAAAATGACGTTTTAAAGGTGTACGGATACCCTAAATGCAATTGAAGTCATATTTTAATAATTACGCATCTGTATTCTTAAGTATCTACTAATGCGCAGAAAATCACATTTATGTACAGTATATAAGTACTGTATATAAATGTGAGGAATTAGTAATAGATTATCAGGCATTATCGTACTTATGAGGAATTAGTAATCGATAGCTGTGTTTACTTCCGTTGGTCCTATACTTACTTTTAGTAGTCAGAAAGAAAATTGAATGAATAATAGATTTTAAGTCTTAATTTTGTGAGTGTTCATTTTAAAACAATTTTATGAGTAAATAACTTCATTTAATAATGTAGAAAATGTCTGCACTATGATAAAGTACATTTAGAGTAAAGTGTACTGGAATCCTAAAAAAAATGTCTATTTTGAGAAAAATGCGAACGAAGAGGGTTTTTTTTTCTCTTTAGTATGTGAAGTGTTTATTTATAATTATGAAATCCAATTTTCTAGCGTTCAGTTTATTAAATTCTCATAAATAAACATCTATAGAATCGGTGAAACGCCCTCTAATTTTCTTACAGCGAAATCAAAAACTCAAAATTTGAAGCATTTTAATATCTCAATTGTCTTAAAATGGTTATTTTACACAGGCATTTTCTATATCTTTACGATGTCAAAAAATGACCAAGGTTGAGGGTCTGCCATTACGGTAATAAATTTTTGCTCACATTTATTTCTTTGTTGTTGGTATTTTTAATGAGATCTTTTTTTTTTTTTTTTAATTTTGAAGGGTTTCTCTTAAAGAACTCATTTGGGGAGCAACTTGTAAATTTTCAAAACCGTAAAACATAGTGTACTTTTAAAAGCCCAGGCGATTTTCCAACAATTTCTTTTGTCAAAATCTCTCATTAAAATAATGACAATGCAATAAAGTGCACACAAAAAAAGTTCTTGATTGTATATAACCAATCAATATTTTAAAAATGTTTGTTAAATTTGAACATTCTTAACATTACGAAAACAGGGAATATACTGTGGGAAATTACCCCCTTTTCCCTAATTTACAGCATTTATTAATTTTTTTCCAATAGGAAAATATAGATTTATATGTTTAAATATACTGCTCATTTCGCTACTATAGTACTTAGATAATTAAGGCTCTCGTCTGCCAGCTATTTTGATTTCGAGGACATAATGTTGATTCTATAGAATTTTTATTTTCCTTCTCAAACAGAGACTATTATATGTATTTGAAAGCAATAATGCGAATCCGAAAGAAGCAAAAAGAATGAAATTTTCCGTGGAATTACATTTTCTCCCCAATTTTTCAAAAATATGTGAACCGGAACATCCAGGAACGAATCATTAGAATAGACGTAAAAATATTTTTTTTTTAAGTCGGTGGAAAATGTAATGTAACTACTTTTTTTTTTTTTTTTTTGTTCTTCGGATGCATTTTATATCGCATTCAAATAAATATAATAATTTAGGTTTCAAACGGAAAAGGACAAATTCCATAGGATTAACATTACTTTCACGAAATCAAAATGGTTCTTGTAGACTTTACATAGTTATCTAATTTTGTGGATTTTTGAAAATTTACTACGAGTATTTATCTTAACCATCATTCCATGAACAGAATTATCCGATAAATATATCTCAAAAAACAATCAGAAAAATTTCAAAGATTTACATTTTTTATAAAAAAGAAGTAAGCGCCATAACATTTTAAATACAAGGTTGTCATTAAAAATGAAAACTCGAAAAAAAAGTAGTATAAAATTACGAAGATCAATGATATATATATATACAAAACATAACTTTTCCGTATACTATTCATATATATTTACATTAATTCTCATATTTTCATGTAATTTTAAAGGAATCTTAAAAAGATATGAAGGAATATAAATTGGACCTTTTTTCAAAATTACAAAAATCAGTATTTTATTGAGCCCAGGATTCTAAAACAAAAGTAATGCTGTTTTGTAGAAAAATTTTTAGTTTTGAAGTTATGCATACTTTTTTGAAAAATTATGGAAACATCTTTAATAAAATAGTTACTTAGAAACTTATGAAATTTTAATAAAAATTCCAATTAAATTCATATGATAATTTTCTGTTTATTATTTTCTAAAAATTGGTTATGTATCATAAAAAAATAAATTTTAACGTGTATAAAATTTCAAATTAATTTGATTAATACTTACTGAGAAATAAGGCACGCCAGATATAAATTTTTGTTTTGATAAAAAGGAATTAAAGTTGAAAAATAACTAAACAAAAGAACTTGTTAAATGAAGTTTGTTTTTATCCATAACTGGATATTTTGGTAGAATCGTTACACTTTTAGCACCAAAGTGTTCTGAAGAGATGAGGTTGTAAAATGTGTTTTTTTAAAATCGAAAAGTTTGAAGATTAAGCGTTCTGAGACCTTTTACAGAAGATTTAACTCGCTTAATAATGTAACTATAGTTATGATATTTAAGAGACATATAATTAAAATGTGTTATAAAATTAAAATAATATAATAAATATTTTTTTTTATAATTCGGTCGTTTTAGGATACTATTTCCCCAAAATTTCACTACCTATAATTATCAATTAATTAAAAATATTTATTTATATAGTTCTAATTAAATTACATTTTAAAAAAATTAAAAGGATTGTTCATCATTGGTACAAGCGACTTAATGTAAAACTAAACTTGCATGCACATATCAGTTAATTTTAATTATACATATTCTTTGTTACCAAAAAAAAAAAAAAAAATATCTTGATTGTGTGAAACTTTAATTAATATAATTAAAGCTGTCACCAAAATTGTTGGTTTTAATTATATATTTATAGCATCGAATAAGTAAAATTGAAAACTGTTCGCTAACATGCAACAATGTCAATTAACACTTATGATACGTGTCATTTATTTTGTGAATTTAACACACGTTTGATTTTTAAAAACCTTCTTCAACATTTGTCAGTCAATAATCAACACAAATAAGAAGAATATCCAACGAATGATAATTATAGTTAAGATTTTTTTTTTCTTTTTTTTTTCATTGTTGAATGCAACATATGCCATTATGTAAGAAAGATGTTCATATCGAATACGAGAAATGATTTTATTATTTAGTTCACTCTGTGCGTGATCATAAAAAACAATATAAAAAGAAAACTAAAAATGTTAATTGTTCGTTATGGTTAATGAAATAAAATGAATATGGTGAAAATATGGTGAAAATAAAATACCTAACCTTGTAATCTCTTTATTAAATCTTAGACAGGGTGTTTCGAAACTCCCTGACAAAAATTTAAGGGGTGATAGAAAACATCTGATCGAACAATTTTCACCGCACAATGCACAGACGAAGAATAAGTGGTAAACCGAAGGACGGCGCTGTAATTGAAAGCATAAAGCGCGAGTGTTCTTACACATCGTCATTTCAACCGAAGATTTCAGGTGGCATGACGATGAATAGTTTTCACAGAGCGCCGTCTAGGACTTAACGTTTGTTCTTTGTCGGTGCATTGATTGTTGAAAATTGCTTGTTTAGATGTTTTCTATTGCCCTTTAAATTTTTTCAATGAGTCTCGAAAAACCCAGTATATTAAGAACCATCGAAGAGCCAATTATTGAATTTCATTTGAATTATTAAGTTTCAAAAACGGTGAATGTATTTAAGATTTAACAGTCTAAATTTCCATTAGTAATTTATTTTTTTTTTCAATCTAGGTTGTAATATTTCTCTTAACCTAAAAATGTTTTTCTGCTTTATAAAAGGGGCATTACCTGCATTTATTATATTTAAATAAAAGCACTCACTTTATTGCAAGTAATGTAAAAGCAAGCACGCATTATAATGTTCCCGGAAGAAACGAGATTAAGAAGATAAAAGGGATTTTGTTTAGTGCATTTTCACAATAAATGCACTCTAAGGTTAAAAAAAAATGGAAGCTTTTCTAAACACTGAATCAGCTTTGGATTGAGCGCACATTGCGTTTGGAATCGTTTTTCTGTTTTGCACTGTCCAACCATATTTAATTAGAATAAAGAATGCTTCTAATGCTTCATAAGTTATAATTCTTCTGCGAACTTTGATCATCATTCCTTGGATTATTCAAAAATTATCTATAGAAGATTTTGTTTATCATAAAATAAAGGAGAATCGGAGCTCAGTAGAATCTGAACGCGGTTATCAGTTAATTTCTTCTTCACATAAAGGAATTCTCTTTTATATGCAAGTTTTTATATAACTTGCTATGTTTAGTATATGTATGTGTGTCTTTCCGCGGAGTTCAAAATTTGTACTCGAAATTTAATGTACTTCCTATAATCTCATCGAGCTGAAGTTTTCTATACACGTATAACTTCGATGACAATAAAATAAATAATATGGTATTCCCAAACAGTGACGGATTTGAGGTAGGGATTTCGTGGCTTGCTTTTAACAATGTACAGTTAAGTTGAAATCTTACATATATTTATAACTTACCTAATTTTTGTAGTCTTAAATTTCCAGATTAAAATTAATTAAATAAATAAAAACTAACAAACTTTTTTCAATCAATCTTTCATTTACAGATGGAATAAAATGCACGAAAATAATTTTTTCAAAGTAATATAATGTATAATTTGTAAGAAGTATTCTTTTGATATCATACATAAGTAGCTATAGTACTTAATTTATCTGTAATTACCTACTTATCTTAGTTAAATAACTCCAGCGTTAAATGTTACATGTTATTTTATATTTAAAAAAATTAATTCCTTTTCTTTATCTTTATATAAAAACTGGATTTTAATTTTTTTTTTTACTTTATTTTTAACACGGCAATAGCCATTTCGGATCTCTCAGTTACGTAGTTTATTATTATTATTAATTTCGTGACCTATCATCGGTAGGCCACATTTCAGAAACACTTTATCAGACACTGGGATTTGTTTATGGAATTTTTAAATTAAATGTTTTGTGTGCTTACCCACCCCTAAACCAGAAGCTAATTACTCGAAATAGTAAAAAATCAATTGAGTATCTCACAGATACGGGGCGACCACTAATACACCTCCTAATGACGCAACCGTTGCAATGTTAACTGCTTAAGGTATCATTAGCTATAATCACTGAAAATCATCACGAACATCGCCTGCAGTTACGTTCTAATTTGCCTGTTCTATTACGAAAGCTTCCATTTTAACGTTCGACTAAAGCAGGAATTTAACTGTTCGGTATCATTTACAAAAATCCTGAAACTAAATCGTGACAAACCAGGTTTTGAAGAGTATTATTTATTATCATGATGGAAAATACTTTGATTGGATTCATTTATTATTAACTTCGTTTTAAATATCAACTCGAGTGGTATTGGCAACAGACCTTGTAGTTCTGAACCACAGTGAAGTGACGAGGACGACATCTGAGGAGGAGCAGACATACACTACTAACTTCACACAACACCAACATGTGTAGTTTGAACCGCGATAGTTTTAACGCTATTCAACCAATCTACGCGTGGTTTATATCAATGCACCTCATACATTTGAAACATGGTCAAATAACAAGTACGATAACCGAGCTTGAGCCCGACTCCCCTAACATCCTCACCTTGGCAACTTGAAATGTGGCTGCATAAACCTGGTAAGTATGGTGGTGGGCTCTTGGACGGCGTTATTTCCATCGAATCATGGGTTCGGGTCTGATGCCACGGAAGACCCGCTGTGCAGCAGGGTCGATACATGTTAAATCTGTCGAAGTCATAAATTCTCCCTTTGGTGTGGCATGGAAGTTTGGAAAAGACGATGTCAGCAGAAGTGTCCCTCTCGTCACTTGACTGAAGTTCAAAATTAGGAGGTGCGTTGCCAATAGCCTTTGTGTCATTTCTAAGTGTGATGTTAATGAACAAACAGTCTATCAAAAATCGGCGAAACGCCCTCTATTTTTTAACAGCAAATTCAAGCAATGCGAATTTCGAAGCCTTTTAACGTCTCAATGAATTTAACACTTTTGCAATGATTTTTTTTTTAAATATCATCATGTAAATTAGAAGTATTTAAATGATATGAAGATAATTCAACAAATGTGTTAAAAGTATGCAACAGTGTAACATAATTATTTTTGTATTTTATATATTTTATTGAAATTTTCAAGAGTTGTACGTGAGTGGTAAAGGTATTGTTTTCGTATGATAGTCGGTGAAACTACCTTTGTGTAATGGTTCTACTCAGAAATATCTTACTTTGAAATTGTAAGTCCAAGGAATCGCTTCATTTCTATTTTCATAGCATGAGTCCATTTAAATGCAATTTTTGAAACTTTATACTTAGTTACTTGTTCATAATAATATCTTTTTGTTTCATAGCACAGCACATACATGAAAAAGTCATCATGTAAAACCCACTCTTCTGTTTCGACAATACTTTCAGGAATTCTTGATTTAACACCGTGTCTGGATCTTTTCAAATTATTCTGATCGCAGTAGTGTATCAATATCTTTTCACGTGTCACAATTTCTGATACACTGTCAGTATTTACATCATACTCTGTTCAAAAGAACTTTTAACTGCCCGATTCATGTATGGCCACGGTAACCTTTTATTCGTGAATTCGCGACTGGTGTTTTTTTCGTCCAGTCTGGGGTTTGAGCCTTAATGCCACGAAAGACCCTGAGTGTAATGGAGAGAGACCCTGAGTGTAACGGATGCTCGTTAAATCTCGTCGAAGTCTCAAATCCTTCTGCTGGGTTGTTGCGAATGTTTGGAGAGGGAAGTGCCCGATCTGGTATCGTCCTCAGCACTTGACCGACATTCAAATCCACAAGGTTCGTCGCTAATATCTCTCGTGTTGCTTCTCAATTCGAATTTAATAAACAATCACGTTTGTCTAAATCTGTCTGTCTGTCTGTCTAAAATCGATGTCCACCTGTTGTAATTGGTACAATATAACTATTGCCATCACAAACAATATAACTATTCAACATAAATTTTGTTTTCAAATTTGTACATTATGGTAAGAAACGAAACACAAAACATTTCTGTAAGTTGCCCATTTCTGTACAATCAATTGACTGTAAAACACTCGTAAATACTGGAGATTAACACATCAATCAATAACTCCCGAGACTAACCCAGAGATGGCGCTCGTAGTAAACCAGTAACCAGGTCTTTCTGAGTACTAACCTTTGCTTGAAACGTGTCAAATTTTAGTCGATCGGACCAAAACAGCCGAGTTATCAAGGTTGGAGTAAAGTCGTTTCGTAGTTTGTTTAAAAATGGAAAAACCGAGTTTCGTGTTTACAATCAAACATTGTTTTAATGGTAAAAACACCGTGCGAGCAGAACAATGGATCGAAAAATGTTACCGGACTCTTGTCCATCCAAAAGCAACGATTTGTCGGTGGTTTGCCGAGTTTAAACGAAGTCGTACCGGCACAAATGACGCAGAACGGTGAACTAATGGAAGCCGTTACACGGAAAATGTGGTGAAGTGACAAAATTATAATGAAAGATCGTAAAGTGAAGCTCCGTGAGATTGCTGAGATAGCACAGATATCATATGGAAGTGTATTTACTGAAAAGGTTTTGAAGTGAAGTGAAAAGATTTTCCAAGTGGTGCCACGATTGCTTTCGATGGAACAAAACTGTGAGTCGATGATTCAAGTTTATCGCTATTTACTCGCAACAAAAAGATTTCTTGCGAAAAATTTGGAAAAGCGTTGGAACGATTGTATCACCCTAAAAGGTGATTAACAAAAGGTGTTATGTTGATGAATAAAAAAAATGTTGTTTTCAATGTTAGTCTCGGGAGTTATTGATTGATGTGTTATATGTACCACCGAATTTTAAGATTGTTTCACAGGCTATAATACATGATCCTGTTGTCTAAGAATTCACCAGGAAAGCACACATTTCTAGCAAAACGAGAATTCTTATTTCCCGAGGGGAATATGTGTATGTTAATATCTTCGCTTAAAAACATCAAAACTTTATCAATCATCTTTGAAGTAACTTCTTTAATTACTCTACGTATACTGTTTTTGAGTTGAAAGATCTCTTAAAACAAGTCTTGTCGAGAATTTTACAGAGACCTATCTTTAGGGCCTCCTTCTTTTGTTTCCATCAAATTTTATAGCCTTCTCTCTTTGTCGTTTATCTTCCAAGCGGCATCAACGGAACATCATTTATTCGCCTTCAATAAACTATTTCAGTCTTGACGTTTATGAGGCTCTGTATCACGAAACTATTCATGTCTATAGCGCGTCTCTTATAGAAGAGAAAATATTAACGTGACCAATGCTATATTATATTGGAAATATATATTTCGCATTCAACCTTCACATTGTTGAAATTTCAAATTTATAAATATCATCGGATTTGAAGTTTGCGCATGTGCAATCAACTGTGATGATGGATCAAAAGAGACTGAGGTTTTGGAAAAGCTATCTAGTTTCTACTGAGCTACCAACATGTATTTTCTGAAGGGCTTCTAAGACATCTAAGGCATTGAAATGCTGCAAATTTTGTATTTTTTCTTTGTTCTGCTGTTAAAAAAAGAGGTAACGCCTCAACGATTCCATAAATGCGTTATTTATGAGAGTTTCATATATAATCAGTTCAGTTCAGTTCAGTTTTTATTAACGTCGCACTAGAAGCAACACGAGGGCTATTGGCGACGGACCTCGTAATTTTGAACCACGGTCAAGTGACGAGGACGACACCTGAGCTGGCACCACCCTCTCCTAACATCCACACCACGCCAACGGGAGGACTTTGGACCCCGAACAGATTTAACGTGCATCAGCCCCGGCTACACGGCGGGTCTTTTGCGGCCAAGGATCGAACCCGCGACTGAACGAAAACCGCCGGTCACGAATCCCAAACCATGACCACTAGGCTACCGCGGCCGTTATATATATAAATAGAACCCTAGAGAAAATTGAATTTTGAAACTGTAATCATATGTGCCATACCATTGGGGAAAATATTTGTATCATCGTTTACGAAATTTTCTTCATCATAAAATCGTTATGAATCAAACACAAATTAATGAGTTCTACAGAATTTTATTTTATCTCCGATTTGGCAAATTTTATAAATGCTTCAGAATTCTGTTCCTACGAGACTAGAGCTTCATCTTTCGTGACTCATTTTCATCCTATTCTACCTCCTGAATTTGAGATTCTTATGAACGCCCAGAAGAACTAACCCTAATTAATATACGAAAAACAAGAAAGCAGGTATTATTTATCGGTGCCAGTTTATAGAATGTGTTGAACCATTGAATGATGAATTGGAGAATGTTTGATTGCACATTTAAATCTATAGATTAAGATTTGATGTGATTGATTTTTTTATTAACGTCGCACCAGGAAGAGTCACAAGTTCTGTGGTTATTTGGAATTCGTAATTTTGAACCACAGTCAAGTAACGAGGAGGATACCTGAGCTGCCATCCTCACTCCACCCTCTCCAAACTTCCCAAACACGCCAACGTGATAACTTCAAACCTCAACAGATTTTCCATGTATCACCTGTTCAACAAGTCTTTTGTCACATCCGGACACAATGGAAATAACGTTGTGACCTTGGAGCTCGTGACCTTGACTACTCGGCTACCGCATCCAAACAGTCACGACAAGTACTCATAGCAGGCATTGTTCAAATCCACCTACGAGTTCTAGTATTGATTTTAATAGCGAACCATCTTGTGAAATAACGGAATAGAATTATTACTGGGGGCGTTAAATTGGTGTTCCTTTTTATCCAGATAAGTAAAAGCTTTATCAGTTCACTGATGTTTCGAAGGATTCATAAATTACTCCCACCAAAAGGCTTTCAGATCTACTTTTGGTTAATTGTTTTCCAAAAATTTATTTTTTTACTATCGATAGATGTCAGCAGCATAGACCTGCTTAAAAACTTTTCTCTTTAAACTTACTTTTTCTTGAAGTCAATTATTTTTTAAATAGTTTTCTTCCGTATTTATGAGGTTTTTTTCATAATTAATAATGTTGGAGAAGCAGTTTTGTTAACGGACTAGGAAATTATATTTCTTGCACCTTCGGTGTGTATAAGTCAATTAGCCGAGATTTGGCGAATTTTTGAAAATAACGTTGGAAAAGTGTCAACTTGTGATTTTTAAAATTTTCAAACTGTTTCATCTAGAAATATATCGACATAAATTCAAGAAATATATCGATATAAATTCATTTAGTATGCAGATTGGAATGAGCATTTGGCCTACTTTTTAAAAAAAGATTGGAGTGTAAGTGAAATATCCAATCTTTGATGAATTTTTGAAAATCGCGTAGAAAAGTTTCAACTCAAGATATTTAAAAAATTTTAAATCGTTTCATCCAGAAATATTTATATAAATGAAACTCTTTTCATATAGTATACGGAATGAAATGAACATTTGGAGTCTTAAAAAAATGAACGGAGCAATTTTAATTATGACTTTCAGTTTAATCAAAATATTTCTTGAAAGCTAGTTCTCATGAAAAAAAAAATGTTATGCTTCGAGCTGGATCGTTATGCTTGTTAATTCATTCTCTCGAAAAATGGGTATACCTAGTTTAAAATAATACTCCTGTTAATTAATATTCAAGTTATTTTTTTAAAAATATTTAGTTTTATCTTCTATTAGATATTGAGCTAACTAGGGAAGAAAATAAGCGACATATCTATTTTCAAAGCCTTGTGCATAAATATTCAAGACCACCCCCTCAGTAATTGCTAAAAGTTCAATACCTCTTTTGTTATTGTGTTTAGAAATTGCTAATTATCTCGTTAACTTCCAATTTATTTTGACCTTTCCCAAAAACACGTACTGCAGTCTCTCCATAGGAAGAGTAATTGAGTACTTAAGAATTTTTAAGCTCTATTTTTTCGAGCACCAAATTTCTAGTTGATATTGAATAGATAAAAGTGGGAGCTCTCTAACAAAAGAGCTGTATGCATTCTCGTGAAGGCGCGCCTGAAGAGTAAATTAAGCTGCAGATTGTGAGTACACTGATGGGAAATTTTTGTTTTTGAAGATCAACAGATATTATCAGTTAATGTGTAACTGTTTATTACCTTCTTCCATTGCTAAGTTTAGTTAATTAATCACAAAAATAATCAACAGAACGGAGATTCGAGTCCAACTACAATATGATGTTAATCGATTTATTACTCTCATTTTGTTGAATATTTGAAGTTCAATGGTTAATCTTCATTTATTTGCAGTTAGATTCTCGAAACGCATTTGAACACACGTTTAGACCAAACCTGGACTACCCATGGGCCACATGTGACCCACGGAGAGTGGTCATCTGAGCTAAATTTAAAATTTGATTGTACTTAAAAGTACCTTAGAACATACCACATTAGTCATTCGTATAAATTCCCATTAATACGAGGATCGTATAAATTCCCATTAATACGAGGATATCTGAGTGGTCAGTGCTTTGACTCAAATATCGCTGCAATTTTTCTTCTATATTCTGGTTCAAAAACAATTATAACGTTGAGCTCATTTTAAAAAGCACGCGAGTCTTCTTTTGTGGTCGGGAGACACACAATTTATACATAGCCAGCAAACCTACTGAAAAACGAGAATGTGCATTACTAGACGTGCGGAAGGAATACGCGAATGAGAAGTAGCCAGTCAGTGTGCCACAATCCTAACACATTCGGCCCAGAAACGTATGGATCCAAACAAACGGACTGTTCGGTGTCTTTCGATCGCTAACAATTTAGCACTCGCATTGTGTTATAAATGCTGGAGAGTTTTTAAAATTATATTTCCTACAAACACATCAAATCCAATGAAATGTAATTTCCCTTAATGTATTGGAGAATATTCTTATTTCTTTAAAGTGATTCCGGAGGATTGGTCGCTTCCCAATACGTTAGTGGGGAAATGCGGTTTTTAACGTGAGAATAGGTTATAAAAGAGCTAAGACTCAAAGGATAATACATGTAATTCATCATACACACACGTGTGTGTGTGTTTGTGTGTAATGATTTAATTTCAATTAAAATTAGTTTCTCGTAATAATAGTTTAATTTCCTAATTTTTCCCATTCTCTCATTTAAAAGTGAAACGTTCATTCTTATTTCCTGATACCATTCCTTTTTAACTTAATTTATGCAATCACGCGTTCTTAAAAATTCTCTTGTAAAGCAGTTCTCACGGCTTCAGACTTGTAGGGATGATCCCTACTAGACTTTCTGTCTTCAGCTGAAATCCCTGGGAATCCCGCCACTCCTCACACATGATTTTTTTTGAAAATCCCTACTATAAAAATCAAAGCAAGAGAAAATTCTCTCTCTTATGTTCTTCTGACTTTTTGTATTGTTTATCAAACAGCGGAGTTGCATCTCTAGCCTTGTGGAAATGCTCTCTCTCTCAGCTATAATAAAATAAACAACAGTTAAACTTGAACTTAGCTTCTACTGGTTTTTAATTAGTTAAATATTAATTTTAAAAGAAAGACATTGCATATATACATATTGGCGCGCCGGTACAAAATACTTTTCCGAAATCTCCCTCAAGGTCTTTTGGGTTGGCAAGCCTTAAATTAGTTCAACCCTTACCAGTTTATTCGGGTTCGAGTGAGTAGACTAAATGGAATATAGGATTCAATCATTGATTCATTTTCCGACTTCTTCCAGTGTTCCTCTGATCGCTTCTAGTTAACTAATAATGGGATCCGACGTCTGAATTTGATTCACTATCGCTCACTAGTTTTACTACACACTAACTTCCAATTCTCTAATTTATCATTATTCATTTCATCGACGCTTGTAAAAGTGATTGTGATGTGATTGTTTATTAACGTCGCATTGTGGAGCAACACGAGGACTACATGCGACTATAAAAGTAATATATCTAAATAATTTCAATCTAATTAGCATAAATCGTGTTTCATTTCATTGGAAGGGATTTCATTTTAATCAATTCGAATACAACTTTTCTCGAGGTTTGTGAAAGGAAAATCGCAATATAGTCGTTATTCTTATGAAAATGAAAATAACGACTACATTGCGATCGATTGTGACGTTGGACTGAAATAACGACTACATCGCGACGTTATTTCGCGATATAGTCGTTATTTCAGTTCAACGTCACAAATTTTAGTTGGAAAAAAATCTTGCCTAATAAGTATTAGAGAAAATTATGTAAAATTTGTCACAATGTTTTTAATTGATAGATTCTTTTTGAAATTTAGAATCTTTCCCTTTTTTTTAATATAGACATAAACAGAAAAAAATTCAACTCCTGCATTTATAATTCTTCCCGTTGAACAATTTTTGTTGAATTAACTTTTTAAAGTACAAAGTTAATTCACTAGTAATATAATTTGGTTTGGTTATGATGAACTGTCATATATGTAGACTTGAGAACAATACCGAAAGATCTGAGAACATTTATTAAATATACAGTATTTGATCCAAATTTTTTAAAAGCTGAAAATCACCTTAATTTTTAATTAATTAGAAGTAAAATGGTAGGATACAAAGTATGGAACACAAATTCTTCAGTGAAAAAAGGATTTCTTCAAAACGAAATGTCGAAAAGTTATCCGTCGAAAAATGTTGATTCCTTAATATTAGATGCATTACCTTAAGAATCATTTTCTTCTGCCTTTTTTAATTGTTATTCTAAATGTTTCCAATAAATTTTCACTGAATTATTCACCTGAAACATTAGAAAACTTATGAGGTTTTTGAGTATCAACATGTCATTTAAATCAAAGAATAATTTTTAGTTTAAAAAGAATACTTTTTAGTCCAAAAGTATCTTATACATGTTAATATTTCAAAGTTTAAAAGAGTAGCATCTCTGATTGAAATTGAGGGAATATTTTAGATCGCTTCGCATTACTTTCTGGGAAATGCAAATTACTATGAACTTCAACGCGGAAAATCATTAACAATTTTATCAAGGTTTGTTTTCATGTCTCGAAGAAGGAAGTTAATTAGTATTAACGTAACATGTTTACCTCCTGCAGAAGGTAATTTATTTTGCTTAAAATATTTCAGTTTCTTGTTTTTATTTCTTTTGATTACGAAACTTTAATTTGTAAATTTTATGATTACAGTAAGATTCGAATTTACCAGTACCCGATCCCTGTGCCAAAAATTTAAAATGTTATGTAATGTTAACGAGGTTTAAACTTGCTTTTATAATTTGTTTATCATATGAACTTATAATTTATTCCTTAGAGTAGTGTTTTTATTAAAGTAAACAAATAATAATAATTATTATTATGTATCCAAATGTATTTAAATGTTACAATGAAAGTTAAAAGCTTTGAGGGGGCCTCCAAACTTAATTATTATTGTTTAAGTATTTTAATAGAAAGAATAACATATTTGATTTATTTAAGTTAATAATAAGACCTATTTAATAATCGTAATATTTTTATGTCATTTACTTAAGCTTAGAAATTAGTTAGTGTTATTCAAATATATTCAAAAAAAACTTATTCTTCTGCAAAGCTTGGTTGAAAAATTAAACAATAGCTGCAACTGGTTTATTTTTTATTTATTTTTTTTTTTACTTGATTTTCGAACCTTTGTTGTACATAAAAGTTGAATTAGGAAATAAGATTTTACTATCCGATAATAATTTATTCTAATGAAAAGCATAGTTCTAAAGTAATAACTCAATGATCGTAGTTCTTGTTTATTTTTAAGTGATTTTCAAAACTTTTTTTGTACTTAAAAGCTATATATGTCATTCTAAGTAAAGCATTGTTTTCTCTTTGACATAATTCTCATACTCTTCTCCACACTGGCGCCATACCGCGACGACTCGAGCAAATCAAACAACCGGAGGTGAATTCCGGTTGTTTTTGTCGACACCAAGCTTTAATGGAAACTTTCAGCTCGGAACGAAAGTGACGTCCCGTAAAGCTCTCTTTCATCTTTCGGAAGAGTTGAGATACAAGGTCGGGTGCAATGACACCTTCCTACTTCAACCGCATCTCCAGGTGGGTCTTCTTCAGTTCTCAGAACACCAACAACATCTGGGAGCAAAGAAACAAATTCAATAGATTACATAGTGAAACGGAACTCCTTTTTTGATTTTATTTCTTACTTTAAAACTATGAATTTTCAGATTAACATTCTTTAAAATTAAACAGGTCAAATGATCTGATCGTATAGGGGAAAGAAGAGGCTCCGAATATATATGAGAATACAAAATAAGAATGTGAACAATGACTCATATGAATGATTTAACATTTGGTGTATTCATATAGTTTTTTTTTTTTTTTTTTTTTTTTTTGAACATGATAAATGTTTACATAAATATAATGTAAAATGTAAGTGTTTGTGTGTTACTCGCGTGTGTTACATGCCTGTGTAAATGTATCCTTGCGAAAGACTGAATGTCTAAGGCTGAATATGTGTATTCCAAATTCTGGGTGAGCTTCTTATTTAAGTGAGACGCCAGAAAGGGTACGGGATAGAGCCAAGAAAGAGAAAATGGACATTCCTCTTGAAAAGATGATTCACATTTCGCAACCTTAAGCCTTTAATGATCTTCTAAGGATCTTTCATGTGAAATTCAAAGATCATTCCGAATTAAAAAGAATTTTGTTCCATGATCGTGGGTACCACGTATCAATAGGTTATAGCATTTGAATTACATAAACTTGAAAATCGGTTGAAATATGAATGAACTATTGCTTTCAATGCTTTATTGTTCAATCAAGCTTTGTATTGAAAATCTAATGAGCAGAAATGTTATGAAAGAGAAGTAAAGGAACACAGTTTTACTTCTTATATAAAGAACGAATGTTCCATCCAGACAGATTAGTTCGGGGTTCACTTCTTTTCATGGATGTTATCTTACAACGTTAATTAAATGAAAGTGCATTATACTCACATCATAATACCTCTCACGAACTCGGATAAATATTGTTTTGCAGCAAAAGAATTAGCAAAAATATGAAAAAAAAAATTTAACATTTGCGTCTCTAGACGCGTATAATTTATTTGTAAAAATTCACAGTCTCCAAATCCTTTTTCGCTCATTATATTGCTAAGCATATTAAAGTATCATTTAGGATAAAATATTTATATTTTTTTATGGTCAATGTTTCAAAACGCGTTTTTCATTGTTAGCTCCGAGACGTTTTTCATATAAAAATTATAATAATGATATTACATATGGAAAAGGTCTTCCATCTTAAAAATTTTATTTTTTTCTAATGTAAAAGAGATTATTATCTCGCGTCATAGATAATTTGCTTAATGAATATATAATATGCTTTTATGCAGAATTCATGACTTAAATTTGGGAAGCAGTTTCTGATGCACAATGCATTTTTTTATGTTTCTATAAAATAAGCTCTTCGCATAAAATATGTATTATATTTAATTTTACCGTAATATAATATCATATCATTGTAACTATGGAAACAAACACTTGATATACAGTTGTATTTTTTGCAGGAAATGTTTTTAAGAAATCGTCTTGAGTCGTTGACTTGTGTAAGCTATATTTTCCTTTAATTATCAAAATGCAGTATTTTCCTTTGTTTTCTTGTTTTTGGCAAATTATTTTCACATGTCTGGGTTTAATACATTAGAAAAACTGCAAATATCGTACAAAGTTAATTAAGACAATGTCTGGTGTTAGATTAAATAAATGAATAATAATAGTGATCTCGTTTGGTATTGTAATTTAAATGTGTTGAACTTTGAAATTAAAGGATGAATAAATACATGGTTCATTGTCCTCGCTTTCATTTCTTTTTTTTTTAATGTCTCATTTGTATTTTTAATTAATTTATTTAAAGTGATTAGAACAAATTCTTCATTTGTTTAATGCGATTCCTGAAGAAGGATTTTTTTCTTGAGCTAGATCTATATTTAAAGGTATGCGTATGTTATTACTTTTTTGAATAATAGTTCCTCATTTGTTCATCTATCAATTAGTGCAGAAATTAGATGTGACTAAAAGATAAAATAGTACATTTTCCTTTAAATACAATTTCTATTTGAAAAAAATACAAAGAAGATAAATTGTTGTATTTCCCAATCGTTCCTTTACATTGTTTCTTGTCCGTGTATGTAGTTGGATTGTTAATATCAGAGATAAAACTTTCGAGAGAGAGACTATAGAATGGTAAATTTACAGAGACAAAAGCTTATGCTATATTATTTAAAATTTAATAAGGTGCATTAAAAATTTTCTGTATTTAAAATGTCACATTGAAGAAACCTCAGTTACATATATTGAGGAGTACGCATTTTTTAGAAAAAATCTAACGGCAATGAATATTGTTTTCAGAATTTAATAATTACTCTCAGCCATTTAAAAGAGAAATGTAGAACAGATTTAGGGTAATATTTTAAGCATACTCCTATAACATGAGCTTGGACGATGTTTAAATGGTATTACATTAAGCAGAACTTATTTTAAATATAAATGAGGCAAACCCCATATATTCTAAGGAATGGTATATTGCAAAATGAAAGCGTTAAGTTAATGGTATTGTTTTTGCTTAAAACACTAAAATACAACGGTTTTTACTCAGTCATCAGGAATTATTGTGGCATTTTGTTCAATAAAATAAAATAAATTTAATATAATAAAATAATTCACATATATGATTATAATAAAAAAAAATTGATTTCAGATTGTGAGTAATAATGCATAATTTTTTATAAAATTACCTTTCGAAATTCCACGTTTTAACTAATATTAACGTTTTTAAAGTATGCTTGAAGAAGTTCTTTATATATAGTTATAACAATAGGATTTAACAGTTACATTTTTCTTTGTATGTTATGTGACTTTAATCGGTACGAACGGATGATTTATTATGATTTATATGAATAAAATAAAATGATTGTAAAAGACAAACAATTTTTGAAAATTTTGAAAATGAGACTTGTTTCTTTAGCTTTTAGATAAAGTGTCTCATCTAGTCCGTTAAGGTTCATTATTTTAAAAAAAAATAAACACTATGGGGCTAAATGCAGAGTTATTCAAAATAAATCATCCGATTTCAAAATTTCATATTTTGGTAAATAAGCGATACAGAATGATAAGTAATATATGAATGCAAAAGAAAAATATGGATGGTTATATTACAAGTGCTTTATATAACTTCCTTTAGTTACTGATACAATGTATATTCAATATGTAAATTGCTACCAAACACGTTGTAAAGTGTCGCTGGTAATTGAATGTACTACAAAAATCTATTGTTTAAGAGCACCTTAATTTGTAAGCAATGGTGGTGCATACACTTTATCTTTTACAAAATCCCAAAGGAATAAATCGCATCGGATCATACAGGAGACTTAGGTGTTCTACTGTGTAACATCGAGTCATCTGGTCAACTGTGACGGATCCAATAGCAAGGAAGCTTCGCGAAAGCTTCTGAAACAGCTTTCGTGAAATACCTTCACGAATAATACACGAATTTCATCTATTTTTCACAATACAAAACTTCCACATTTTTCCTTTGCATTCAGGTATTACTTATCATTTCGGATCGTTTTGTTTTGAAAATATGGAATTTTGAAATCCAATAATTCATTTTGAGTAATCCTGTATTTAATTTTAAAAAGAAGATGGGAGGAAATGTACTGGTTCAGAGGATGGACACGATGGAGCTGTCAGTGAAATTTGTTTTGAGTGAAGGCTTGCTTGCTTTTAGGGGGAAACAAAATATAAGATAAGTATTAATTTCCAACGGACATTTTAACATTTAATTTAACCAGTCTTGAAATTGGCATTGAATTTTCTTAGAATATTTCTTGTGAATAGAAAAAAAGACTGTTGATTGATTGGTTGGTTTTATGTTATGTGGTAGAGAACGACAAAGGATATTTCTTTCTTTGAACCAAATCTCTTTAAAAAAAATTCCCTTTAATAAATATTTTCGTCATCCTAGTGTGGATTGAAGTTTTATAAACAGCGTACTTGTTAGTAACTCGAGGGCTATTGATGACAGACCTCGTAATTTTGAACCACTGTCAAGTGACGAGAACGACACCTAAGCTGAGATCCCACTCATCTAAAGTCCACAGCATTCTAACTAAAGGATTATGAACCTCGCCAGAATTAACGGGTTTCCTCGCCTCTACACGATGAATCTTTGGTGAAACCATGACTCGACTGGACTGAAACATTGCCTGTGACGAATTCGGGGCTTTGATCAATTGGTTACTTCGAGATATTTTCTTGTTTATAACATAAAAGATAATGTGTTTTTAATAAATGTATAATGGAATCGTAAAATTTTTCTTTATCTAATGAATCACGTTAAAATTCAGTTTTAAATATTGAAATTAATTTTTTTTAAAAATATAATGGCATAGTTATTATCTTGTTTTTTAAAAAAAGCGAAAGCGTCGAAGGAAAGAAAATCAAAATTTTGTAATCTTTTTAAACTTTAGTTAAATAAAACAAAACTTTTGAAACATTTTATATTATACTGAAAAATGTACATGGATCTTGTATTATTAGTGTGTCATTTTTTTATATAAATTTAAATGTATAAGGTAAAAAAATAAGGCACAATAATTATTATTTTTTTAATGTTGTTCAAAAACTGTTAATAAATGCATTGTTTATATATATTCTTGAATAATTCATTAGTTGTCATTCCTCTAAGCAAGTAATTTTTTAATAAAATGGAACTAAAAAATCACATTAGAAAACAGATCATTTTATTTTAAAGAGAATTGTAAATCATTTATTAGAATCTGCGCAAACCGAATGATAAATATTTATTCACAAGAGTTTTATTTAACATTAATGTATGCATGCATGAAAATTGATGCATGTTTATGAATAATTTATCTTAATCGCCGTGACTATTTTATTTTGATATGAATAACATGTAAATCGTTTTAAATTGCTAGTGGTCAAAAGGAAATTAATATTTTATTACCAACTTTGTGGTAAATATTTTGAATAAATTGCTTTTTATCCCGGAAGTTTATGTCACGAAATTTAACTATTCGCTTGAATATTTAGTTCGAAGCTATTTATTTCTTGTTTTATACAAATCTCTTGTTTATTAAAGTATTTAATTCTGCAGAACTTTTTCAACTGTAGATTTATTTTTAACAGTCGATCGAAAATTTATTTGTAAAAAGTGAAAAACCTCTTCCCAAATTTTGAGTTTTTTTCAGAACAATTTTTAAATTAATTATATATTTTTATTTATTTTTAAATATACAATGGCATTGTCATATAATCTTTTTTAAAAAGTGGAAAGACTAAGTATAATACCGCATATTCTGTATTATTATTAAATAATAATAAAACCTTTTTCAAAGGAACAAAATTGCTAATGTGGTAAATTTTCGTCACTTATTAATAAACATGTACTTCATAATGAAAGGACGAGTGTATTAATTTTAAGTTCAAAAATTAATTCGTTTGATTACATAAAAATGTAAAAAAAAAATACTTATTTTATGCTATTCTAACTTTAACATTAAATTTTGAGAACCATGGAATGTAAACTGATAAACTCTATTACAAAATTAAATTTAAAAAAACCAATTATACGCAAAATTTTGCAATGAACAAATTTTACCGCAAAAGTACAAACATTTTAAATAATTATTAAATTATTTGATGAAATTTTAGGATTAAAACAAACTATAATATGACAACGGGATGAAAAATTCCTGAATATAGGTTCAATATCCTGAAGTCGTTATGGCGTAAAAGTTAGGAGATTGGAGTTCCTACTGAGTTGTCATCCTCATCATTTTAACAAGGCTTACAATTTCGATGTCTGTTACCAATAACCCTTGTGCGTCATCTAAGTGTGATTTGAAAAATGATTAATCTTTCATGACTTGCAGAAAAGATTTTAAACTTTCATGATAGTAACCTTTTTTATAATATAATTTGAAAACTGAATTAAATGATTGTCAACAACTTGCATTCATTTTTTTTCTCAAGTACAAAGGGTTACTGGAAAGTAATGTCTTTATGAGCGTAATTGTTTTATTATTTGTTACTTGATTTTCCCAATTCTTGTTGTATGTGACGCTGCATAAATATCCTCTATGTAACACATCGATCAATAACTCCCGAGTCTAACATTGAAAACAACATTTTTTTTGCAAATTTTTTTTTTATTCATCAACATAACACCTTTGTTAATCACCTTTTAGGGTGATACAATCGTTCCAACGCTTTTCCAAATCATTTTTTTTTTCCCAAAATTTTTTTTTTTTCTTTTTTCGCAAGAAATCTTTTTTGTTGCGAGTAAATAGCGATAAACAGCTTTCTGAATCATCGACTCGTTGCTGTTTTTGTTCCATCGAAAGCAATCGCGGCACCCACTTGGAAAAACCCTTTTTCACTTCACTTCAAAAAACCTTTTTCAGTAAATACACTTCCATATGATATCTGTGTCATCTCAGCAATCTCACGGAGCTTCACTTTACGATCTTTCATTATAATTTTTGTCACTTCACTCACATTTTCCGGTGTAACGGCTTCCACAGGTCTACCCGAGCGTTCCGCGTCATTTGTGTCGGTTTAAACTCGTTTAAACTCGGCAAACCACCGACAAATCGTTGCTTTTGATGGACAAGAGTCCGGGTAACATTTTTCAATCCATTGTTTCGCTTGCCCGGTGTTTTTACCCATTAAAAAACAATGTTTTATCAGAACACGAAACTCGGTTTTTTCCATTTTTTAAACTAACTACAAAACGACTTTACTCCAACGTCGATAACTCAGCTGTTTCTGGTCCGATCGACTTAAAATTTTGACACGTTTCAAGCAAAGGTTAGTACTCTAGAAAGACCTGGTTACTGGTTTACTATGAGTGCCATCTCTGGGTTAGTCTCGGGAGTTATTGATTGATGTGTTAGAATGATTTTTTTTCTTTGCTGTTTTCATAATTCCTGAGAGAGAGGGTTAAACGCTGATCCAAAGGAACATATCAAAGGCAGAAATGACTTTTCTATTCTGTTATCAGATATTGGTTTAGATGGAATCATTTTTTTCTTTTACTAATGAAAAAATGTTAGCATGAGAATAAAAAACTTTTTTTTTAAATTTAGAACATCTATAATTGCGTAATAAAATAATATTCCTGAAATACTTCAATTTCCAGAGAAAAATTCGGGGGGAAGATGCATATGTCTTTCCACACCCCCTTGGGTACACCATTGTCTATCACTATCGGTAAAACAACAAATAGATAAAAAATAATTTTAATAAAATATCTGAAAAAATTCACTTCGGCGTTGTTCAAATTCGATGAAACCCAATGATTTATTCTGAAAATATATTTAGTCTTCGTCAAAACAACTAAAAAAATCAAAGTAGATCCGAGATTTTAAAAACAATACAAATAAATTCTTGATTTAACACATAAAGTTTCCTATCTCTTCTAGGGAAATATAATCGATCATTTAAGAAAAAACAACAGAAGAAACGTCGTCAAAACAACAAAAGAAAGAAGATAAATTCTTTTATAAACAATTAAAAACCACGATATTAGATTAAGTGTATTTCCGTGAAGTGTTTCCAAACATCTTGAAAAGGAAACATTATCACTTACGGCAAAATAAATTTTAAAAAAATTTCCGAGGGAATTATCTCAAAACATTCGTCTATTCAAATAGGATCAAAACAAATGCTTTATTCTGGAAATATACTTAGTATTCATCAAAACAGCGAAAGAAAACAAAATAAATTCGTGATACAAATAATAAACAATTAAAATTTATTCTGGAGACTTTTTCCATAAAGTTTCCCATCTCATCTGGAGGGAGGGGAAGCAATCTATCACACAAGAACCCTAGAGTCACTGCTATTGTAGAACGAAAATAAAATGAGGAAACAGATATGAATCACAGAGCTAATGAGATGGATGGGATTACGGCGTACTCATTGGTTCTTTTTCGCTCCATTCTGTCGGTTAAAGCCGTTGTGTCAATGAGATTACGACAGAGGAGACAAAAATAGCTCCGTGTTGTGTCCAAATCATTTCATTGGAGGACATTTATCTGGTTTCTTGCGTAAACTCTGTGTAAGACGAAGCGAAAGAGACTCACCGATGGATTTCTTCATTTGATGGAATACGGAAAGAGAGGCTCTCGAATTACATCGACGTTTAATGTTGCTCTATGTTGATACTTGTGTATCAAAGTTCCTATTGATTTTCTGTGGGGGATATTGGAGTGAAACTGAGTACTATAACGTGGGTGACGAGTAATGTTATCCTACTTAATGAAATTGCAGCAAATAAAGACGTAGCCGTAATTGTATACCCTCAAAGGTACGATTTCCTAGGAAAGTAAAGCCACGGTATCTGGCCAACGCAATATTCGGATAATGACGTCATTAAAATGTTATCTACGTAAAGCAGTGGGCGTGGTTTCCTATAAATAGTTGAATACGAAAGGAATGTAAATCGACGGGGGGGCAATATTTCCTAGAAAGGGGTTTCACTTGGAAACTTTTGACGTCATCCACCGCAATATCACAGCCGGCAGATAACGGTTCCGTTTTCCTAGGAAAACATTGCATTAAGCCCATCGAAAACTTTTATAGCTTTGACAAGATTTAATGCGACTTTTGATCACAAATTTGAGTGATTTAATTCGTACGGATATGTGGAGTCAGTCTCTTGCTTAACTCGCGAACAATTTCGTTTTTCGCTATCAGAATCAAATCCTCAGCAGGCTTCAAGGGCCTGGTCTTTTTAAGTGCTGTAAAATAATCATCTATCTGTAGTTAGCATGTCACACATAAGTAGTGGCCGTAAGGAGAGTCGAAAATGGCGAAGGGTTGCTAGGATAACCCGGGGATGCATCACCTGTGTTTACCAAAGACAGTAAGTCCCTGAGAAAAATGGTTGGTGCTTGGTTTTAGTAAAGTCACACTAGAAGCAACACGAGAGCTATTGACGACAGACCTCGTAATTTTGAGCCTCTTTCAAGTGATGTGGGTCACACCTGCGCTGGCGTCCCTTTCATAACTTCCAAACCTCGCCAACGGGAAGACTTTGGGCATCAACAGATTTAACGTGCATCATCGCCGGTTACAAACTGTTCTTCAGTGGCATCAAGGCTCGAAGCTACAACTCAACGGAAACCGCCGATCTCGAGTCCGCTTCCATAACCTCTAGGCTACCGAGGCCGCTATCTAGCAGCGTAGTAGCTAGATGATACATCAGAATGAAAAAGATTATTAGAGAAGTACTACGGCATCATAAAGCCCCTACTTAACTGTGCATACATAGATAAAGTGACAGTGGTAAATAAATTAAATTCGATTGAGGATGTTGGATCAACTCAGAATTAAGATTGAGAGACTATTCATGTAAAAAACTATTTTGTTGAATCGATCATTTATACTCAAGTAATTCGTTTTCCAATCCTCAGTATTTCTTTGTTACACGTCTACTTTTGTGAGTTGTGTTCAAACTTTTAGTGATTGATCTAATTTACTGTTGCTGAAGACCATTTTACACAGAAACATCACACATAGAAGCAAGTCAAATCATGATGGGAACAACAAACTCGTACGCTAGGAAAGACCTGAGATGTCAACAAATGGCTAACAGACAGGTGTTTGTATAGAGTCAGCCACTTGATTCAAACTTATAAAGTTATAGTATTTATTAACCTTGATTGTTAAAGTGGAAGTAATTGGTATGCGTGAAGATTGTTGAAAGAAATTTAGTTGGACGTTTAAATGTAAGTTAAAAAGATGATGATTATGCGGATTCATCATACGTATCCAAGGTTATTCAAAATGAATCATCCACAATCATAAAGATATATTTTTCTTGATAAACGACATAGAATGATAAGTAATACATAAATGCAAAGGGAAAATATGGATTTTTTTACAAGTGTTCGATATAACTTCCTAAAGTTACACGTATAATGTCAATTCGATGCGTAAATTCTTGCCAAACGCGTCGTAAAGTGTCGGTAGTAATTGATTGTACAACAGCAGAAATCCATTGTTTAGGTTCACATAAATTTGCAGGCAATGGTGGCTCAAACACTTCATCTTTTACAAATCCCCAAAGGAAGAAATTTCATGAGACCAATAAGGTAGCTTTGGTGGCCAGCTATGCAACATCGAGTCATTTGGCCCTCTGCGACCAATCCAACTGCGAAGTAGCTTCGTGAAAGCTTTTATAAGAGCCTTCGGGTAATAGCTTCACGAAGAACACACGAGAGCCATCTATTGTTCACAATATAAAACGTCCATAGTTTTTCTTTGCATTCGTGTATTACTTATCATTCTGTGTTGTTTATTTTATAAAATATGAAATTTAGAAATCGGATGATTCATTTTGAATACCCCTGTATATCCCACTTTATTTTTCGACACAATATAATTTTACTATCGTTTTCACGCAAAATTTATAGTTTTCAAGAATTCAGGAATTAAATTTGAATCTCTATTTACAAAATTTTGTATTCGTCTAAAGTATTCAAATTAAAGAATTCGAAGCTAGTGGTACGAAATACATTTTATTTATTCGAGTACTTTTAGTTTTTTTCTTATTATTATTGGTCTACAGTTATAGAATTTGAGCCTTTATTTTAAGTTAAACTTTGCTTCTTAAAAGATGAATACGAAAAATGAATACCCATTTCTTGATTTCATGGCTCAGGTTTCAGAATTATCTCAATTAGATTAAACTGAATGATCTATTGTCCATCAAGAATTATTCTAAAAGTTATTAATTCTTTTTTACTTGAGTTTTTTTTAGAATAACTGGCATATGCTCAGGTTGATGGAATACAGGGTTTTTTAAAAAAAATTCTTATTCTTTTTTTCCAAAATTGTTATGAAATTTTTTTGCGTTCTGTTTCCTGGCAATATCTAAAATTTATGCCATTGCTTGAAGTTGAATTATGTAGGGTGATCTATTTATAGAAATAAATTCGATCAGAACAACTTCCAAAATCAATATTCCATTACCGATTCTTGAATTTTGGGTGATGTTTCTTTTTATTTCAATCGAATTTAATTCATTGTTTATTTATTCCCTACCATTTTGTATTGACAATTGTGTTATTTTACTCTTTTTTAGATCTACTACAATCTTGTCTCTTTATTGTCTTTATATTTTATAATAGAAATATTTTAACATTTTTAACTATTGATTTTACGTATGAAAGAAATGTCTTTCTTCCACTGTTAGTTTTTGGTGTTATAGTATATAGAGAAATAACATCTACACTGCGGATTACTTCAACCTACAGATTCCTGAAACCAAGCAAATCAACATGAATAGCTGTAATTTACAACATTATGTGCGTAAGGATAAATTATATCCAGAATAAATTGTATCCACTTATCTAGGTTATTTCTTAGTAATAAGTAAAACTTATGATACCCCTCGCATGTACGCACAAATATTGAATAATATTTTTTGATTTTTAAATAATATATTTTGATATTTCGTATTTCTCTGGGAGGTTTATTTTTCTTCTTGAATGATTTTCCAAAATTTTTGTTATATATATATATATATTCAGTTGCGTCTTTTTATGACCTTTTCTTATAATATATTGTTGATGGGGATAGTTTGTCAATATGTTTAGGAAACTATAGCTTAACAATCTATAGACTGTTTCAACATTATTGTTTTACTCCTTTCATTTTCTTTTCTAAAATAGTTGGTATTTTCAGTTTTTCAATTTATGTATCTTTTCCTTGACAATTTTGGTAGTTGTCAATTTGATTTTTCGTTTAATTTATTTTCTTTTGGAAATTTTTAGAGTATATAATATTTTTCTTTTATAATTAAATTTGCATTTTCATTTTTATCCATTTTTCTTTGTTTACAATGCTCTATGTGTATTTTTGAATGGTTTGGGTTTTTTTTTTTTTTTTTTTTTACTCGATGATACATAATTGATTTCTGCTATATTGCTTTGTAAGAAGGTTTTCTCTAACTCGCAGTGTAGTTATGTCTGGGACAAATCTGTAAATTCTTTTTCCTCACATATTAAAGTGCTCAATTGAGCTGAAAGTTTCTATAAGATTTTTTTCGATGACAGTACGAAAATTTAATTTTTATCAGCAAAATGTTTTTGATTGAAAATAATTATTAATTGGGTTTCTTGTACTCACATTGTATGTCTGTGTCAAAAATTTTTAAAAGCTTTTTTCTCACATTTCAAAGCCCTCAATTGAACTAAAATTTTCTATGCATGATTGTTTTGGATGACAGCACGATAATTTAATTATAATTAATAAAAATTAATTGATTACAACTAATTATTTAAAGAATTAAATTTTATGCCAAGTTTCCCACGAGCTAAAACATTTTACACGTATAGTTTTAGATGATAAATTTAATAAACATCAAATAATAAAATAAATTATTAAAACTAATTATTGAATAAATTCAATTTGACTCAACCTTCCCTTTTGCTCTTAAAATTTAAAGTATAAAAAGTTATGTTACGCAAAGTGTGAAGTTTGAAAGAAAAACTCGTATTTTCACCGGTGTTATTTATTGATTATTACGATTAGTTCCTAACTTTTTAATGGTTAATGCATTGGAGATTATTTATACCTAAATATCAAATTATATATATATAATAGCAAAAATTATTCGTTTAATAAAAATATTAAGCCTATAGCAATACTATTAATATTTGCTGTAAAAAGTCAAAGAAATCGAAATTAAGCTCGCAAAAACACTTCTAAAACATACTACCTTCTTTCGTCTATTTAATTTTTCGGTAAACATTTATTTCATTTTGTTACTGTATCTAACAGAGTTTTTAACTGTATTCTAAAAGGGAAAATTCGAAAATAAACAGTCTAATACCATATTCACTCTTCACATCCAATTTATATTTATCTCTTCCATTTCAAAGAACGTCCGTGATTTTTTTTTTTTTTGTCCCTTTTGCTTTTCTAGACAGCCAAAATACCAATAAGGTAACCTTCTTCCCGAAGGACGTTGAAAAGGAGGCCGCCTCACAAATTCATTGAGCGCCTGACATATTTTTAGAATCGAACGATTTATTAGATCATCATTCCACCCTTCACACACCCTGTCTAATAACAGAGGAATGATCGATAATTTAGCGCATTTTTAGCCCGTCAAATAGTAGGAATGTCTCGTGTACCGTGCTTTTGAAAGAGAGGCCGCAGAAATCGTTCCCGAATTCTCTCCGTATTCAAAGTCGTTTTCAATTCCAGAGCAAGAGAAATGCATTTATCCGTCTTTGAAGATAAATCTGAATTTAGAATAATTTACCTCCCAATATGAGCTCCTTCATTTTCCTCAGAAGGCTTTCTACCTAAATTGGTATTGCTGATCGTACTCAACTGTGATGTATATAGTTTTTTATTGATTGATTGATAATAAATGTTGCATTTAGAAGCAACCCGAGAGATTATTAGTGTCGCATTTCATAATTTTGAACCTCGGTCAAGTGACGAGGGTGATACCAGAGCTGGCGTCTCCCTCTCCAAATTCTCCCTTCATCCCTCGGTAGATTTAACGTGCATCAGCCCTGTTACGCTAAGGGCATTCAGTGTAAATAGGACACGAACCCATGACTCGACGAAAGCAATGCTAACTGCAAATTCGAGTCCAAGACCACAAGGCTATCGCTGCCACATGATGCAAATAAATGCTATAATTGTAACAATAACCAAAGAGTAAATGACTTGATTAAGTTCCTTTCTTAAATAATGACAGCAGGGTAACATTTTGTAAATGTAATATGTTTTGTAATTTAGGAGTTTTTGTTTGTTGGATCATTGTTTTATTCTAGTTTTGCCTCTAAACTTTATTGTTAGCTTCTTTTTTTTAAACAAAAATGATATACGATACGTTAAAATAAAGATATGCGTTACGATAACGATAAGTAAACGCTTTTGGATTTTACTCCGTGCAAAATTCGTTGAAGGAAAAAAAAATCGAAACTAAAGGAAACGTCAACATAGAACTACTTGAGTTCTTCGCCTCTAAAGACAAGGCCTTTCTTCAAAAATGTTATTTACAAATTCCCATAACGCAGGCAAGAGTTAATAAGTAACGTCGGAAAATATGATGCACAATAAATATTATTAAATGTATGAAAAATGTAGAAGTATAGATATCTGAAAAGGTAGAAATCAGGAACATATATAGTATCAGATAATCTAAAATCTCTATTATTTACTATTAAATTTTACTACTTTTTTTTTCTTTTGAGAACAATTTTAAGTATTCATATCTACATTTAACACATATTTCCAAATTAATTGGAAAATTTTATAGTCCAGAAATTCGTTGGTGTTTATTAAATTAAAAGAATATTTTTAAGGATAATAATCTTTTTGTCGCTTTATGTCTTGTAAAATCAATCAAGCAAATTGAGAATATTGGACAATTCACATATTTTAACTTAGAAAAAAAGTTAAATTTTGTGACTTGGCATACATACGGATCCTTTAGTTTGCAAAAACCTTAGGTACCTTTTCGTTAGCCGCATGTAAGCGATAAATCGCCAAATATGGTACGTTTTTATATTTTTTTTTATTAAATTCCTACTATTAGTTCACACTCTCCCTAGATATATCTTGTTCAAATTTTCAATCGTTAATAAAATACTTTTAATTCATCCACTCAATTTCAAATACAGTTTTTTAAGTTTGTAGTGGACGACACTTGATGTTAATACAGTTTTTTCAAATATTAATTCATTTCATTAAGTTTAATTGGTGAAAATGCAGTCTAGCCCAACCACTTAGCGCGATTTCAAAAATTAGCAAACTTGGCGATTACTTTTTGGTCCTTAAGTAGATGTCGTTAAGTCTTAACGTCGACGTTAAGTCCGCAAAGCGGACCAATGTAGCCACATTTGGCAAAATACCGCCAAATAATTCCGATCACCAAAGGTGGTTGGGCTAAACTGCATCCCGACTATTTAATTTACCGGATGAATTAAGAAACAAGCCAATGTTTTGACTATGTCATTTGTCTTCAATGGGAAAGTTGATAGAGCGTCGGCGAAGAATCTTCATGCCTTCGGATCGAATCTCGTAAAAGCATACAAATTTTTATTTGATTTTCAAATAATTAATTTTAGTTTTACATGGAAGAAAAAAAAATTCTCTAATATAAGATATTCAGTAGGTTATAAATTTAGGAATAAATACCATCAGTGATGAAGCGTGTAGATCGCTGGAAAAATTTTTCTTTTCCCTGTTAATATTGCGATTCTGTCATATATATATACATATTTATATTAATTGTAATTATTTAATAAAAAGTAACTAAAATAAAATGTTTCTTTGTTGGCCTAAGTAGGAATTGACATTAAAATATTTTTTTATCTTACTTGTTTATACTAAATTTCTCAGGATTATAATTATAAATGAAATGGTCATTATTTGCATGAAAAAATAGTTGTTTTATTTTCAAATATTTTTACATTACTGGTTTGTCGAGTCGTCTCCTAATGAAAATTCCATTGTTGGCGAAACTCTGACAAACAGAAAAGTAGCAAAACAGTCACTATAAATAATAATACCGTTTAGAGATACCGAGGATAATGCGAATATGAAAATAACAATGAAAGAAGAATATTAATTTAAACTTCAAACATACATTTGGGTGTTTTGAACGCATCTTTTGCTCAAAAAGAAAAAGAAATCGGATGAATACTTAAAAGTCCGTATCAGAATCCAAAGATGCAAATAATTCATCAAATTCACTTTCATTTATTAGAATATTTTTTTATATACCATCTTCACTTTTCATACTAGATTATGCGTCCCCTTCACTCATAAAATCATACTCCCTGACATCCTTACACTTAATAATGCAATTTTTTTTCAAAGCACTAACAACCATGTCAAACGAAATCTCGAACCAGGCGGGTTACACCCCCACCCCCTATTTCAACTTTCACATGGGGTTTGAATTTTGTATAAATTTCGAAAGGAAAAATATGAACTCTCGGAAGACGCTCAGAAATATACAATGTTATTTCTGAAGTACACAATTTTTATATCACTACACATTGCGATATAAAACTAGATCTTTCAAAACATATGAGAAAATACTAAATGTTTCATAGAATTTAATGCGAAATATGAAAAAATAATGTCAGATGTGTGGATCGATCGGAAGTGAAACGAGTAAAACGGCGAATCAAATATTTACAGGATTCTCAAGAATCTCATAAATAATAAGAAAGGCTGAGAATTTTTTGTTCGGCTCTCTGTCATGCCAACTTCTTACAAAGTAACATTCCTAAAATAACGTTTTGACTTCCCGTTGAATTACATTTCTGTTCTTTTGTCAAAAATGAATTTTTTTTAGAAATGTTTAAGTTTTTCAGAAACATTTTCTCTTCCGAAATAGTTTGTAAAAGAATTTACCGTTATAAAAAGTAAGTAATATTGGGGATTTTCGCCTATGAATCTGAAAATCCGCTCGCTTGTTTTCGCTTATGTGTTTTGTTCGCTTTCACGACCTAAAATACTATACCCTTATTTACTGCTGAATGGGCCCAGTACCCAAAAATGTGTAAGGAGAGAAAGTGATTTTATATATAAGTATATATATATATATATATATATATATATATATATATATATAATATTTGGGTTTTATATGACGTTATTGCTGCGATAGCCTAGTGTTCATGGACGCAAACTTAAGGCATTTTTGTCATTTATCTGTTTCAATTGCTACAATTAAGGGGACTTAGTACCTTACGAAATCAAAAGTAGAACATTTTGACAATCTTTTTTCCATTCTTCATAAAACAACAACTTTTGCTCATTTCAGTATGAAACTTTGCCAGTTTGTGTAATAAAGTGCATAGTTTAAAATATTGGGTCAAGTTTTGCTATTAAATTAATATATTTTCTTATACAACATTAAATATACGTACAAAAATTTGAAACATAAATTAGCTTACCTTACGTTACCCACAAGATAACTTTTGAAAGATGTACAGTAGAACCATAATTCTTATACCAAATTAAAGCTAAATAATGACCTTATTCTGTAAACCTCAAATTTTAAATTTACCTTACACTAAAAAAAATTGAAAAATTAAAAAATTTATCAAGTTTGTATTTAGTAACTTTTTTTTCGTGTATCATGTTATAAAATAAAATCTAATTATCTTATTAACAAAATTGAGGTTCACAGAATAAAGATTTATAAGTACAACACTCATGTAAAATTTTAAAGCTCTGCATGCAAAAGATGTTTTTTAATCCTGTGGGAAAGTGTGAAAATAGCAAACTGAGAAAAAGAGGTTTGTTCACATTGCATTACATAGAACAAGCCACTTTAGACATTTACATTTTTTGTTGCACAGGACGTAATAATTGTCGGATTTTGACGCGGTTTGTTTTAAAATGCTCCTAACATTCAGTACTATTTTTTAAAATCAAATTTGAAAAATTGAACTTTTGAAGGTGCAAAGGTACTAAGTCCCCTTAAATAAAAAAATTCAGTATAGTAATACAATCATTCATCGTCTCAATAGACGCACATAGCGCATCTACTCATTTGTAATATTAATGGTACAAAATGACTAATAGCTCTCACTGAATACCGTTGTTATATAATGATGCAAATGCAAGCCTCTGAAAGCTTAAATTAAGTAAAAAAAATGAATATAAACTTATGGATTGCATTTTCATAATTTTCGCAAGCGAGGGTTGCCTAGTCGCCATGGTCAAGAATTCACGACCGACATTGTTTCAGTCCGTCCATGTATTCTTGAGGTGCCAGCTCAGGTGTCGTCCTCGTCACTTGACCTTGGTTCAAAATTACGAGGTCCGTCGCCAACACCCTCGTGTTGCTTCTAGTGCGACGTTAATACTAACTAAAAAAAGAAAAGCCATGTATTCTTGAGTTCCGATACCATTAAAGAACCCGTCTTGTAGCGGTGCGGATAAACTTTAAATTTGTCCCGGTCCCAAGTCCTCCCGTGAGCGTGGTGTGAAAATTTGGAGAGGGAGGTACCAACTCAGGTGTCTTCCTCGTCACTTGACCGAGGTTCAAAAATACGAAGTCCGTTGCCAATAGCTTGAGTTCCTTCTAAGTGCGACGTTAAAAAACAATCAATCAATCAAAAGAATTTCATTTGACTTCAACTGAAATGTGAAACTCTTTGTGTTATTGAACCTTGACTTGTGTTGATGGGAATAGAGATTTCGAAGTGTAACGAATAGGACTAATATGATAACATTTATAAGCTGGCAGAGTCTAATAAGAGTGTGAGTTATAGTGGAGAAAGAGAGTGATAGGGGAAGAACTGAATAACGAGGTTGGGTGCGGACTTACGATGAGAAGAATAAATAAATAGTATCAGATACATTATCAACTGAGTTTTTGTGAATGAAAAGTAAGTGGGAACCCACGTATAAGTTCTTCCTGTGACTCGGATCTGATTAATTAGTAACAGCTAGTAAACTTTTGTAATATTAGTCTTTAGTTTCAGGGATGTGTGGGAGCCTAATCTCCATATTGTGATTCGATTATTCTAAGATTCGGATAGACACAATTAGAATTCCTACATTGCATCCTTTAGTGACTTAAAAAAATTGGTTTAGTGTATATATATATATATATATATATATATATATGATCAGATTCATCAATTATCCATGGAAAGTTTAAGCAATGACTCCGTAACCTTCGCGAGAATCTTGGCGACAAAATGAAAGTTTCCAAAAGTGCTGGAACCTTGGCGAAAACTCGACTATGAAGAAAGTTACAGCTTTTTTCTACATTTTTTCTGTGACATATTACCTGTATGGAACAAGTATAAATACGCCGTGTGCCTGAGACTGAGGAGTCAATCTGTCTTTTGGGGTCTGTTTTTCAAGTGCTAAGTAATACAATGGAGATTTGTCCGGTGTGGGAACTTGTAAGCTGGTGATCTGAACGCTGCTCATACAGCTATAACTGTCATTACAAATTATGTGTTTGTTCCTATATTTATGTTTGTTATTCTGTACGAGTGTTGCGTTCCTATTTCTGCTATTGTTGTCCAAGCTTTGTTATTTGTATGTCGTCTTATGCTGAATAGTTGTAAATAAAGCGTCATCTGCCATTTTCTTCCTTGTTGAAGACTGATTTCACTCGTATACATCCACAAACAGTCTGAGGTATTTTTGTAACTTTATATATATATATATATATATATATACATACAATGAGGCAAGTTATAAAGTTGTGTGTTTTTTAACGAGAGATGGTTTTGATAAGGATAGTTGGTGTTGCAGTTATGTGTTGCTGTCTGTGAAACGGCGCAAAATAATTCACGGGTTTATTTTGATTTAACAGTTATTTGCAGCCGAATAATATTTCATTGTCCCGATCATGCACGGGGTTGCTTCCGTTGAGTATGCTCCAAAGAACGCGAAAATGTTGTCCTTAAAAGTTATGTCGACGAATATTTGGGAAGTAAATGGAGTCATTCACATGAACTTGTAAGAAGAAGGAAAATGATCGATAAACAATACTACACCGAGTTACCTCATTTCCATTAATTCCTATTTCCTGTACAAGTACTTTTTTTAACCTCAAACATTGTACACTTACCATATAATGATTAGTTACTAGTCTGTTTACTTACCAGCATCTGAAAAATCATTTAGCTAACAACCAGTAACTATTTCTAATGATATGAAGAATTCTAACATTACAGCTAGATGAACTTTAACATTATGGAAAAATTACGTTTTTATCTCAATCTTTCTTTTCGTTTATTTTACACTACGGTACATCCAGAAAATAGTAATTAGCTCATTTACTTTCGTGAGATGTGTATTTTTTTAATAACCTCTAACACGTGCGAGCAAATAATAACTGTTACAACACAGATAAAGTCAGGGGAAAAAAACTTTCTTTTTCAGAGAGAGAGAATTGCGTTTTAATAACAACAAATATATTTTTCTCTCAGAAATAATTTCTCGGTAATTTAATTTGTAATACATATAAAATGTTTTTCTTCACATTGCAAAAATTTCTCTTGCATTAACTTTCGCCTTTTCATTACGCATATAATAAACTGTGTCAGCAATAAAACTTGCAAGAATGTTAATAGCATTCTTCATAAAAGGAATAAAACGAAAGAAAATTTTAATTACGAAATGGAGTTAGTTAATTATATTGAAGGAGCTCCGAGAGGAAAACTCCCATGGAAGAAAATGCTTAGCTGTTCTCTTAACGCATTATGATATTAGCGGGATTGAACTAGTAAGTTTATTATCGGAGATATTCTTCATTTAGTATTGATCAAATCTTAGCCAATATATACCATCCTTATTAAATTATGAAGAGTTATTGTAATGCGTTTAGAAATAATGCTTAATATTATCGGGTATTATTATCCCCCCAAGGGGCTATTGACAACGAAACAACGAATACTTTTCGAAATAAAGTGTTTTCTGGATATATTTTCTATTAAGTGAATGAATGTATGAATGAGTAGTGAGTGAGTGAATGAATGAATGAAGGAGGAAATGAAGTGGTGAGCGAGTGAAGGAAAAAAGATTGGGTGAATTAGTGAGTAACTGAATGAATGAATGAATTAGTAATTGTTTCAATGAGTGAATAAATTATTGCGTGTATGAATTAATCGATCAATCAAATTTCCATTTCCGTTGTCATTTTATCGTTTGCTTTAATTCTAATATTTATTTGAATAACTTTAATAATTATTTTTTAAAAAATGTTAGCGCCTTTGGTGGCTAAATCTGTTCTTTGCAAAGTATTGCATGAAACCAATTTCTTTAATCGTTTGGGAGAGTAAAATATTCAAGAAGGGGTTTTCTTATTCACGGGAATTTGACGAGCATTTAGCGACACTCTTGCAATTTTAGTGATGCTAAACAAAAGTTATCTCTCAAACTCTAAATTATCCACTGTGCTTATATTTTCAGTAATATAAAATTATATCATTTCCTTTACAATGAACTTAATTTCTTTCTAATAAATATTCACAAATTTTAGGTATTGTGCAACATTTGTGAAGAATTAAGGGAAATGTGAATCATATAGTTCTAAAAAATTCAAATTTTGAAATAATTGTGTTCACTATATAGAACATCATGTTTGTAAAAACAGTACATTTCAAAGATATAAATGCGGTGTATTTTATGTCCAACGTACTTAAAATGTCTATTAATTATGTCTATTAGTCATAAACATCCCTTGCTTAATTAACTATGGATATAAATGTGATTTTTTTTTTACATGAACGTTTAAATAAGTATACAGATGTCTGAAGGTTAAAAGAGTACCCCCATTACTTTTCATTGTGAACTATGAGAATTCTTTAAAATGGCATAAAATAAACTCACTTTTCCTTGTCAAAGACCTCTCAATTACCTTAAGAAATTTTAGTTCCGCCATTATCTAAAATTAAATTTTATTGAACGTTTGGTCTATAAACACTTTTCTACACCATTAATCCCAAAACAATTCCCTTTCTCTTAGCTTTTGTACAAAATAAATGGTTTCCACTAATCTGACGACATGAAAGTAAACGACCTTGAGGTACTAAATCCCTTTCTGAAAGGGTGGTAGATAAGTGCCTTATCATCAAGTGCAGTCTCTCGAGAAATAAGAAACCGTATATATATTGCTGCACCGTAAGGGGTGATGTTCTTATTTTTTGTCCTTATTTTTTCAAAGGGTCTTTATTCTTCTTGTTCTTATTTTTATCCTTTTCGTCTCAAAAAATTTTTTACGAGCCTTGTGTTTAGGGAGAAATTTGTAAAACAAAATGCACACATGTCTTTCCTTAAAAACTATGTCTGAATCATTGTACAATATCATCGAGATTGTGACAGTTATAATACTGTATTATTTTTATGATTAAAAATTCTTAGCCACTACTGTGAAATAATCGATGACTTCGTCTGTTTTCTTAAACCTTGTAACGTCTGTCCCTCGGTTATATCTTATTAATTTATATTATTAAGTAATTGTGACCTAACTCCAATTGAAGACGCGTAGGAACGAAATAGAATTTTTTTTTTATAAATTATCCCATTAGAATATCTAACGTCGCTCTATCGAGGATCCCAACCTAACTCACGATCCTAATTTGTGATTCAAATAAATCTTATTTTACCAGTTCAGTCGTTTCTAATTTAAAAACTCACATTAACAGAAACTACGTAGCTTAATAGTTTGAGTAGAACTTTCTCTAATACACAAAACTAATAAAAAAATATCAATCAAAATTACATTTCTCTGTCGGCGAGGCGTTATCCTTTAGATTCATTTTCCATTAATTGTATTTCATTAACATATCATTAATATCTAAATCACATCACTTCATTTCTATTTTCATCTAATTTACTTAATCACGTTTCATCTTAGTTGGGAAGAAAATGTGATTTTATGCAATTCAAATTAAAATAAGTTCTCGAGGTTACTGAAGAGCAATTTGCGAATAGCTCAACGTCACAGCCTGACCCAGATCTTGATCAAAACAAGCGAAAGCGTTGCTACATATAAACCGATATACTCATCTGACGACATGAAACAAAATGATTTCGCAGTTCTTAATCTCTTTCTTAAAGAAAGGTAAATAAGTGCTTAATCATCAAGTGCAGCCTTCTTAAGAAATAATAAAACTCTTTTATTGCCGCACCACAAGGAGGAATGTCCTTTTTATGTCTATATTGTTTCTTCTATAGTCAAAGTAAAAGTACCTGAGTACGAAGAGGTCCTAAAAACGAATTTCTTTGAAACCCTTATATTTCATATTTGTTTTCTAAACTGTGGAGATTGTCCGTCATTGGTTGACTCTTGCGGCATATTTTAATTTAATAAATTAAACCTATGTGATAAAATTAAGTTTAAAAAAATCTCTAGCGAAACTATTTATTATCAGTGCCGAATAACCTAGATCGCTCTCTGCAGAGTTTCGCCCTAACTCACGGGCCTAATTACTTTTGAAATAAAAATCTATTACCAAGAGTTGATGACCTTGATGCGGCAGCGTTGTTTCGAACTTTGGACCAAGGGGTCCGAAGTTGACGGTCCTACTAATCAGGTTCAAAATCCTACGAATCAGGCGAAAAGATATCTCTTCGGGCTAGTTGAATAAGGCCTTTTAACTTCTAACGTTGTTGTAGAAGAGTGTCGCTGAAGTGGTAACCACGTAGATTAATGCTGTTCAAGCAATTCAATCCAATGCTTAAGATCGTCACAATACTTGGGCTACCAATTCTTAGCCTCCATCGCTCTTCTAATTTTCCCTTTACTTATATATCATTACATCTGAATCACTTCACCTCCTTTCTACCTCCATCTAATTTACATTATCACGTTTAATTTGGGTTGGGAAGAAATTGTAAATTTATGCAATTAAGCTTAATAAAAGTTCTCAAGGATAGGGAAGAGAAAATCGTGAATAGTGTAACGTCAAGAACAACCTTATCATTGTCAAAATAATCTTCATTATACTTAATAAATTTGTACTATCGTTGATTCAATTGTTGAAATTTTTTGATATTCATCTACTGTGATGATTGACAGCTACTCCTTCGTTTTTATTGATTCTACATCGTCAAATCAGTGTTCTTTCATGCCTCTCTTCATGCTCAGAAACAAGATGAAATCGCTCGAAAACATGTCTGATGAATACGGTGCATGCGGTAAGGGTGTCATGCTGTGTTTGGCCAAAAACTGGTGCACTGAGATAACTTTTTCTGCTGGTCAATCAGAGATCCAAATTTGGCAGCCACCCATCTTATTCCCAAATCTTCTGTGAAAATTCGTCAAGCCGAGCTCCAAGACAACCCAGGCAAATCTTTCACATGCTCAATGGTCTGTTTTCGGTTTTGGAACGTAAATTCACGAACTTTCGCGATATTTTCATCTTTTCGGGCAGTTGACGGACGTCGAGAATTAGGTTTGTCATGAATTTGACATGTTGTCGTTTTTAAGCGAGAAAACCTCTCACTCAAGAGTTTTTCAGAAAACATCATTTTGCAGCTGTTTTCTACACTACAACAGTGGAGTTTTCCCGTGCAGGAAGCTAAATTTGGCAGCAATTACAATTCACTTTAATTTGTCTTCTCTAAAAGAGGGGGGGATGAGGGAAGAGTGCGAAACTGCTGCGGCCAGAAATACACTACTGACTGACAAAAACTTCTTGTGCGACTCCATAGGCAATACTGAACTCGTAAATAATTGTAAAACACGCCCCTAGCGGTAGAAATACGTACTTCGCAAAGTCCTCTGAGTACAGGGTTATTCTGTTAATTTTAGTGTATATCTTTGTATATCAGAATTTTTATTCAATCTCGCCAAAATAGTTAAAATTATTGAATGAAACGATGAAATGAATATTTCTTTTTTTTATTATTATTAGTATTAAATATTCTTAGTTATAACAATGAAACCATCAATGTATTCTATAGGTGTGTTTCTTCGGCTTCGATTTCTTTTCTTAAACTTAACAAAATCTTAATGAAGTAAATGAAAGCAACGCTACATATTAAACGCTACTCTAATCTGACGGCATGAAAGAAAATGATTTCATAGTATTAAATGATTTTAAAATAATTAGAGATAAATGTCTACCTCGAGTACAGTCTCTCTTGAAAAATAATAACCTTTATTGCTGCGTCATAAGAAGAAATGCCCTAATTTTTTGGCTATACCTATGCGTTTCTTCTCGGAATAAAATGCGAACTAGTGTATACGAAAAATTGTGAAACAAAATGCGCGCATGTCTTTTAAAGAAACCTGTATTGCTACGAAGTAAGGGTAATGTCCTTATTTTTTGGCTATATGCCTTTCTTCTCCAAAAAAAAAAAAAAAAATGACAAGCACCTAGTGAAAAGCGAAAAATGTAAAACAAAATGCACTGTGTCTTTTCTGAAACGCCATATTTGTTTGACTTTTTATACAATTTCATCGAGGTTGTTAAATCTATAAAAAGGAATAAGAAGAATAATTTTTTGCAATATTTTAGTATTAAACATTTTAGTTACAACCATGGACCGAAGGGTGTGCATTTTTTTTATTTCATTTTTCTTCTTAAACCTGACCGAAATCTTGATAAAAACAAGCGAACGCAACATTATACATACGAAAGAAATTCCGGAAATACGTACGAACAATTATGTTCCTGACTGCCAAATTGTGCTCCGAGCTCATGAAAAAAAAAAGAGAGAACTGCTTGCGTGCAACTCGAATTCGATTTCGTGACGTAGCTTCCATTTCTAACAAAAGTTCTAAAAGAACTTTGCCTCTGTGTCGTATCTAAGATATTTTTTTTCCTCTTCCGGTTTCTTATATCTGCTTACCGCTCATTTTTTCCGAGAAAAGTTCTATTCGGGTAAAAGAAATTTGCCGGTAAATCAGTAATTCTATGTTTTATTAATCTTTTGTTGTTAAATTTTGGTTTGGATTCACAAAAATAAAATGAATATAATTGTTGAATATAAAAAATATGTAATTTATTTGAAAAAAAAATTATAATTTTTTAAGAAAATATACTTTTAATTTTTAAAATTTATTAATTAACTATAACTATCGGCAAAGTATTTCGCAATTCAACCAAAAATCATATTATTTTCTAACAGAAACATGTCCCAATAGTTATTTTATTGAATCGCGAGGTTCTGACACAAACATCTATTTTTACTTTGCATCTTCAAGTCACTGAGATACCATTGACAATTAATGTATAGTGCGAAAATGTGTATTTATTTATTTATTTTACCAAATTTAAATAATCCTCTCCTATTTAAAATTAAAAGTAATGAAAAAATATATTTTAACACTGAGCTATCTGTATATTTTACATAAGAAAACGTAATCTTGCATAGGAATACGTGTTATATCAATCCAACACGGAAGATAATGGCAACGCTTTATTCATAAATATTCAGGACACGACGGACACAGATAACAAAACTTCGAAATATTGTGCCACAACAGGAACAAGAACAACTTTTATACAGATCAGCAACACAGATACAAAGCAGCAATTGTAATAAAAGTCACGGCATTTTCAATAAAGTTCAGCTCCCCGTGTTACTAATACGCACTACTGACAAATTTTCAAAGTAGTAAGTACTCCGGCAACTACCGGCAGTTCCAGCAGATTTCCTGGCAAATTCTACCGCCAGATTCCTCAATAGATCCACTCAGTTAATGCCGAATGTTTCCTTTAGGCTTAGCACTTCCCCGTATTTATATTTGTATCTGTTTCGGTTACATGTGACATCACAGGAAAAGTTCATTACTTTCGAACTACTTGAGATATCAAATGGACTCCAAGATTTTTGAGAAAAATCATTTTTTCACCAAAACGGTCGCCAAATTCATTCACTAGGTTGAGGGGCCATTGCTTACTCTTTTCTTGGTATTCACAGTAATCTCTATAAATATTTCTCCTGCTTTATAAGAATAATTTTGTAGGGAAGTATCATCACAGATCCATTAACAACGTTTATGTATATATATGTAAAACATTTAAACTCAAATAATTGTATATGAGTAATAAATAATCATATAACTTTAAATGTTTGTGGAGTAGTTATATACCTACCGTTCTATTCACTGAATATAACGTAAGTAAATGTAATTAAATTTAAAATATTTATTATCATTCGAAATTCCCGGAATTTTTGGTGAAATATTGTGTGATGATGACGTTTTGTGAGTGTTTATATAGGAAAAAGTTACGTTTCCTGTATAGGAAATAGCCCCATTTAATAATGTGGAAATTATTGGCATTTTGGATAAAATAGAATTTGAGAAACACTTACCAGAATTCTAAAAAATACAAATTTTGCCAAAGTGCAAATAATGATATTTTTATCCATGGCTTGGCACGTGTGTTTACAGTTTTAAAATTCAATTTTCTGGAGTTCTATTAATCATTTTCTCATAAATAATACATTTACGAGTTCAGCGAAGAGTACTCTATGTTTTCCTAGAAACATTTTTTAAAAAAACAAATTTCGAATCATTTTAGCACGTCTCAATTACCTTCAAAATAAAACACAACAATAATTAAATAAATTTTCTCTTGAACAAGTTAACTAAAAATTTAATTTTGCATACAAAATGGCCCCCGAAACCCCCCCCCCCCCCCCCCTGGGGGGGGGGCAGAAATTATTCCCACGCGGACGTGATAAGTATAATAACTCTGAGGTTCTCTGTTTGTAATAGAGTTAAAAATACGATATCAATACTGGTTTGGCTATGGATATTTAGGCATTAAAATTTCAGCTAGAGTAAGTTCACACATTCTTGATTTTCACATCTCGCACTTCAATTTTTTTTTAATACTTTTAGATACTTTCTGTCTAATGTTATTTCCTTTTGCGATAATTATTAAACATATTTAGAGTATCAGTTAGTTGAATGTCATCCACAGAGTATAAAACAATTTATTTTATTCACATCAATGACTAATCTCTATTTTATTTCCAACCTACTTTACCTTTGATAATTACTCATAAACACATCTGCTTAAAAATAAAATGAAGATTGCAATTCATACGAACCCTATCGGGTTCGAGTCATTAGAGAGGTAAAATTGAGGGTTCGAGTCTTCAATTTTGTGTTCATATGGAGTTATTCCAACCGCTCCTTGCTCATCATATATCTTATGACTGGTGTTTCATTTGATAATTTTCACCCACTATCTTTATCACGCACTAAACTACCAATCTCTGTAATAAACGATTCTCTTCTTATATATGTGTCTCTTCAATACTGTTCATTACCCTTCTATAAATTTAACCCAAACTACATGGATCGTGTTTCATTTATTGATAGGAATTTTGAATTCAATCAGGGTCACATAAAAATATTCCCAAAGAGTAAGTTGATGGAAAATCCACGATAAAAAAAAGTTCCTAATACGTTGGAAAAAAAAGTGAAAATATCAAAGGAGGATATATATAGTATATATATATATATATAATAACATTGGAGTTGATTTGTTAAGTAGTATTTCAAGAAAGATACTTTTAAAAGTGTCTTTTGGATATGATCCACCCTCGTATCTAAAATTGCCAGTTAAAAACGCTTGCATTGTCGTATAAGAACAGCGAAAGCTTAGAAAGATGATTTCATAAGTATGACAGCTCACAAAAATGACACGCAAGATGATTGCATCTGAGTTATGTTTCAATTCACTTCTGCTGTCGTCAAATTTACCTTGTTAATTTTTTTACTATTGATATCTGAATCATGATACAAAAAAACTTGACAGCTTCCGACGTATATTTTATTTTCTGAAGTAAGAAACCGACTTATGAGTCATTTGGAATTTCTTCAAAAGTTATCAAATATTTAAGATCGTATGATACTATACCTCTACTGTCTGCGGGAGGTATGTTCTAAGCTTCTTCGAAAATAATGATTCAGCTATTTAATTATTGCTGTTATTGTTGTGACACGTGTGATAAAACTGATGTTTTTAATAAGGTTTTGTAACTATTTATTTTGATCGTTGTTGTTGTTGTTGTTGTTTTCGAGTCCTTAGAAAATACAGAGTATAAGAGAAGCATCTAGAAAGTAAGAGTATTGTTACAAATTTGTAAGTATTACTTGTATTTGTCTTAAAATATCTCAGACAGATCGGAAATACTCAGAGTTTGGGCAAAAATCGCGCATTCAATTTTTCAATTCAAAACGGCATTTATATTGATTTTGGCGACTTGGCGACCACTTGGCAAGATTTGACGAAAAATAGATGTTTCTGGAAAGTTCCATCATCGAAGCTCTAGGACCAATATTAAGCGAGATAGCCAGAACCTTCTAGATCCTTGGCAAAATACTTAGATTTTCACGCCAAGTCAGGTATAAATATTACCGGCCGAGGTAGAAGCAGTAGTGAAGACGATCAGTTTTGATTGCTAGTGTAATGCATAGCAGCTGGTATCTGTCTGAGATTTTAGTGACCTTTGTATTTGGAAGCTGTTACCAGTGAAATTAGCTGAATTGGAGCTGTGTAATTGTGATGTCTACAGCTGGAATTTCTTGTTTCCTGTAAAAATTGCTACGAATAAATGTCTCGAGATTTTTAAGAGATTGTTTCATCGATTCTCAATCAACACGAACCCCGAAGCACTGTACAGTATTGAACCTCTGACTCTCAAAGACACTGCTGTTGTAGTTCTGTATTGAAATGGGTGATTCCATTCCGAATCACGCCATCTGTAAATTCAGGAGCGGCGTTCTTACCCAAAGTGTGTGAGTGGTCGTTATTGATGCGGCGACATCTCCCGAAGGAAAACGCACTTTTCCAGATTTGTAAAGAAATAAAACTGCGGGATGGTAACATGAACCTTATTTAGTAACTTCGTGACTGTAAAGCCTTCAGAAGAAAATTCTTCGGTCGGAAAATTCATGGGTTCAGCCTTTTGGGATAACAAAAAGATCCTCCTCTTTGAATTTTTGACCCAGGTAGAAACAATTAATGTCGATCGTTACAGAGAAACTCATAAAATTACGGAGGACGTGTTTGTGTTTGTTGTATGATAATGCAGTTTCAGTACAGTTAGAGCCACAAATCAAATCTTGGACACGTTCAATTGGGACATCATCAATCACCCCTCTCCAAGCCTTGATCAGACACCATCAAATTTTCATCTTTCGATGTCACTGAAATCGTTTATGTGTGGAAAAATAAGCTTCTCGACAACCAATGAGATCGAAAGTGCCGTTAAGCAATGGGTCAAAATGCAATGAAAGATTTTTTGACGAAGGTGTAAGATAGCTCCTACTTCTACCCACAGTGCACGTTGTAAAGGAAAGTGGCTACGTCACAAAATTGGATTGGGTACCTATATGTAAAAAGTTTTAAAAATGTTTTACTTTTTCTTTCTCGATTTTTAAAAAGTTAATTCTCTTACTTTCTCGAAGCCTCTTAATGTAGATGGTTGTAAAGGTCTGTATACAGCCGCTGCCTGATAAGATATCTTGGGGCTGTAGAGAAATTCCTGCTGAGATAAATAAATGACCAGGTCAATATCAAGTTTTAAAATGTTCAATGAAATGGATGGACAGTTATAAGTATGATATGGTATCAAAAGAGTATCCAGGTGATTTCTGTAATTGACATAAGCTCTTGTGTTGTAAGTGTGAATTATACCTTTGTAGTGATTTCTTCTGACTCTGTGTAGTGATTCTTATTGTGAATGTTAATGATCTGGAGAAGTTAAAATGTTTAATCAGGGTTTTATTCAAGGGTTGGCTGAAAAGTCTGCACCTGGACGCTGCGTTTGCATTTTTATCATTACATATGTATGAAATTTCTTGCCAATGAGCTAGTTTTTACTTTAAGTTAAACATCAATTTAACATTATAACACTAAGAAGTAAAGTATGAAGCATAAATTAAAGGTGAAAAAATTATGTACTTATATAAAGATTAATAAAATATATTATCTATAGAATAGCGAAATCGTAATGCAATCGTAATGCTTGAGAATTTTTTCTATATTAAAAAGTTATCCAATTCGTGTCCTGTTTTTTAACTATGGAAGATGATAATATTACTTCTTAACGTTCGAAATATTCCGTGGCGGTGACGTGTATTGATGTTGTACCATTTCCACACTGCATTATCTATTATTAATCGGTATTCTTTGTAACTAAGTTCCATCAAGCCGCATATTCAAGCTATCCCCTCCCGACATGAATATTCTTATTTTGAGATACAGTACTTATAAATAATTAAGTGGATGATGAAAGATAACGCCGATCTAAATCCAATCTCAAGCGTTCTTCAAAAGATCTCGGACGTCAAACCATGATTAGATCTTAGACAGTTGTCTGCGATACCTTCGTCCATTAAATTTTTTGTTGATAGCTGTAACGTTTAAATACTTAGTAAAATATAAAATCTTTTCTGGGAGATTTATTTCAAAATATTTCATTCCCTTTCAACATGGTACAATTCAAAAGAAATCGGAAGGCTACGCTAAGGAAGTATGTTTGTTATCTAATATTATATATATATATATATATATATATATATATATATATATATGTTGGATTTTATAAGATAAAATAGGTTTACCATCGCGTGATAAATCGTAAATGATTGTTGCAAACTGTTGGCAAACAATTTTGGGGGGATTTGGAGGTTTGCTAATATTTCATATATACAAGAAGTCTGTAACGCTGTTGGTTATCCAATTAAGAGGAGAATTTTGAATCTAAAGGCTACTACAGGATTAACGTAGTATGTTTGAAAAATATAAAAGACTGAGGGAGCAATTCACATTTTACATTCAAGAAATTAAAAAAGGATTCTGGAATATATTCTAATAAACAAATCGTTGAAGGACGCAAACATCAATATATTACTTTCCCTATCTTGGAAACCTTTCACTACACTTTGAGGCTGATTTGAAAAATTTCCTCCGTGAAAGATTTTAAAAATTAATTCTAAAATAAAGATTATAACTTTAATTTCAGTGAATGCTTTTTAACTTTCATTCCTTTAATGTAGGTCTCGCATACTTTCTTTGAATAACATAATTTACGTATTGTGATAATTTAACCTAACCACCGGCATTTGTTGGAATATATTATAGATAATAATCACTGGAGCGTTTCAGATTAAAGTGTACTTTGACACCTCAAATGTATGAGTCGTTCAGACTGCAAAAATAATCGTCATTTGATTATGGGAGATTTTCGGGATAAATCAAGCGCTTGACTTCCAAATCCTTGAATGACATGATGTAGAATTTAGGAGATAATATATCAGCATAAATGTCGTCTTCTAAAGCGGATCTAAATTCAAAAGTACAAGGTATATAACCACTAACGGCTTTCAAATTAAAAACGCAGCCATCACAATTCTCAAATACCTTGGTGAGGAATCATTTTAGGTATCTTTGGTGTTCCCCCAAATAAAGATTTACGATCTATGTAACCAATGACCATTATAGGGTCTCTAGTACATTGTTTATGCTTCTTAACCATATTTTAAGTAACGAAATTGGATTTTACTGCGTTTTGTTCATTATTTAATGTACTTCTCCCTTTCCAATTGCGCAGAAGGAATCTTAGCATTTCCTATATCTTTCTAAATAATGAAGCTCATTGAACATTTCCCGGAAGTAATCGCCAAATGAGTATAAGAAGAAAAAGAAAAAAAGTTGGAGAACACCGCTATCTCTTTCTAAAACGAGTCAACAAGGATTCCAAAAGAAAATTTTAGGGGAGAAAAAAAAAGACTTCCCAACGTTCTCTCGCCGCTTCCAGACCCGATTTGTTCTTTCGAACTAACCATTTCTTTTCCACTTGAATAAACTTTTTTCTCTTGCGCTTGTTCTCCCAAAAGTCCACCCCGAAAACGAACAATGGACATCTAACTTAAACGATAAACTAGACTCTACCCCCTTAGGCAGACTGAAAATACGTTTTCTGAGAAACGAAGCAATTTTCTCAAAAGTCTCTACGAAAAAAGGAACTCCTTTCTATTTTTGTATTCTTTTTTTTTCTTTCCTTCTTCTTTGTGCCGTGTTCCCGAGTCCCTGGACCAAGCACTTCAGAAGTAAAAAGGAAGAGAACATTTAGTGTAAATAAATATTCCATCGATTTTTCTGTCGTCCTTTTCTGCAACGCACAATGTGTTGTGCAATATTTTTAATGGCGTTAATACATGCCACTTTGCCACAGGAGCAGAACTTCAGTATCATTTCTGACACAATGACACAGGACGTTTTGGCTTTGATATTCTGTGTGCTTTAATACGCTCAAATACGTCATTATTGTACCAAATATTATAGTTTATTCTTCCCTTGCATATTAAATAATATACGCACTCTTTAATCAAGCACGTTCGGGGCCACGGCCATGGGTCTTTTCTGGATTTTGCCGGATTATCGAACGCAATATACTTTTAAAAAGGGAAATCATTGGTAAATCCTTTTGGGTAACTATTTAAGCCATGAAGACATATTTTGTATGTTAAGCGCTATCTGAGCCTGATATGTGATATTAACATCCAACAAAGTATTAAAATCTCATTTTAGCATTTATGAAATTGAATTGAATTACTTAACACTAATTTATATGGATACTTTTCCATTGATAAAAGCTTAGCACAAAAGAAAAATTAAGAACATAAAATAATATTTAAAACAAGTTGGTAAACAGCTTATCTATTCACATGCTTGTGTTTATTTGTTTTATTAGCACTTGAAGAACACCTGTTGGGCTTCCAGAACATTTTACTAGAGTTGTGGCTGTTAAATAATGAGACTGAAAAGAAAAACATTTTATTTTGCTGTCATACATATTTACCTATCATCACCTTCAATTTACACCTCTCCTCTATTCCTACAACGCTCCATGCAATTGCTCCATCGTTCGAAACAGTGCTGATAGTCTTCTGTCAGCACCTTCGCGACCCGTGGTGCTTTCTCTTTCTCTGCTTCAATGGACTCAGATTTCGTTTCTTTTAATGCAAATTTCCACTTGGGAAACAGATATAAGTTGCATTGCTCAAGATACGGTGAATAAGACGGAGGGTGTAACACTGGAATGTTGTACTTATTAGAAACCTCTTGACATACAAATGTGGAATGAGCCAGTTCATTCATTGCCTTGGTGGAAATTTTGCTGTACGAATTCTTTGACTATTCCTACAGCCCGAGCAATCGCATGAATCCTTAACCGACGGTCAAAATCAAATCAGATCACCGATTTTTTTCGTCATCAGTTTTTGACGTGGAAGGCGATGCTCGCGTGAATCATTTTTAAAGTCTTGACGGCCATCTTGAAAACACCTAAGTCACTCAAAAATACATGCACGCAATAATAATTCATTGTTATACACTTCTTTTCATGAATTATAAGTTTCAGTAGCGGTTTTTCTAAGTTTCATGTGAAATTTAACAACATTTCGTTGCTCACGTATCATTTTTCTTGCGAAACAAACAAAAAAAAAACTCTAATGCGAGCGATGGCTACGAGCATATGGATTTGTGTACAGAATCGAGAGGCACTACATTCGAAAGAGAAAGCTTCTTGCTAAATAGCTGTCCGTCGATGGCGGACTTCATGACGCATGCGTATTTCTTCCATAGCAGCGTCAGTCTTGTTATATAATAGCCACACCTTTTATTTTTATAACCAATCAATGTGTTAGATCCCGCATTCAGTCATACAAAAACGTAATTTCACGTGATCTGCACTTTAGCAATAATGCACGAAAAGCATAGTTTCACTTAGTGTTCAAATAATATGTTGTCATCTTTACTTGATCATGAATCAAAATTACTTTGCGTCTTGGATGTGCTAATTGAGAATTTATGGTCGAAAGAGAGGTCTTGAATTATCGCAATTTTAAAATTACAACAGCGTGGTTGATAATAAATATTTCAGAATATTTGGTGTTTTGTTATTCGGACATTATTACCAAGTTCTTTACAAAACGTGAAACGATTTGCAAAAATGTATAGTCTGCGCATAATTTTGCTATGAGTACTATTTCCGCTATGTCCTTTACATATTGATGATTATGAAACATAGAAAGCATGTTAACATATCATAATAATAATTCTGTTGTTGAATGTATAGCGCACTTTATTTGCCATTAATCTCTCATATCAATGCCATGCACTCAAGCACCAGACCTAGATAAAATGTACTTTAAATACTCTTAGGGCAATTTTATAACTTTCGTGTTTTTGTGTTGCATTCTGTGGGTATATTATCTTTAGTTCGATATCGGAGGTACGCACCATTCTAGAAACAGCAAAATTATTACGTAAGTTTCCGTATCGCGTACATAACCTGCAAATCCTTTCATATTATAGACTGTTACTAAAATATCTTCTAATTCCGTTAATGCGTTACAACAGCTAAGAATGCAAAAATGCAAAATTTTGTAATCAAGAAAAAGTTTTGTGACCTATTGAAAGAAGATGCATTAATGATGAAATCCCAGGTAAATAAACTAAATTAGTGTTATTTTGTAATTAATCACTCGACTTATAGACAACAAATTAAAAGCAAGGCTTTTTTTATGTTCCTTTTATTAATTTCAAACAAACTTGAATTAAACTAGAATTTTTCAATTAAAAAAATAGAAAAGAGGTAACAAATAAGCGTCTGCTCTCTTGGCAAATGTTAGAAGGGCCCTCTCTACAATTAACTTATCGCCGCGGTAGCCTTGAGGTCATGGTCACGAACTCGTGGCCGCCGTTGTTTCTCCATCGAGTTGTGGGAGGGAGTCCTTATGCTTCTTAAGTCCTACTCTGTAGCGGGTCTGATGCACGTTAAATCTGTCGAAGCTACAAATCCTCCTGTTGACATAGTGTGGAAATTTGGAGGTGAAGGTCCCTGCTCAGATGTCGTCCTCGTCACTTTACCGCTTTCCAAAATTACGATGTCCGTCACTAATAGTCCTCCTGTTGCTTCTAAGTGCGACGTTAATAAACAATCATCAAAAATTCACAAATAGCCTTGTTGCAGTAATTCATATGTACTTTGTCATTCTGAGCGTTTCATGGGTAGACAGAAGGTACACATTCTGCATTTGTTTGCTGCAATTTTTCCTGTGGGCATTTCAATGTTTAAAACATCTTCAATAGTTATTTTAATGGAACGACTTAGAAGTTACCATATTGTTCTAAAAATTCGAAGTGTAACCAGTGTATAGTGGTGCTTATCACCTTCGGATTACTAATTTTACTAGTTTTGAAGGTACTGTGGCTGAAATGATAAAAGTGCAACGGAAAAATCTCAAATTCGCAAAACTGGCAGATAACGGTAGACACTAAGAAGAAAATTTAGTTACGTAATGTTAAAGCACTGTGAATATGACTATATTATATGATTTCGAAAAAACGTTATATTGGTATTAGATAGGTTCCATCTTTTTTTTTTTTTTTTTTCGTTTTGTTGTTATATATAAAACTTATATATCTTATGCAAAACACACAAAAATTGTTCAGTTGTTATGCTCGTTCAGTTACGTATTGCTCAGACATCAAACAATAGATATATGATTAGAATTCATCCATAGGGAATAAAATCACCAGGTGTTAGATGGAATTTCTGGCTTTGTTTATACCTTTAAATTTATCAAGAGTGCAAATGCTGAACCTCAAGAATTTTGCTTGTAATTTGGAGCAGTTATAGGTGTTATGTGAGATTTTATAAACTTATAACGCATTAAAATACAAAGTATTAATCGACAATTTATTCACAACAATTCACTCACGGTCACAACTTGTTGAATGGAAAATTTTTTCAATAGGAACAATACGTACAAATAAATTATAAGAAGTACAAATAAATTGAAACTTATCAATGAAAGAAACGTGATCCAAAGAGGCACTTTTTTCATTACCGTAGCTAAGAGAAAACATAACAATAACAAGTTGGTTGGACAACTCAGTCAGCTGTTCATGTAGCCTGAACATTTTTGGAGCAAGTCTTGAAGAAACGTTGAAACATAAGAGCAGGCAGCAATGTATCCAAAATTCCTAGATCTCCATTCCATCAATGTATTATAAATATGGGTGGGAGATAGTCTCGCGGTTATTCTGTCTGTATAGACTTAGGCTGCGACATAAACGGTAGTGCGTCGAATTTTTCTTCCATACGCTAAAGTTGCGTCATACATGTTTTGGATCTTTGGGAAGTAAATCCTAAATTGAATTCATGGATTTATTGGAATTTAAATCATCCATTTCGAGTTCACTTATTTATAAAGGTAGTTCGACTCACAGCAAAAAGTAATGCTGACAGTACATGAGGATCCTCAACAAAAAGCAACTTATAAGAGCAAGCTCGGTGAATTGAGAAGAGATGGTGATGAGCATTATGTCCGGCTAAAACAGACGGAAATATGCTGCCAAGTGAAATTACTTCATATCTGGTTGTCCCAGAAAACTAAATACATACGTGCTCGATGCAGGAGGATCTATGTCCTGAGTGTTTCAGGCTTTTCATTCAAGATATTTTTTTCTAATATATTTCTAATAATTTCATTGTATTAAGTAATAAATGCTAAATATCATTTTAACATTAAAATAATCTTAAAAATTAGTTTTAAATTTTCCACCTCTCTGTTGCCCTTCCTTTTCTAATAGAGCATGTTTGCAACCTTAAACTTACCTTAAATGAGGAGCCTTATATAGAGGCTCCTCAAATTTCCATTAATAGGATGAAGCTGAACAAATAATTTCTTTTCTACAAAATTTAAAACAAAATTTAAAATATAATTAGTTCATAACACATCGATCAATAACTCGAACTAACACTAGAAAACCATTTTTTTTTCAATTTTTTTTTGTTCATCAACATAACACCTTTTATTTAAATCACCTTGCAGGGTATTCAGAGAATCGTTCAACGCTTTTCAAATCTTTTTTTTTTCCAAACAAATTTTTTTTTCTTTTTTTTTTTTCGCAAGAAATCTTTTTGTTGCAGGTAAATACTTGATAAACAGCTTTCTGGGAATCATCGACTCGTTGCTGTTTTGTTCCATCAAAGCAATCGCGCTGCCGGAAAAACCTTTTTCACTTCACTTCAGAAACCCTTTTTCAGTAAATACACTTCCATATGATATCTGTGTCATCTCAGCAAATCTCACGGAACTTCTTTACGATCTTTCATTATAATTTTTGTCCTTCCTCATTTTTCCGTTAACGACGTCTTCCTGGTCTGAGCGTTCCGCGTCATTTGTGTCGGTACGACCGTTTAAACTCGGCAAACCATCGACAAATCATTGCTTTTGATGGACAAGAGATCCGAAGATGTATTTTCAATCCATTGTTTCGCTTGCAGTGTTTTACCATTAAAACAATGTTTTATCCAGGCACCGACACTCGTTTTCTGTTTTTTAAACAAACTACAAAACGACTTTACTCCAACCTCGATAACTCAGCTGTTTCTGGTCGATCGGCAAAATTTTTGACACGTTTCAAGCAGACTAGTACTCTAGAAAGGTCTGGTTACTGGTTTACTATAGTGCCATCTCTGGGGTTAGTCTCAGAGGTTATTGATTGATGTGTTGAATGATTTTTTTTTCTTTGCTGTTTTCTTAATTCCTGTAGAGAGGGTTAAACGCTGATCCAAGGAACATATCAAAAGCAGAAATGACTTTTCTATTCTGTTATCAGATATTGGTTTAGATGGAATCATTTTTTCTTTTACTAATGAAAAATGTTAGCATGAAATAAAAAACTTTTTTTTTTTAAATTTAGAACATATCTATAATTTGTAATAAAATAATATTCCTGAAATACTTCAATTTCCAGAGAAAATTCGGGGAAGATGCATATGTCTTTCACACCCCTTATAAGGTACACACCATTGTCTATCACTATCGGTAAAACAACAAATAGATAAAAATAATTTTAATAAAATATCTGAAAAATTCACTTCGGCGTTGTTTGCAAATTCGTGAAACTTGTTTACGCTGCCACCCGCCCGCCATACGAAAGCATACGCCACAAAACACCGTACGCAGCAAAGCATAGCAGCGTACGCGGCAGGCGCGCGCAGCATTTTGCGCCGTTCTGTCGGTTAAAGCCGTTGTGTCAATGAGATTACGACAGAGGAACAAAATAGCTCCGTGTTGTCAAATCCTCATTTCATTGGAGGACATTTATCTGGTTTCTTGCGTAAACTCTATTAATAAGACGAAGCGAAAAGAGACTCACCGATGGATTTCTTCATTTGATGGAATACGGAAAGAGAGGCTCTCGAATTACATCGACGTTTAATGTTGCTCTATGTTGATACTTGTGTATCAAAGTTCCTATTGATTTTCTGTGGGGGAATGTTGGGTGAAACTGATACTATAACGTGGGTGACGAATATAATGTTATCTATAATGAAATTGCAGCAAATAAAAGACAGCCGTATTGTATGCCCTCAAAGGTACGATTTCCTAGGAAAGTAAAAGCCACGGTATCTGGCCAACGCAATATTCGGATAATGACGTCATTAAAATGTTATCTACGTAAAGAAGCAGTGGGCGTGGTTTCTATAAATAGTTGAATACGAAAGGAATGTAAAATCGACGGGGGAGCAATATTTCCTAGAAAGGGGTTTCACTTGGAAACTTTTGACGTCATCACCGCAATATCACAGCCGGCGAATAACAGTTTCCGTTTTTCCTAGGAAAACGTGCATTAAGCCCATCGCTTTATAGCTTTGACAAGATTTGTCCGACTTTTTTGATCACAAATTTGAGTGATTTAATTCGTACGGATATGTGGAGTCAGTCTCTTGCTTAACTCGCGAACAATTTCGTTTTCGCTATCAGAATCAAATCCTCAGCAGGCTTCAAGGGCCTGGTCTTTTTAAAGATGCTGTAAAATAATCATCTATCTGTAGTTAGCATGTCACACATAGTAGTGGCCGTAAGGAGAGTCGAAAATGGCGAAGGACATAGGATAGCCGGGGATGCATCCTACCAATGTTTACCAAGACAGTAAGTCCTGAGAAAAAATGGTTGGTGCTTGGTTTTTAGTAAAGTCACTAGAAGCACGAGAGCTATTGACGACAGACCTCATGATTTTGAGCCTCTTTCAAGTGATGTAGGTCACACCTGCGCTGGCATCACTACACTGCTTAAAACCTCTGGCGGAAGACTTTGGGCATCAACAGATTTAGCGACCATCATCCGCCGGTTACAAACTGTTCATCCAGTATCAAAATCGAAATACAACTCACTTGAAACCGCCGATCTCGAGTCGCTTCCGCAACACTCTAGGCTACAGCGCACTCCACGCGCCGCTGGCAATACATAAGCAAAAAATTGCCCATGCATACTTCTGCTGCCATAAGCCGTAGCAGCCGCCATTGGTAAGGCCGATACTTTCCGTGAAACCTTCATACCGCCTTTGGCAAATCGTACCAGCATTTCCACCAGCTACTGCTGGCACATACTTTGGTATGGCTAACAGCAATCTGGCTGAAAACATACAACGCCACCGCTCCGCTCGCAAAACACTTTTGAAAACACGAAGCCTTAACAGCGCTGCGAAACGTGGCGCGCAAAATGCCGCAGGTACCGTTACCGCAGTAGCAAGCGCGAAACCTTTGGTAGGCATTTGCATGCCGTTAAAATGGCGAAACGCCGTTCGCCATACGCCGCCAGAGTAGCAAACCGCCACATAAAATACCTTTTGTAGCCGTAACGAAGCCGCCTTACACCATGCAAGAAAGCCGTTTTGTACCAGCCTACTTTAAATTTACATATGTATTGTGCATAAAATTGCCGCAACGCATCGCCATGTAGTACTCCGTGAGAACACATAGTACAAAACATGGTAACAACACTTCCTTCTTTTACCATCCAAAGAAAAGGCATGAGCCAGCAGAAACGCTTTGGCCGCTATACGCGCCAGTAGCTGCTTTCCATCGCTTCATAAAGCCGCCACGAAAAACTTTTAAACATCGCTACATACCAGCATGCCGTTTTTGCTGGCTACATGCCTTCGGCTACATTTGCTTTACCATGCCATTTAGGCCAATTTAACAAAACCACCTGCCTTCCACCTTTTTCGCTGTATAAACTGCTCATTTCACCGTACCATTTTAAGCCCAAAGTGGCCAAGTACGTAAAATTAGCTGGCTATTTTGGCTGCCAATTACACATTGCAAAACATTGCCGTAAACCAGCAATACGGCTACTTGTTCGCAGCAAGAACAAAGTACTTCATTAACTGAGCAATCTGTCCATAAAGCTACAAAACCTTTTGCAGAATTTTAAAACCGCACCACCGGTAGTAGAAACCGCACAAAATTACCTTCTTTTAAATTGCCAAAGCCACATTCTCCTTTGCTTGCGTGCCGTATTGCAAAGCAAAATTGTCGCTGCCCGTACTTCATTGCCCATTTCGTATGCTGCTTTTAGCTGTCATTTATTTGGCCTTCCTTTGTAGCGCTTGGCCTTTACTACTCTTTTTTAGATCTACACAATCTTGACTCTTTATTGTCTTTATATTTTATAATAGAAATATTTTAACATTTTAACTATTGATTTTACGTATGAAAAATATCTTTCTTCCACTGTTAGTTTTTGTGTTATAGTATATGAAAATAACATCTACACTGCAGGATTACTTCAACCTACAGATTCCTGAAGCAAACAAATCAACATGAATAGCACAATTTACAACATTATGTGCGTAAGGATAAAATTATATCCAGAATAAGTGTATCCACTTATCTAGGTTATTTCTTAGTAATAAAGTAAAACATGATACCCCTCGCATGTACGCACAAATATTGAATAATATTTTGATTTTAAATAATATATTTTGATATTTCGTATTCCTGGGAGGTTTATTTTCTTCTTGAATGATTTTCAAAATTTTTTTTGTTATATATATATATATTCAATTTGCATCTTTTTTACTTGGTAGCACTCTTACTAATATATTATTTGATGAGATAGTTTGTCAATATGTTGGAAACTATAGTAACAATCTATAGACTGTTTCAACATTATTGTTTACTCCTTTCATTTTCTTTTCTAAAATAGTTGGTATTTTCAGTTTTTTCAATTTATGTATCTTTTCCTTGACAATTTTGGTAGTTGTCAATTTGATTTTTTGTTTAATTTATTTTCTTTTTGGAAATTTTTAGAGTATATAATATTTTCTTTTATAATTAAATTTGCATTTTGTTTTATCCATTTTCTTTGTTTACAATGCTCTATGTGTATTTTGAATGGTTTGGGTTTTTTTTTTTTTTTTTTTACTCGATGATACATGGTGATTTCTGCTATATTGCTTTGTAAGAAGGTTTTCTCTAACTCACCCAGTGTAGTTATGTCTGGAGACAAATCTGTAAATTCTTTTCCTCACATATTAAAGTGCTCAATTAGGCTAGAAAGTTTCTATAAGATTTTTTTCGATGACAGTACGAAAATTTAATTTTTTATCAACCATGATGTTTTTTGATTGAAAATAATTATTAATTGGGTTTCTTGTACTCACATTGTATGTCTGTGTCAAAATTTTTAAAACTTTTTTCTCACATTTCAAAGCCCTCAATTGAACTAAAATTTTCTATGCATGATTGTTTTGGATGACAGCACGATAATTTTAATTATAATTAATAAAATTAATTGATTACAACTAATTGTTAAAATTAAATTGTACAGAGTTTCCCCGAGCCAAAACATTTTTTACACGTATGGTTTTAGATGATAAATTTAAACATCAAATAATAAACCATTATTAAAACTAATTGTGAATAAATTCAATTTGACTCAACCTTCCCTTTTAAAATTTAAAATTATAAAAGTTATGTTACCAAAGTGTGAAGTTTGAAAACAAATATTTTCACCGATTATTTATTGATTATTACAGATTGTTCCTAACTTTTAATGGTTAATGCATTGGAGATTATTTATACTAAATATCAAAATTATATATATATAATATAAAAGTGTCGTTTAATAAAAATGTAAAGCCCACTATATAGCAATACTAGTAATATTTGCTGTAAAAAAGTCAAAGAAATCGAAATTAGCTCATAAAAACCTTCCAAAACATACTACCTTCTTTCGTCTATTTAATTTTCGGTAAACATTTATTTCATTTGTTACTGTATCTAACCGAGTTTTTTTAACTGTATTCTAAAGGAAAAGTCGAAAATAAACAGTCCTAATACAAAATTACACTCTTCACATCAGTACATATTTATCTTCCATTTCAAAGAACGTCCGTGATTTTTTTTTTTTTGTCCCTTTTGCTTTTCTAGACAGCCAAAAATTCCGAGCATTCGTAGCACATGTTCCTTCTACCATGGCCGTATTTCAGGCTAAGCTTACGTACCGTAATGAAGCGCTCACACCATGCCAAACCGCACCAGCTTACACACAAAGCGCATCGCGCCAGCGCGTAGCGCCTGTTTTTTGTGAGCAGCCGCCGTAACGCTTGCTGGCCGCGGCTGCGGCACGAACACCACCATTGGCGGCGAAACGCAGCATGCCACCATTGCCGCTTCGCCCACCAGCGTTGCGTACGCCAGCACAGCGAGGACTGAACCCATATGACTCGGCAAGCAATACTAACTGCAAATTCGAGTCCAAGACCACAAGGCTATCGCTGCCACATGATGCAAATGTCTATAATTGTAACAATAACCAAAAGTAAATGACTTGATTAAGTTCCTTTCTTAAAATAATGACAGCAGGAGTAACATTTGCAAATGTAATATGTTTTTTTTGTAATTTAGGAGTTTTGTTTGTTTGGATCATTGTTTTATTCTAGTTTGCCTCTAAAACTTTATTGTTAATAACTTTTTTTTAAGCAAAATGATATACATTGCGTTAAAATAAAGATATGCGTTACGATAACGATAAATAAGCTTTTAAGTTTTTACTCCGTGCAAAATTCATTGAAGGAAAAAATCGAAACTAAAGAAACGTCAACATAGAACTACTTGGGTTCTTCGCCTCTAGAACAAGGCCTTTCTTCAAAAAAATATTGTTACAAATTCCCATAACATAGTAGAAGAGTTAATAAACAAACGTCGGAAAAATATGATGCACAATAAATATTATTAAATAACTATGAAAAATGTAGAAGTATAGATATCTGAAAAGGTAGAAATCAGGAACATATATAGTATCAGATAATCTAAAATCTCTATTATTTACTATTAAATTTTTACTACTTTTTTTTTCTTTTGAGAACAATTTGTTTAAGTATTCATATCTACATTTAACTTACATATTTCCAATTAATTGGAAAATTTTATAGATCCAGAAATTCGTTGGTGTTTATTATTAAATTAAAAAGAATATTTTTAAAATTAATAATCTTTTGTCGCTTTATAATCTTGTAAAATCAGTAAACAAATTGAGAATATTGGACAATTCACATTTTAACTAGAAAAAGTTAAATTTTGACTTAGCATACATACGGATCCTTTAGTTTGCAAAAACCTTAAGGTACCTTTTCGTTAGCCGCATGTAAACTGTTACATCTTCAAATATGGTACGTTTTATATTTTTTTATTTAAATTCCTACTATTAGTTCACACTCTCCTAGATATATCTTGTTCAAATTTTCAATCGTTAATAAAATATGCTTTTAATTCATCCACTCAATTTCAAATACTGTTTTTTTTAGTTTGTAGTGGACGACATGATGTTAATACGGATTTTTTCGAAATATTAATTCATTTTCATTAAGTTTAATTGGTGAAAATGCAGTCTAGCCCAACCACTTGGCGCGATTTCAAAAAATTAGCAAACTTGGCGATGCACGATTCCTTAAGTAGATGTCGTTAAATGCCGCATAAACATTGCAAAATACCGCTTGACATACGCCGCCTGCCATGGCCCCATGCAGGCCGCTTGCTCCAGCTGGCGCAGGCCGTAAAAGCAACATAACGCCTTCGCTGCTGCTTGGCAAAGCGTAATACCGCGCGGGTAAATACCGCCGCTTGCCGAGTTCCGCCGTTGCCAATACCACAAACCTTCAGCGGTACCGTGAAACCGCCACCGCCAGCAGCCGCTGCCATCCACTGCCACAACGCGCATTACCTTCCGCGCCTGCTTATAGCGCCGTACTTCGCCATGCTGCTGGCACTTCGCCCGGCGCGCCGCCTTTTGCCGCGGCTACCAGGCCTGGCCGCCGCTGTTCGCTACCATTGTTTGTCACCTTTTACATTACACAGAACATAGTAAATACAACAATTCCGTGACGCGCTTCCCAGCAAAACATGCCATACTACCGTATACCAAAGCCAAAGATGGCAAACGCCAAAACTGCTGTAAAACCGCTTCAACGCATACTTTCAAAAAAAAAGTTCAGGTAAACCACCGTATAAATCCGTACAGCAAATTGCCAAAATTTTCGGCTGGCAAAACCTTTTTTTGCCGCATACTACTTTTCGCCCATTGCCGTCCCGCGCCCCGCCATCGCCACAGCATCACTTATTTTTCAGCACCTGCCGCCTTAAGCAAATACAGGCCAGCGTTTTTTTTCTTCTTTCGCCAGGAACAGCGCGCAGGCTGAAACCGAAAACCAGCCTGGCAGCTGCAGCACAGCACATATCACTGCATTGCGATATAAAACTAGATCTTTCAAAACATGTGAGAAAAATACTAAATGTTTCATAGAATTTAATGCGAAATATGAAAAAATAATGTCAGATGTGTGGATCGATCGAATTGAAACGAGTAAACGGCGAATCAAATATTTACAGGATTCTCAGAATCTCATAAATAATAAAGAAAGGCTGAGAATTTTTGTTCGGCTCTCTGTCATGCCAACTTCTTACAAAGTAACATTCTAAAATAACGTTTTGACTTCCCGTTGAATTACATTTCATTCTTTTGTCAAAAAATGAATTTTTTTTTAGAATGTTTAAGTTTTCAGAAACATTTTCTCTTCCGAAATAGTTTGTAAAGGTACCGTTATAAAAAAGTAAAGTAATATTGAGGATTTTCGCCTATGAATCTGAAAATCCGCTAAACATTTTCGCTTATGTGTTTGTTCCTTTCACGACCTAAAATACTATACCCTTATTTACTGCTGAATGGGCCCAGTACTTAAAAATGTGTAGGAGAGAAAGTGATTTTTATATATAAGTATATATATATATATATATATATATATATATATAATATTGGAGTTTTATATGACGTTTTGCTGCGATAGCCTAGTGTTCATGGACGCAAACTTAGAGCATTTTGTCATTTATCTGTTTTCAATTGCTACAATTCAGGGACTTAGTACCTTACGAAATCAAAAAAGTAGAACATTTTGACAATCTTTTTCCATTCTTCATAAAACAACAACTTTTGCTCATTTCAATCATGAAACTTTGCCAGTTTGTGTAATAAGATTATAGTTTAAAATATTAGGTCAAGTTTTGCTATTAAATTAATATATTTTCTTATACAACATTAAATATACATTACAAAATTTGAAACATAAATTAGCTTGTACATTGCCACAAGATAACTTTTGAAAGATGTACAGATAGAACCATAATTCTTATACAAATTAAAAGCTAAATAATGACCTTATTCTATGAAACCTCAAATTTTAAATTTACCTTACACACTAAAAAAGATTGAAAAATTAAAAAAATTTATCAAGTTTGTATTTAGTAACTTTTTTTTCGTGTATCATGTTATAAAATAAAATCTAAATTATCTTGACAACAAAATTAAGGGTTCTGAATAAAGGGTTATAAGTACAACACTCGTATGAAATTTTAAAAGCTCTGCATGCAAAAAGATGTTTTTTTTAATCCTGTGGGAGGGAAGTGTGAAAATAGCAAACTGAGAAAAGGTTTTGTTTCACATGCATTACATAGAACAAACCGCTTTAGACATTTACATTTTTTTGTTGCACAGGACGTAATAATTGTGTCAGTTTATCGGTTTGTTTTAAAATGCTCCTAACATTCAGTACTATTTTTTAAAATCAAATTTGAAAAATTGAACTTTTGAAGGTACCAAAGGTACAAGTCCCTTAAATAAAAAAAAAATTCAGTATAGTAATACAATCATTCATCGTCTCAATAGACGCACATAGCGCATCTACTCATTTGTAATGTTAATGGTACAAAATGACTAATAAGCTCTCACTGAATACCGTTGTTGTTATATATTAGTGCAAATGCAAACCTCTGAAAGCTTAAAATTAGAGTAAAAAATGAATATCAAACTTACCTGGATTGCATTTTCATAATTTTCATAAGCGGTTGCCCTAGTCGCCATGGTCAATTCACGTGGAAACATTGTTCCGAGTCCGTCCATGTATTCTTGAGGTGCCAGCTCAGGTGTCGTCCTCGTCACTTGACAGTTCCGTGCGAGGTCCGTCACCAACACCCACTCGTCGGTACATACAGTGCGACGTTAATACTAACTAAAAAAAGAAAAAAGCCATGTATTCTGAAACCGATACCATTAAAGACCCGTCTTGTAGCGGTGCGGATAAACTTTAAATTTGTCCCGGTCCCAAGTCCTCCGTGAGCGTGGTGTGAAAATTTGGAGAGGGAGGTACCAACTCAGATGTCTTCCTCGTCATGACGGGTTCAAAATACGAAGTCCGTTGCCAATAGCTTGGGGATTTCCTTCGAGTGCGGCGATTTAAAAAACAATCAATCAATCAAAAAGAATTTCATTTGACTAGCTGATATTGAAACTCTTTGTGTTATTGAACCTTGACTTGTGTTGATGGGAATAGAGATTTCGAAGTGCAACGAATGGAGATTCAATATGATAACATTTATAGAAAGCTGGCAGAGTCTAATAAGAGTGTGAGTTATATTGGAGAAAGAGAGTGATGATGAGGGGAAGAACTGAAGATAACGGGTTGGGTGCGGACTTACGATGAGAGAGAAAGAATAAATAAATAGTATCAGATACATTATCAACTGAGTTTTTTGTGAATTAATGAGGTAGGAACCCACGTATAAATTCTCCTGTATTTCCGGATCTGATTAGTGGTAACAGCTAGTAAACTTTTTTGTATTAGTCTTTAGTTTCAGGGGATGTGTGGGAGCCTAATCTCCATATTGATTATTCTAAGATTCGGATGAGCACAATTAGAATTCCTACATTGCATCCTTTAGTGACTTAAAAATTGGTTTGGTGTGTATATGTATATGTATGTATATATGTATATATATAACATATGTATATATATGTATATATATATATATATATATATATATATATATCTCTCATAATATGATCAGGTCATCAATTATCGGAAAGTTTAAGCAATGACTCGTAACCTTCATAAAAGAATCTTGGCGACAAAATGAAAGTTTCAAAGTGCTGGAACCTTGGCAGAAAACTCGACTATGAAAAGAAAGAGTTACAGCTTTTTTCTGCATTTTCTGTGACATATTACCTGTATGGAACAAGTATAAATACGCCGTGTGCCTGAGACTGAGAGTCCAATCTGTCTTTGGGGTCCTGTTTTTCAGAATTTTAAGTATTACAATGGAAATTTGTCGGTGTGGGAACTTGTAAGCTGGTGATCACAGACGCTGCTCGCCTGGCTATAACTGTCATTACAAATTATGTGTTTGTTCACTATATTTATGTTTGTTATTCTGTACAGTGTTTGCGTTCCTATTTCTGCTATTGTTGTCAAGCTTTGTTATTTGTGTCGTCTTATGCTGAATAGTTGTAAATAAGCGATAATCTGCCATTTTTCTTCTTGTTGAAGACTGGTTTCACTCGTATACATCTACAAACAGTCAAGTGTTTGTAACTTTATATATATATATATATATATATATACATACAATGAAACCCAGATTATAAAGTTGTGTGTTTTTTTTAACGAGAAGTGGTTTTGATAAGGATAGTTGGTGTTGCAGTTATGTGTTGCTGTCTGTGAAACGGCGCAAAAAAAAATATTCACGGAGTTTATTTTGATTTAGCATAGTTATTTGCAGCCAGATAATATTTCATTGTCGATCATGCACGGGGTTGCTTCCGTTAGTGATATGTCTCCAAAGAACGCGAAAATGTTGTCGCCAAAAGTTATGTCGACGAATATTTGGGGAAGTAAATGGGGTCATTCACATGAACTTGTAAGAAGAGGAAAATGATCACGATAAACAATACTACACCGAGTTACCTCATTTTCAAGTAATTCCATTTCCTGTACAAATACTTTTTTAACCTCAAACATTGTACACTTACCATATAATGATTAGTTATAGTCTCTGTTACTTACCAACATCTGAAAAATCATTTAGCTAACAACCAGTAGCTATTTCTATTATTATGAAAATTCTAACATTACCTTTAGCTAGATAGAACTTTAACATTATGGAAAAATTACGTTTTTTATCTCAATCTTTCTTTTCGTTTATTTTTACACTACAGTACATCAGAAAATAGTAATTAAAACTCATTTACTTTTCGTGAGATGTGTTACTAATAACCTCTAACACGTGCGAGCAAATAATAACTGTTACAACACAGATAAAGTCGGAAAAACTTTCTTTTTCAGAGAGAAGTGCGTTTAATAACAACAAATATATTTTTCTCAGAAATAATTTCTCGATAATTATTTGTAATACCCATATAAAATGTTTTCTTCACATTACCAAAAATTTCTCTTGCATTAACTTTTCGCCTTTTCATTACGCATATAATAAACTGTGTCAAGCAATAAAACTTGCAAGAATGTTAATAGCATTCTTCATAAAAAGGAATAAAACGAAAGAAAGATTTTAATTACAGTAAGGTTAGTTAATTATATTGAAGACTCCGAGGAAAACTTACATAGAAAAGCACTTGCTGGCTACCGCAGCCTTACTTGGTAAACTGTTTGCCGAAACTAGCTACTGGCTACTTGTCCATGCCGCCTTACCTTACCGCTCCTTGCATGCGAAGTTCATTTGCGCCACCTTATAAACGCCTTGCCAGAAACTGCCAGCAAGCAGCTTTTCCGCCGTAGCTGCAAACCCATAGCAAAGCGGCAAACTGCCAAGCCGTAGGCAAACCAGGCAAAACTTCATGGCGAAACGTAAAAAATTGCGTGGTAAGCCGCTGGGCAAACCAAGCCGTGTAGTAAAACCGTAGCGCATGCCGTAGCTCATCCTTCAAAGCTTCCGTATGCGGCGCCATTTGCTGGCTACTTTATAGCCTTTTAAATAACGCGCTTCCAATAAATCTGTTCTTTGCAGAAGTATTGCATGAAGAAGGCAATTTCTTTAATCGTTTGGAGGTAAAAATATTCAGAAAGGGGTTTTCTTATTCACAGAATTTGACGAGCATTTAGCGACACTCTTTTTAATTTTAGTGATGCTAAACAAAAGTTTATCTCAAATCCTAAATTATCCACTGTTAGCTATATTTTCAAGTAAATAAAATTATTCATTTCTTTACAATGACTTAATTTCTTTCTAATAAATATCTACAAATTTTAGGTATTGTGCAACATTTGTGAAAGAATTAAGGAAATCATTAATTAGTTCTAAAAAAAATTCCATTTTGAAATAATTGTGTACTATATAGAACATCATGTTTGTAACAAAACGGTACATTTCAAAGATATAAATGCGGTGTATTTTATGATAGAGCTTAAAATTCTGTTAATTATGTCTATTAGTCATAAACATCACTGCTTAATTAACTATGGATATAAATGTGATTTTTTACATGAACGTTTAAATAAGTATACAGATGTCCTAAGTTAAAGATACCCCATTACTTTCATTGTGAACTTGAAATTCTTTAAATGGCATAAATAAACTCACTTTTTTTCCTTGTCAAAGACCTCTCAATTACTGTAAGAATTGTTCCGCCATTATCTAAATTAAATTTTTTATTGAACGTTTGGTCTATAACGCTTTCTACCCAACTAATCCAAAACAATTCCCCTTCTCTTAACTTCAGTACAAATAATGGTTCCACTAATCTGACGACATGAAAGTAAACGACGGAAATATCCCTTTCTGAAGGTGGTGAGATATACTTATCATCAATGCAGTCTCTCGAGAAGTAGAAACCGTATATATTTGCTGCACCGTAAGAATTGATGTTCTATTTTTGTCTATATTTTTCAAAGGGTCTTTATTCTTCTTGTTTTATTTTATCAGCATAATTCTCAAAATTTTTACGAGCCTTGTGTTTAGGAGAAATTTGTAAAACAAAATTCACATGTCTTTCCTTAAAACTATGTCTGAATCATTGTACAATATCATCGAGGTTCTGTGACTCTATAATACTACTGGCGATATCTATGATTAAAAATTCTTATCACTACTGTGAAATATCCGATGACTTCGTCTGTTTTCTTAAACCTTGTAACGTCATTCCTCGGTTTCATCTTATTAATTTATATTAAGTGAATATGTGACCTAACTCCAATTGAAGACGCGTAGGACAGCAATAGAATTTTTTTTTATAAAATTATCCATTCAAATATCTAACGTCTGCTCTATCGGGGATCCCAACTAACTCACGATCTTTGTGGAGTTCAAATAAATCTTATTTTTACCAGTTCGACAGACTTTCTAATTTAAAAACTCATGATAACAGAACTACATGTAATAGTTGGTAGAACTTTCTGTAATACAAAACTAATAAAAAATATAATCAAAATTACATTTCTCTGTCGCGGTATGTTATCCTTTAGGATTCATTATGTGGTTATTTCGTCTTCATTAATATCTAATCACATCACTTCATTTCTATTTTCATCTAATTTACTTAATCACGTTTCATCTTAATTGGAAGAAAATGTGATTTTATACAATTCAAAAAAATAAGTTCTCAGAGGTTACTGAGCAATTTTGCGAAATCAACGTCACAGCCTGACCCAGATCTTGTATCAAAACAAGCGAGCGGTATAATTGAACGTACTACCATCATAAACTGCATTGCGGTCCTTCTTTAAAGAAGGGTATAGCAGTGTAGTAATCATGCAAAAGTGCATGCCTTCTTAGTACACTTGAAGCAACCTTATGCCGCACCACAGAGAACCGTCCCTTACTGTCATATGCGGTCACGCTCGTCAAGCCGTACCTGGTCGAAGAGTTCACAAAGCAATTTCTTTGAAACGCCAGTCGCCTGGGCAAGTACGTACGGGTCGTCAGACATTTGTTACCTGCGCTAAAGACTGAGTTCTCATGTACTGCTTGCGGCATATTAACATTTTGCGCGGTACCTGCGATAACTAAGTACTAGCGACATTATCGGGTCGACGTGCTTCTCTGCAAGGAGACTACGCTAACTCACGGGCGCCGTGCTGAAAAAAATCAGACCGTTGTCTTGTCGCAGCATCGAACTGGACCAAAGGGGTCACAGTTGACGGTCCTATAATCAGGTTCAAAATCCTACGAATCGGGCGAAAAGATATCTCTTCGGGGCCTAGTTGAATAAGCGGACCTTCTAACGTTTTGCAGAAGAATGTCAATAGCTGAAGTGTAACCACGTAGATTAATGCTGTTCAAGCAATTCAATCCAATGCTCAAGATCGTCATGCTGAAGGCTGACCAATTCTTTATTCCATACTCTTCTAATTTTTCCTTTAACTATATATCATTACATCTGAATCACTTCCCTCCTTTCTACTCCATCATTTAATGTATCAGTTTAATTTGGGTTGGGAGAAAGTGTAAATTTATGCAATTAAGCAATAGGATTCTCAAAAGATAGGGAGAGAAAATCGTGAATAAGTGTAACGTCAAGAACAACCTTATCATTAGTCAAAATAATCTTCATATCTTAATTTTGTACTATCGTTAGTTAATTGTTAGAAATTGATATTCATCTAGCCTGTCGATGTTGACAGCTACTCACTAGTCTTTTATTGATTCTACATCGTCAAATCAGATTATTCTTTCATACCTCTCTTCATGTCGAAACAAAGATAATCGCTCAAAACATGTCTGATGTTTACGGTGCATGCGAGTAAAGGTTCGTCATCAGCTGTGTTTGGTAGAAACTGGCACTGAGATAACTTTTTCTGCTGGGTCAGTCAGAATCCAAATTTGGCAGCCACCATCTTATTCCCAAATCATGGCAATTCTAAAGCCGAGCTCACAGCAGATTGCAAATCTTTCACATGCTCAATGGTCTGTTTCGGTTTTGCGAACGTAAATTCCAGAACTTTCCCGATATTTCATCTTTTCGGGACGTTGACGGACGTCGAATTGAGTTTGTCTTAATTTGACATGTGTCGTTTTAGTTGAAAACCTCTCCAGAGTTTTCAAACTAGTCATTGCTAGTTTTTCTACCGTACAAGTGAGTTTTCCGTGCAGGAGCTAATGGCAACATTACAATTCCTTTAATTTAAAGTCTTCTCTAAAGAGGGGATGAGGAAGAGTGCAAGCTGCACGGTAAATACACTGCCTGACTGACAAACTTCTTATTGCGACTCCATAGGCAATACTGAACTCGTAAAATAATTGTAAATACCACTAGCGGTAGAAATACGTACTTCATAGAAGTCCTCTGAGTGACAGGTTATTCTGTTAATCCATTTTAGTGGCTATATCTTTGTATATCAAATTTTATTCAATCTCATAAAATAGTTAAAATTGAATAGAAACGATGAGAGAATATTTCTTTTTATTATTATTAATGAAATAAATATTCTGGATTATCACAAGTATGAAACCATCAATGTATTCTATAGGTGTGTTTCTTCGGCTCGATTCTCTTTCTTAAACTTAACAAATCTTAATGGAAGTAAGAAAACAACGCTACATACTTAAACCTATCTCTAATCGACGGCATGAAAGAAAATGGATTTCATGAGATAAATGAATTTTAAATAGTAAGAGAGATAAATGATCTTACCTCAGTAGATCTCTCTTGCAGAAAATAATAACCTTTGTTTGCGTCATAAGAAGAAATGCCCTAATTTACTTGGCTATACCTTGCGTTTCTTCTCGAATAAGCTGAACTAAGTGTATACGAAAATTGTGGAAACAAATTACATGTCTTTAAGAAACCTGTATTGCTACAGTAAGGAGTAATTCTGTATTTTTGGCTATATGCCTTTCTTCTCAAAAAAAAATGACAAGCACTAGATTGAAAAGCGAGAAAATATAAAACCAATGCATGTGTCTTTTCTGAAACCGCCATATTTGTTTGACTTTTATATCAATTTCATCGAGGTTGGTAAATCTATAAAAGGAATAAGAAGAATAATTTTTTTGCAATATTTTAGTATTAAACTTTTAGTTACAACCATGGACCGAAGGGTGTGCATTTTTATTTCATTTTCTTCAACCTGACCGAAATCTTGATAAACAATGAGCACTACATTATACATATACAGAAAAGAAATTCGGAAATACATTCTGAACAATTATGTTCCTGCTGCCAAATTAATTGCTCAGCTCGTGAAAAAAAAGAGAGACTGCTTGCGTGCAACTCGAATTCGATTTCATGTGACAGCTTCCATTTCTAACAAAAGTTCTAAAGAACTTTGCCTCTGTCGTAATGTGATATCTATTTTTCCTCTCGGTTTTCTCTATATAACTTACCATCATTTTTTTCCGAGAAGAGTTCTATTCGGGTAAAGAATGCGGAATCAGCTAGTACTAACTGTTATTAATGCACGTTTTGTTTAATTGGTTATTCTAAAACGTAAGCTAAATTGTGGAAAACACCAAATATATATTTATTTGAAATTATACATTTAGAATTCAGCTTTCAAATTTATATCATACACGCATTTTCAATAGACAAATCTTAGTGTTCTGAACAGTAAACGCGCTCCTGCATGCAATAGTTATTGCGTACATGTCGCGCTGCAACAAACACCTACTTTGCTGCGCATCTTGCGCAATACCCGATAGCCTGCAATAAGATAGTGCCGAATGATATATCCGTCTCCTTTGATAAAAAAACTCTACGACTGGCGCCGCTTCAGGCATATACGAAACGTAATCAACCCATGTTTATCACGGCAGTGTGGCAGACTAAAATACGGAAGAGAATTGCAACTTAATTATGCTGGAACAGATGCTATACACAGATACAAAGCAGCTAATTGTATAAAGTCAGGCATCTCAATAAAGTTCAACTCCCGTGTTACTAATACACTATGATGAAATTTTCAAAGTAGTAAGATGCTCCGCAGCCTTCACAAACAGTTCAACAGATTTCCTGTGCAAATTCTACCATGCAGATTCCTCAAATAGATCCTCAGTTATGCCAGTGTTTCCCTTTGAAAGAGCTTGTATTTATGATTTGTATCTGTTTCTGATGGACATGACATCAAGGAAAGTTCATTACTTTCGAACTAGCTTGGGATATCATGGCTCAAGATTTTTGAGAAAAATCATTTTTCGACCATAAAGTAAATTCATTCACTAGGTTGAGGGCCATTGCTTACTCTTTTCTTATTCAGTGATGCTCTATAAATATTTCTCTGTTACTGAATATTTTGTGAGAATATCATCTAGGGTCATTAAGCAACGTTTATGTATATAGTCTTAAAACATTTAAACAAATAATTGTATAGGTAATAAATAATCTATTAACTTTAAATGTTTGTGGAGTAGTATTCTAGTACGTTCTATTCATGAATGTATTAACTTAAGTAAATCATAATTAAATTTAAAATAGTTATTATCATTCAGAAATTCCGAATTTTGTTTAAATGATTCTTGAGTGTGTGTTTTGTGAGTGTTTATATGGAGCTTAGTTTCTGTATATGGAAATATTAGTTACATAATGTGATATCCTTGGCATTTTGGATAAAATAGAATTTGGCTTTCGCAGAATTCTAAAAAATACAATTTTGCCAAAGTGCAAAATAACTGATATTTTTATCCACTGAAGCATGGCATGTGTTTACAATTTTAAAATCAATTTTCTGAGTTCTATTAATCAGTTTTCTCATAAATAATACATTTAAGTTCAGCAGAGAGTACTCTAGTTTTCCTAGACATTTTAAAAACAAATTTCGAATCATTTTTAGCACGTCAATTACCTTCACAATAAAACACAACATAATTAAAATAAATTTTCTCTTGAACCAATTAAACAAAATTTAATTTTGCATAGAAAATGGGGAAGGAAATAACAAACATATTTTTCTTGGAGGAGAGTATTCTACCCGGACGTATAAGTATAATACTGGGTTTCTCTGTTTGCAATGAGTTAAAATAATCATCAATACGGTTTTGCTATATATGTTAGGCATTAAAATTTCAGCTAAGATAAGTTCACACTTCTTGGATTTTCACATCTCACTTCAATTTTTTTATTACTTTTAGATACTTTCTATACAATATTTAATTTCACTTTTCGATATGTATAGACATATTTAGTAGTATCAGTTGATTAGAATCATTCACAGGTATATAATTTATTTTATTCACATCAATGACTAATCTTATTTTATTTCCACCTACTTTACCTTTGATAATTAGCTCTATGCCTCTGTTAAATAATAAGTGAAGATTGCAGTCTACGAACCCTATCGGTTCCGAGGTCGATTAGAAAAGTAAAATTGAGGGTTCGAGTCCTTCAATATTGTGTTCATATGTTAATTCAACGCTCCTTGCTCATCATTATATCTTCTGACTGGTGTTTCATTTGATAATTTTCACCCACTATCTTTATCAGCATATCTACCAATCTCTTAATAAACGATTCTCTTCTTATATGTGTCTCTTCAATCTGTTATTGCTCATAGTAATTTAACCCAAACCACATTGGGCCATCTGTTAGGTGTATATTACGTAAATTGGAATCAACAGCCATAAGTAAATATCCCCAGCCTGATGCCTGCCGGCCCAATCTGCTAAAGTTCTAATACTGCCTGCTGCTGCAGAAATAGTGAAAATATCAAGGGATATATGCGTATGTCTAGCCATGTCTCTCTCACTCATAAGGTCCCTTGCATATTATGTCCTGCCGCTCACAACTCATCGTCTTCAAATGGTACGGGTATACATTCATTGCATAGTATTTCGCAGTACTTTTGTGTATGATATGACATCGCTCTATTATGATACACTGCATTGCATTAGGCTTCGCAGCTAAGTTTCATGAGCGTTTCTAGACAGAATTCATAGTTTTCAATCTTCTGCAATCAATTCTGTTTTTTTAGATCTGTCATGTACATGACGCTCGTATATTTTATTTAATGGTGATTAGTCATTACTCAAATGCTGTGATATTGTCTATATGCAGGAGGGTATGTACAACTTCTTCAAATAATGATTCAACTATTAATTATACTGTTATTATGTGACATGTGATAAAACTGATGTTTTTAATAGTTTTGTAACTTGTTATTTTGATCTTGTTGTTGATTGTTGCATTTTGAATCAGAAAATACAATATAAAGCATCTAGAAAGTAGGAGTTACTTTAGGGTATAATATTGAATTTGTCTTAATCCTGAGACGAATCCGGAAATACTTTCAGAGTTTGAGCACATAGCCATTCACATTTTTCAATTCAAGACAGCATTTATATTGATTTTGGGACTTAGCGACCCATGCGCAAGGTGACGAAAATGTGTTCTGGAAAGTTCCATCATCGAAGTCGGAAATAAGGCGAGATGGCAAGAATTCTAGGATCCTTGGCAAAATACTTAGATTTTCACGCCAGTCAGGTATATCCTACCGAGCCAAGAAGTAGTAAGAAGACGTCGGTTTTGTTGCTGAGTAGTACATAGCATAGCATGGTATCATCGTCAAGTTTTGGTGACTTTATCTTGGAAGCTGTTACCGGAGTGCTGAATTGAAGCTGGTGGGACTATTGTGGATGTCTACATGAATTTCTTGTTTCCCCAGAAGAAATGTGCTGCAGAATAAATGTCGAGATTTTAGAGATTGTTTCGTCGATTCCAATCAACACGAACCCTTGAAGCACTGTACATATGCAGTGAACCTCTCGACTCTCAAGACTGCTGACCTTGTAGTTCTGTCATTGAAGTGGTGATTCCATTCCGAATCACCCATCTGTATCGAGGAGCGGCGTTCTCACCCAAGTGTGTGAGTGGTCAGTTATTGATGCAGCGACATCTCCCAAGGAAACGCCTTTTCCAGTTGTAGAAATAAAACTTGCGGATGGTAAACATGAACCTTGTTGAGTACTTCGTGATTGTAAACCTTCAGAAGAAAATTACTTCGGATCGGAAAATTCCATGGGTTCAGCCTTTGGTGATAACAAAAGATCCTCTCTTTGAATTTTTAGACGGTAAACATTATTGTCATCGTTCTAAGAGAAACTCATAAATTACGAGGACGTGTTTGTGTTTGTTGTACTTGATAATGCAGTTTCAGTACATGAAGTTAGAGTACAAATCAAATCTTGGACACGTTCAATTGGGACATCATCAATCCCACCTTCAGCATATCACATCAAATTTTCATCTTTCCGATGTACGTAAATCGATTTTATGTGTGGAAAAATAAGCTTCTGTTTAACCAATGAGGATCAAAGTGCCATTACCATATGGGTCAAAATGCAATGAAGATTTTTTGACGAAGGGATGGCCCAGTACTCTACCACAGGTCACGTTGTAAAAGATAAGCACGATCGCAATTGGATTGGTACATTTTATGTAAGAAAGTTTTAAAAATGTTTTTTACTTTTTCTTCTCGATTTTTTTAAAGTAATTCTCTTACTTTCTCAGCCTCTATGAATGGATTGTAAGGGTCTGTACCACAGCCGCTTTGCCTGATAAGAATATCTTGGGGCTGTGAAATTCCTGCTGAATAAATAAACCAGGTCAATTCAAGTTTTTTAAAATGTTCGTAAATGGATGGACAGTTATAAGTATGATATGTAGTCCAAAATATCCAGAGTGATTTCTGCAATTGATTTAAAGCTTCTTGTGTTTAGTGTGAATATACACTTGAGATTTCTTTGACTCTGTGAGAAATGATTCTTGTGGAGATGCCCTAGCATGACTGGAAGTTAAATGTTTTCGGGGTTTATATTCCGAGGGTTGGCTGAAAAGTCTGCACTAGCCTTGCATTGCTTTTCATTGACATATGTGAAATTTCTTGTCAAGTGAATTTTTGCTTTAAGTAAAACATCATTTAACATATAACACTAAGTAAGTAAGGTACTTGAGCATAAAAAAGGTGAAAAAGTACCTTAAGATTAATATGCACTCTCAAGAATGCGATAATCGTAATGCAATCATATGCGAAATTTTTCTTGTTCAAAAAAATTTATCAAATTCTCTGTTTTTTAACCATGGAAGCCATAATGTCTGCTTCTAACGTTCAAGAAATATTCCAGCGTCGACGAATAGTGATGTACTTTCATTTCACACTATTATCTATTATTGATCATTATTCTTGCAGTTCTCAATACGCTATCCAGTATCCTCCTCGGCTGAATATTCTTATTTTGAATACAGTACCTAAATATAAGTGGATGATGAAAAGATAGCACGATCTAATCAATCTCAAGCGTTCTTCAAAGATTCTCGGACTCGTCAAAGCTGATTAGATCTTGAGCAGGTTGTCGTGCATTACCTTCGTCATTAAATTTTGTTGATAACGTTTAAATATTATAAAATATAAAATCTCTTTACTGGAAATTTATTTCAAAAATGCTTCATTCCCTTTCAACAGTAATATTCAAAGAAATCAGGCTACGCTAGAAGATATGTTTGTTCATGTTATTATATATATATATATATATATATGTTGGATTTTGATAAATAGTTTTCATCGGTGATAAATCGTAATGATTGTTGTACAAACTGTTGGCTAAACAATTTTAGGGGATTTGAGTTTTATAATATTTCTTATATGCAAGAAGTCTGCTTAACGCTGTTATCAATTAGGAGAATTTTGAAATCTAAGCTACTACAGGATTAACGTGTATGTGAATATATAAAGACTGAGGAGCAATTCACATTTTACATCAAGAGTAAAATAAAAAGTTCTGGAATATATTCTAATAAACAATCGTTGAAGGACCAAACATCAATCATATTATTGTCCTATCTTGGAAACCTTTCATACACTTTGGGCTGATTTGAAAAATTTCCTCCGTGAAGATTTAAAAAATTAATTCTAAAATAAAGATTACTTTAATTCAGCTGACAGATGTTTTACTTCATTCCTTTATGAGTCGATCCTTTCTTTGAATAACATAATTTGTAGTGTGATAATTTAACTAACCACCGAGCATTTTTTGGAATATATTAAGATAATAATCACTGGAGGTGCAGTTTAGAAGTGTACTTTGACACTCAATGTAGAGGTCGTTCAGGCTGCAAAAATAATCTCATTTGATTTGGGAGATTTTCGGGATAAATCAAGCTGCGGCTTCAAATCCTTGAATGACATGATGTAGAATTTGGAGATAATATATCGCTTCAAATGTCGTCTTCTAAGCGGATCTAAATTCAAAGAAGTACAAGGTATATAATCCATAACGACTTTCAAATTAAAACCACATACAATTCTCAAATACCTTGGTGAGGAATGCATTTAGGTATCTTTGGTGTTCCAAATACAAGATTTCTGATCTTATGCACCAATGACCATTATGGGTCTCTGGACATTGTTTGTAGCTATCTCATTTTTAAGTAACAAAGTGGATTTTACTGCGTTTTGTTCATTATTTAATGTCTCTCTTTCAATTCAGAAGGAATCTTGCTTGTTCCTATATCTTTCTAAATGAAGCTCATTTAGAACATTTGATATGTCATAAAGAGTAGTACAGAAAAAAGAAAAAAGTTGGAGAACACCTATCTCTTTCTAAACAGTCAACGAAAGTTTAAAAAATTTTAGGGGAGAAAAAAGACTTCCCAACGTTCTCTCGCCGTTCCTGAACCCATTTGTTCTTCGAACTAACCATTTTCTTTTCACTGAATACTTTCTTCTTGCCTCAGTTCTTACCAAGTCCACCCGAAACGGAACAATGGACATCTAACTCAACGATAAGACTAGACTCTACCCTAGAGCAGACTGAAATCGTTTTCTGAAGAGCAAGAATTTTCTCAAAGTCTCTACGAAAAAGGAACTCTTTCTATTTTTTGTATTCTTTTTCTTTCCTTCTTTTTGTATTGCATGTTCCGACGGATCCTGGACCAAGACTTCAGAATGAAAGGAAGAGACATTTGTAATAAATATTGCCATCAGATTTTCTGTCGTCCTTTTCTGCAACCTTAAATGTGTTGTGCAATATTTTTAATGGCGTTAATACATGCCACTTTTGCCACAGAGCAGAACTTCCAGTATCATTTCTGACTGTGATCACAAGGACGTTTTGGCTTTGATATTCTACGTGTTCTTTAATGCAATCAAATACGTCATTAGTGTACCTAAATCTTATAGTTTATTCTTCCTTGCATATAAATAATATACGATCTTTAATCAAACTTACGTTCGAGGACCGACATGAGGTCTTTTCTGGATTTTGCCGATTATCGAACCTGATACTTAAAGGAAATCATTGAGTAAATTCGCGGTAACTATAGCCATGAGACATATTTTGTATTAAGCGTATCTGAAGCCTATTGGAGTATTAACATCAACAAAACAAATTATTTAACATTTATGAAATTGAATTGAATTACTTAACATATTTATGGATACTTTTCCATTGATAAAAGCTTACATTTCAAAAGAAAAATTAGCTAAGTAATATCTTAAACAAGTTGGTAAGACACTTATCTATTCATGCTTGTGTTTATTTGTTTTATTAGCACTGTGAAGAACACCTGTTGGGCTTCAGAAATGTTTTACTAGAGTTGGCTGTTGTCAATGAGACTGAAAGAAAACATTTATTTGCTGTCATACATAGTTACCTACCTTCAATTTACACCTCTCCTCCTATCCTAACGCTCCATGCAATTGCTCACATCGTTCAAGTAATAAGTTGATAGTCTTCTGTCAGCACCTTCGCATCAATGTGCTTACTCTCTCTTCAATTGGACTCGTTTCGTTTCTTTTTTAATGCAAATTTCCATTGGGAAACAGATATAAGTTGCTATGCTCCAAGATAAGTGAATAAGACGAGTAACACTGAATGATTGTACTATGTAAAACCTCTTGACATACAAATAATGGAATAGAGCAGTTCATTCCATTGCCAGTCGGTGAAATTTTGCTGTACGGAATTCTTTATTTCCTGACAGCCCGAGCAATCATACTGAATCCTTAACAAACGGTGGTTACAAATCAAAATCAGATCACCAAATTTTTTTCGTCATCGTTTTTTGACGTGGGAAGGCGTGCTCGCGTGATCATTTTAAGTCATATGACGCCATCTTGAAAACTACAGTCACTCAAAATACATGCACCAATAATATTCATTGTTATACACTTCTGCCATGAATTATAAGTTTCAGTAGAGGTTTTCTAAAGTTTCCCTGAGAGTTACCAACATTTCGTTGCTCAGTCATATTTTCTTGACCAGAACAAATAAAAAACTTCTACGAGCGATGGCTCGAGCATATGGTTGTGTACGAATCGAGCGCATTCGAAAGCTTCTTGCTAAATAGCTGTCCGTCAGTAGACTTCGTGACGCGCCGTTTCTTCCATAGCAGCATCAGTCTTGTTATATAATAGCCACACCTTTTAGTTTATAACCAATCAATGTAGTTAGATCCACATTCAGTCAAACACAAACGTGATTCATGTGATCTGCACTTGCCATTTGAAGAACATGTGTTCCTTGATGTTCAAATAATATGTTGTGCATCTTTGACTTGATCATGAATCAAAATTACTTTGCGTCTTGGATGTGCTGAATTGAAATTTAGCTCAGAAAGAGGTCTTGAATTATCGCAATTTTAAAATTACAACAGCGTGGTTGATAATAAATATTCAGAATATTTGGTGTTTTTGTTATTGGACATTATTACCAAGTTCAAAATGTGAAACGATTTGCAAAAATGTATATCTGCGCATAATTTTGCTATAGTACTTTCATTTCCGTATGTCCTTTACATATTATAGAATTATGAAACATAAAAGCATGTTACATATCATAATAATAATTCTGTTGGTAATATATAGCGACACTTTGATTTGCCATTAATCTCTCATATCAGCTGCATTGCACAGACCTAGATAAAATGTTAAATACTCTTAGGGCAATTTTATACTTTTCGATGTTTTTGTGTTGCATTCTGTGAGTATATTATCTTTAGTTCGATATCGGGTACGCACCATTCAAGTAAGCAAAATTATTACGTAAGTTCCGTATCGCGTACATAACCTGCAAATCCTTTCATATTATAGACATTACTAAAATATCTTCTAATTCCGTTAATGCGTTACAACGGCTAAAGTGCAAAAATGCAAAATTTTGCAATCAGAAAAGTTTGTGTGACCTAATTGAAGAAGATACATTAATGATGATCCAGGTAAATAAGCTAAGTGAGTGTTATTTTGTAATTAATCACTCGACTTATAGACAACAAATTAAAACAGAGCTTTTCCTTTTATTCTATTGTTCAAACAAACTTGGATTAAACTAAGAATTTTTCAATTAAAAAATAGAAAAGAGTAACAAATACGTCTGTCTCTTGGCAAAGTCAGAAGAGACCTCTCTACAATTAACTTTCGCCGACTGGTAGCCTTGAGGTCATGGTCACGAACTCGTGGCCGCCGTTGTCTCCATCCGAGTTGTGGGAGGAGTCCTTGCCTTCTTAAGTCTACTCTGAGCTTAGGGTCTGATGCACGTTAAATCTGTCGAAGCTACAAATCCTCCTGTGCACATAGTGTGGAAATTTGGAGGTGAGTCCCTGCTCAGATGTCGTCTCGTCACTTTACGCTTTCCAGTAGATGTCCGTCATAATAGTCCTCCTGTTGCTTCTAAGTGCGAACGTTATAAACAATCATCAAAAATTCAAATAGCCTTGTTTGCATTAATTCATATGCTTCGCTGCAAGCATTTCGCGTGACATTTTATTTTTGCAGCTGGCAACATGCCATTGCTGTGACAACGTACCTTGGCTAAAATTGCCTTGGCCTTGCCGTGACACTCGCTGTTACTAAGCTACTAGCGCATGGCCAAAAGTACGCGTATTGCAAAAGCAGCGTAACAAAAGGCTGAGTACGCCTTCTTTTGTAAACCGCTGCCTTGCCGCGGTACAACGTACCTTGGCCGTAGTTCTTTTCATTTTGTTGTACCTGCTCTGCCGCTTCGGTATGGCAAAAGCCAAATATGCCTTTAGCCATTAAAACCGCCATGTAAAACCCTTGCTGTACACAAAAACGCATTATTATAAGCCCCGCTCTAATAACAATATTAATGATTCATGCTATAACTCTGTCATAACAATCTGAACAATTTTGTTATTATGCATGAGTTG
>BMAW01085454.1:0-12811 GCA_019974015.1 Nephila pilipes | reverse complement strand
TCTTATGCAAAACACACAAAAATTGTTCAGTTTATTAGTGACAGAAAAATTATAGCAATGAATCATTAATATTTACAATAGAATTCAAGATATCACGTGTCAAGATATACTAGCTGTCAAATACCTAAAGATTGCAAAGGTCAAGATATCACGTGTATCTTCAACTCTAATGTAAATATTAATGATTCATTGCTATAATTTGTCTGTCACTAACAATCTGAACAATTTCATTATGTTATGCATAAGAGTTAATTTTGTTCCGAATAATTTTATAAATCAGTAATTGTGCAGTGTTATTCTTGAATAGGAATGCAAATGATTGCCGCGACTTCCTGACTGAATGTCAAAGATTTAAGAAAGTTATAACACTGTGAGTGGCAACAGTATAAATAAAATTGTAAATGTAGATGATTCTGTTTATATAAGAATTTTTTTTCGATTATTACGATAATCAAAGTTTCTTTTAAAAGTTCTTTTGACTGAAGTTAGTTTCTTTTCAAAACTAAGTGTTATTATAATTATGTTATATATAGTTCATTCGGTAAAAGATTCGACATACAAAAATAATATTTTTATTAAACTGGAATTATAGAAGCAACATATATCTTGTGATATTATTCATTGATTGGGAAATATACTTAACTAATATATTTTAACTTATGAATTAAAGTCTAATACTAATGTAATGAGGTTGTTTAATCCGAGATTCAGATGCATTCTTTGGAAAAATTCCCCAGATTAATTTATTTTTGTTTAGAAACCTCATTATTTGAATTAAATAAAATTCATTTTGGTAATTTTATTACCTCATATAATGATAACTTTTTCTCATAGCTCAAGAAAATGAATTTACAACGAGCCTTAAAACTTTACACGGATTATACTACAATCAATAAACATTGAGTTCTTAATCTGTCTCGTGCACAATATATCCCAGGAGGTTTCAGTGTCATAAATTCCACTCTACCTACCAACTTAAACTGTCTCTCAGAAATTGGTTTTTCGAATCCTGGATATGTTATAGGTAATCCCAAAGACAAAGATAGCCTCACTCTGTAACCTAAAGATTGCAAAGGTCCATTATTTTTCGCCAAGTAGATGTCAATTTTTAAAAAAATAACTATTGAAAGTTTAAAAATAAGAAATATTTCTCTTTTCCTTTACGTTTCCAGATAGATTTTATTTAATTTAACTATTCGAGAAACTGCTATGAAATGTTGTTCAGTTTACTATTATGCAGATAAAATGTAACACCCGTTCTTTGTTGTTCTGCTCTTGCGCCTTATCTCAGTCTAATGTATTAGTCAGAAACCACTAAACTTCAATATAAGATACGCAAGAACAAACTAAAGTACTTTATTAATAATAAATGGCGAATAGATAAAGTCGCTCTCTCTCTCGAGCGAAATGAGGACATAAGAGACTCACTTAATATCACAAAACTCCAGTGCTACATAAATAAAATTACTACATAAGGTAGGTTCGTGAAACTGTAAGTTAAAAACCTCAAATTTTCTCATAACCCTTTCTTATTCATACTATCATCCAATAAGAAACTTTCCACTGGCTAGCGAGACATAGGAAAAGAAAAATTCCGAGTCCAGAAAACTAAATTCACTCCCAACTGAGTAACTGCTACCTGATTGGACAGTCGCTACTTCCCCTGAACTCCTCCACCCCTCTTCAATGAAAGAAGCTTTATCTTCACCACGTTTTCAAACTTAAAATTTATTCAAATTCAATTCTTAATAAAAGTGTTAAAAATTCTAATTTCTACTGCTTTCCTAAAATAATGATTTTTAACTTTTAAACTCATGTACTTTAAATAATTATTCCAAACTTCAAACTTTTCTTTTTTGCAAACATCCATTTAATTGTCATGGGCACTAGGAAGTAATCAGGTTGAACTCAGATAGGAGATTAAAGCCCCCTTGGGGCTACGTACTCCATTATAAATATTTACAACGAATAACAACTTAATTCAGCAATCTTAGATTATGATTGAATTATAAAATGTTAGCTTACCAATTCATTCATTCTGATTCAATCTCTTCACGAAAACTGCCAATTCTTATCTTAATACTTTAACTAGAATGTACTTTTAGAAACTTATTGAGAAGCTTCAATCCAAAATTTAAATCTCTATTAGCAAGTCATTATCCTTTATTTCCTTTCATTTCTATTTCATTTACATATAATTATCTCTAATTCACTTGACTTCATATCTATCTTCATCTAATTTATCTAATCTTGTTTCATTTTGGTTGGGAAGAAATAGTAATGTTGTGCAATTCAAATTGTTATAAAGTCCCCGAGGTTAGTGAAGAGGAAATAGGGAATAGCCCAACATCACAAATATAAAAAAAAAATTGTATAGTTATGTGTCAATGTGAAACGGTGGCTCAAAAGGTATTTGGTTTTTTTTACAACAGATACCATTGTTAAGACAAGTTGGGGTTATTTTTGTGTTCTGCCTCCTGTTAAACGGCTCAGAAACAAATCTGACACATATTCATAGATCAGCTATGTTTTCTGCCGCATTGAGTAGTCGCCGCCGCCGAGACTTGAATTCGTTATGATACACCGAAAACCAACCAACAATGAAAACAATGGATCGAGTCCGTTGTATCTGCTCTAAAGAAGGTGTCCTCTGACGCGGTGAAAGTTATGGCGACGGTGCGTTGGGATATGAAAGGCGTCATACTCATGAACTTATCAGATAAATGGTAACAATAAGTTACCCTTTAATACCTTCTTATTACTTCCTACTACTTCCATTCTTGAGTCATTAATCAACTTAGTCAAGTGAATAAAAACTCATACAATGACGATAAACAAATTATTTTATTCAGATGTATAGTAGGTTATAGATTCAAAAGTCAATTCTTAATATACTTTATCTGTGGAAATAATTCTTATATGCTTCTGGTTCTGAAGATTAATGTCATTAAGATAACTTATGCGTATTGATCTAATCAGGTTCGAGTCTTTAGTAGAGTACTACATGAGGGTTCAGTTCTCTGGCCTTTTGCTGAATCTTTCCACGGTAGTAATCTGATCACTCCCTAGACTTCTCAATACAATCCCAACACCTACGTTTATATCTTCCTCTCACTTTCTCTCTAGAAATAACTTCGAATTAAATTATTTTCCGTTGCTTATAAATGCTTTTTCCAAATCTATTCCCTGCATTTCTATAATTCTAATCCATGCAGCGAGGCTGATGCACGTTGAATCTGTCGAGGTTTTCATGACCTCGCGATGGTGTGGTGTGGAAGTTTGCAAAGGGAAGCCAGCTCGAGTGTCGTCTTGACCGAGGTTTAAAATTACGAGATCCGTCACCAATAGCTCTCGTGTTGCTTCAAGTACGACGTTAATACACAATCATTATCTTCTAATCTGTATAAGTCATGTTTCATCCATTGGGAGAGAATTTCTATTCAAAACATTATCCAATATGTCTGTCAGAGGAGGAGACACGATACGGCTATTATAAATCCGTTCCATGTCCCATTTTAGACAGCCCATTTCCTATTCCGAACCGTCCTGGGTGTCTATTTTTCTGGACCGCAAGTGAACCTCTGATCACTATTCAGGTATTCAGCCAGAAGCCCACTGGGAATCTCATTATATTATTGATAAGCTGTATCCATTATTTCATCTGAGCCTCTCCGTGTGTCCTTTTCCAGCGCCTGTGTTAATCGATCCGAGAGAAGGCTGTCGGTGGCCTCTTGTATCGTCTGTTGGTAATCGGATGAGCGGCCGGGGTCCGGCAAATAAAGGACTGGAGTCCTCAGAGATTTCTCCTCGCACTGTTATTTCATGTAATTCTGTTCCTCGAAGCGAATCAGGACACTGAAATCTTGCTCCTGACAGGAAATCGATGGAACAGCTAACTTTACTCCGACTGCTTGTGTGTTTTTTCACTCTCTCTCTCTCTCTCTTTCTACCCTTGGAAATGTGTGAAATGGGTTACTCAGTGGGTTTTTTTTTCTTCTTTTTAATGCCCATCTGTCTTACAGTCTCCTCTGGGGTTGTAGTTATAAATGTTGTTCAGGGAAGCGATATCAGTGTTCTGGCCGCAGTTGTATTTACTTCTTTGAGAGATTATAAAACTCTTTTCTCTCTCTCTATCTCTTTCCTTTTCTTCAACTGCCCATAGGAAAATTATTTCCGTGCTAGGATACATTAAATCGGATTTCCTAAAACTTCCCATACTGACGATTTGTGAACGAATTATGCAAAGAAAATACACATGAAAACAATTATTAACATGTGCTAACATGATGTTTTGAGAAAAAATGGCGTCAGCAAAAATGCGTGGGCATAAAATAAATAATGCATCATGTTATGTTCAAAAGACTGACTTTATAATACATTATGATTGTAATATTAAACTTAGTTTGCTTACGATATATTTCCATTACTAAGATATATTTAATGTAATATTTTATCGTCTGCTTTTATTTTAATACCGGAACAGAATATTATTGTCTACTTTAACAATTTATCGTTTGCTCTTATTTTTTAATATTTAATTTGATAATTGAATTTTACTCCAGAATCGTCTGTTTTTATTTATATATTTATTTTTTGTTAACAGCGGCAACATTTTTGTACTTTAGAATGTTTTGCTTTTGAAAACAAATGCGTTAGCAATTGGAGAAGATATTTCCTTTTTTGATAGTAGTTGTGCTTCTGTGGAACCTGGGTTGGGAAAGTACGCTTTCTTTACGTTAATTAATATTCATTTTGAATAATTCTACTTTTTCAAGAACTTATAGAATAAAAAAAAAGTTAGAACGTGCTGAAAGGCCTGCATTGTTTTCGTTGAGTCGTAGGCTCGAGTCTTGATGCCACTAAAGATTCACCGTGCTTCCGGGGCTGATGCACTTTAAATCTGTCGAGGCTTCAAGTCCTCCCATTGGCTTGGTGTAGAAGTTAGGAGAGGGAGGGGCAACTCAGGTGTCAACCTCGTAAATTGACTGTGGTTCAAAATTACACGATCCATTGCAATAGCCTTCGTGTCTCTTCTAGTACGACGTTAATAAAACCAAACAATCTATCCATCAAAATACTCCTATTAAACTGTGAAAGTTATATTGTATAATATGAATCAAAATTTAAAAAAAACTATTCCACATTACAGTTAAAACTACACCACTGGAAAGTTAGTATATATTGTCAACTAAGTTTGATGATGGAGGTGCCTATGCAGGTACGAATGGTCGTGACTTAACCAGGGTTCAGAATTACGAGCTCAATTCACTAATAGTCCTCATGTAGTTTTTTACTACGAAGTTTTAAGTAATAAATCAAATTCAAAACTTTACTCCTATTCACATCACTTAAATATTTCACTTCTAATTTACATAAATCACGCTTAGATTTTTTGGAAGAGATTCTTGATTTATTCAACAGCATATATTAAAGTCCCCAAGGATTAGTTGAAACTATGTAACCCCATTATATATTGAATACTGAATTTCACTATAAAAGAAGCAGCAATTAATTTGGGAACTAAGATCGAAAAGATTCACTTCAATTTAAACTATAGACCCCTTAACAACACTGTAAAAAGAGGGAATGGCCTTTAAATCGCTTTGTTCCACTCATTCCATTTTTAACCTGAATACAGCTTTCGCTTCCTGTCCAACCAGACAATGTCTGCTTTTTCCCCTCGCGTCGCCAAATAAACAACATTCGCCAAGAAGAATGGCCAAAGGTACCTCTTCCCCGTTACCTAAACCTTTTGATGTTTGTACACCACATACCGCTTGTCTACCTAAATAATAAGACAACTTGAGACATGTCTTTATGGTAAAGACGACACGGAATTTGCGCCTTTTTGTCTCCAATCGATCGTTTGAAAACCTCACAGGGAGATTAATGGTATCAACCTTGTTACCTAGTTTTTGCCTTTTCAACCAGAGAAGTATTATAATGAGAGAAAAAAAGTGTTAGACTAGGGAGAGAATTCATTAAGCGAAGTATTTGTCTTTGGTATTTTAAGCTTCTGGAAGTTTGGAGGAGTGGTTTTGGGAAATGGAATTTTGCCCCAGCTAATTAGGAAGACAAGACGTTGCTTCGGTTTAGCATTCTTTTTACTGCTTCTTTAAAAGATGAATTAGGTTTTCGAAAGAATTTTAACTGCTTTATTTGGAGTATGAGATACTTCGCTTCGAGAGATAGATGCGGTTGTGGAATGAAAACGTTCTTTCTGAATTTAGTTTCTAGGACTGTTCACTTATCATCCGGGTATGATAAAAACCATCAATATTCCAACCATTATAATTTATCATTGAAACAAAACAGAAAATTGAAGCTTTTAGCATATACTATTCATACACATTTACATTAATTCTCATATTTTCATGTAAATATAAAAAAAAAAAAACTTTTAGTAGTTGTAAAGAAATATATGCGTTGGCACCTTTTTTTGTCCTTTTTATTTCAAAATGATGTAAATCAATATTTTACAATGCGCAGAATTCTGGGCTACAATATTGATCAAACATATAAAAGTGATGTTATCTAGCAGAAAACATTTAAGTTTTCAAGTGACACTTACTTTTTAAAAAAAATTGAGGAAAAACCATTTTTATGCAATTGCTTAGAAAATTATGAAATTTTAATAAAAAATCAAGTTAAATTACTTAAAAAAACTTTGCTTCTATTTTGTCTGAAAATTGATGTATAAGTCAAAAGAAATTTGTTTATTGAAAAAAAAATTGAAAAATATATTTTCATGTAATTTTCAAGAAATCTTAATAGTTGTAAAAATATATATATATATATATATATATATATATATATATATATATATATATATATACATTGGACTTTTTGTTTCAAAATTACGATAATCACTATTTTACTGCGCTTGGGCTTCTAATGTACAACACTGATCAAAATTAACAAAGCTAATGTTATCTAATAGAAAAGTGTTCAGTTTTAAAATTATACTTACTTTTTTAAGAAAATTAGGGTAAAACATTTTTTTGCATTTTCTTGGAAAATTATGAAAATTTAATGAAGAATCAAATTAAATTATATATAAAACGTTTCGCTACTTTGTCTGAAAATTGATGCATAAATTAAAAAGAAATTTGTTGTGAACAGGTGAATGAAATTTCAAACTAATGTAATTAATAAATTCTAAGAAATTCTGCGGATATTCTGAAGATTTTAGGTTTGAGGGGAAAAAATGAATTTAGTTGTAAAATAACAAAAAGAAAGAAGTTAAATAGGGTTTGTGGCATTTTCTCAATAACTAAAGGAGTTTTGATACAACCTCTGACAATAAAGTTCAATGAATGAAGTCAGAACGGCCAATCTGACAACACTGGAGAAACGAAACGCTGCAAGTGTTGACCATCTGCCCCCACCGTTGTTCCGTAGAGCATCGTTTGCGTTCCGTGTAAGACATGTTTTACTAAGTGCTTGTTTAGTGCGTTGGTTCTTAACTGAGAACCGGAAAATGAATGAACAAAAGATCAATTTAAAGCTTTGGTTTAAGTTTGGCAAGACACCAAAAGAAACTCATGCGATGCTGGTACGTGTTTATGAAGTTCAAGCACTGTCCATGAAGTGTGTGTACGAGTGGTTCACAGGAGAATGGAATGGCGTTCTCCTTCATCACCTCGTCGGAAAAAGGTCAGAACAGAAAAATCATGCATAAAAACGATGCTCACCACCTTTTTTGATAATCAAGGCATTATCTACAAGGAATTTCTATCTGAGGGAACGACGATGAATGCTCCAAGGTACATTGAAATTTTGACCCGTTTCGTGAAACATCTAGGCAATGTACGAACGACCCCAGTGTGCATAACAAGGCTCATGATTTCTTGTTCACGACAATGCTCGCCCTCACACAGCCAATATCGTCAAACAATTTCTGGCAAAAGAGGGGGTGGTGCAAGTTGAACATCCACCATACTCGCCAGATCTCAATCCTCCAGACTTTCTCCTATTCCCACGACTCTAACTCGCTTTGAAAGGAAAGAGGTTTGACGATATTCCTGACATCCAACGAAACGGGACGAGTCTTTTGAATTCCATCCCAAAAGAAGACTTCTTGCAAAGTTTCCAGAACACGTATAGCAGATATCAGGGGTGCATAGTTATGGGAGGTGACTATTTCGAAGGACAGTTAGGTAACTTTCGTTAATATTTCATCTACGTTAATGTCACAGGACTATTCACCGAACTTTATTGTCAGAGGTTGTAGTATCGTTAAATGTTAGACTGCAAAAGTTGAGAAATGATCGAGCTAAAACATACTTGTATATTTTTTTCAAAATATCAAACATTTTGAATTTTAAGGGTCCTGAGACTCCGAAAACTGGCCAAAATATCGCGAACAATTTTAATATTCTTTTTAAATTGTATAGATTTTCTAAATAAATGTACAAAGTTTAGCAGCTTTATGTCATTGAGCGCGTTAATTAAATTTCTTGAAGATGTATGATAAATCATTTTATGGACTGTCAAAACTTTAAATTGGTTTTACTCAGCATTTTGTTTATCTTGATTAAAAATTAGATTCGGTTGTTTTTTACTAGTTTTCGAAGTGCCTGAAAATATTTGTAAAACTGTAAATGACACTGGAAAATCCTTGCCCATGCACAACAATGTGGGAAGCTAAGTGAACAGAACTTCACACTTAGCTGCTCGAAATTGTTTGGAGCGAAGCGTGAAGGAATAAAAATGAGAAAAAATCGTTTGATAACATTAAAATTTGTAGAAGTGGTAGGAATTTTAAAATATTGACATATCTGGTGGGAAATTTTAAAATATTGAACACTTGTTTATATGCAAATGTAATTTTTTCTAGAATGCATATGTTATGTATGTTTCGTATAAGGTGATTACAAACTTTTTCTTATTAATATCTAATTTTCTATCTAAATATTCTATAGAAGGTAAGCCCCTATGGGCTTTAACAGCTCAGGAAAAAATTATCCTAATTTTCATTATCTGTTGTTTAAGCTCAATTTTTTTTTTTTTTAGTTTCAATAAATAGTTAATAACTTTCTGCCTTTATTTAAATGCATGAGAAAGGAAATTAGTATTTAAATGAAGAGGACTTAAAAATAAATTTGATTTTTTGCAAAGCGTTCGTCAATTCTTCTCTTTCACTAAAACATGAATATTCTTCTGGGTTTTGTTTTTTTTTTTTAACCTTTTTTCAAATATTAAGATTTTCTGAAATATGAACAATTTTCTTCTCTTTCTCTAAAACAAGAAGTTTCTTCTCTTCCTTTTCTTAGCAATTTCGAAATACCAAGAATTTCTGAAATATGAAGAATTTTCTTCTCATTTTCTAAAATAAGAAGTTTTTACTCTTCTGTTCTTTAATTTAACTTTTTAAATATCAAAAAAAAAAAACATCAGTATATTTATATAAATCAAACGTATGCAGATGAGCAATATTGTACATGTACTATTTCAGTTATTTTTTTCGTATTAGCAACTATGGAATTGAACTACTTCATTAGAACTGCGGAATATTTCTTTTGTTGGCCAAACGCATTGAATGGTAATTTTTCTCTTCTTTTCTCTTCAATCTTTCAATGAGTTGCTACATATCGTGTTCAGTATTGGAGTTTTTCCAACATTGCTTGCTGAGAAATGATCTTGAGAGTACAATATATTCTCTCGGCTGTTATAAGAAAAACTTCTGAAATAATGTGAGAGCTCCAAGACGATATCGTCGTCATTTATAAATAACAAGAAACTCATTCATTATATGTTATTGAATATTCCGAAGTTGTATGCCTATATATAAATAGAAGGGAAAGTTGAATAAAAATAACTGCTATTTCAGGATTATTTTCCTGATTCTTTTCTGCGTACTAAGTATACATATTTTTTTGAAATTTAGATTGCAGTTTCATGCAATACTTATAATTTATTTTTATTTAATATTAAATTAAGGAACTAAGAGATTGGTTCAAAAAGTGTCCGTATTAAAAAGAGAAGTGGGAATCGGGTATCACTATTGGTGACGTATCGTCGGGTTCACATGAGCAACAGATATTTGGATTTATGTAACATTTGTATGAGATAAATACTAGTATAAAAAACCCATACACATAATTGTGAGAATCTCTTTTGAAAAATTGAACAAAAAAAATTGCATACAAAATTTTAATTTGTAGAAGTAATAGGAGTTTTAAAATATTGAAATATTTTGAAGAAAAAATTAATTTTTAAATGCCTATTTGCATAAAATGATTTTTTTTTCTGAAATGTTCATTATGTGTGCTTAAATGTGGTGAATGAAAACTTTTTCTTACAAATATCTAATTTTAAACAGTTTCTCGCAGGAAAATACGTTCCTTAAAGAAAACATTGACCGTTTTTAAAACATTGACTTTTAGTTCAGTCACCAGATTTTGCTTGCGTATTTACAATATTATTATTATTTCACTGGCAGATTTAGTCGAATTGTTATTTAAAAAATATATGGGTTAAAACGCACACTAATGCTCATAGTTACGAAACTTTTTCACGTGTAATGAAACGTTATGAAATTTTCTTCATATATAAATTTAGAAAAAAGAAACTGTTCAAGTTTTTCAAATTGCTCTCATCAACCCTCTGACTTACACAGCCGGCTTCCATCCTGACGTACATTTCAAGTTAATTTTTAAGTTACCGCATGCAAGATGGATTTAACAGTATTTCTAAAGAGTTTCCGTCTCTCCATCAATACATGGCGATGTTATAGACCATTGCAAAACTCAGAAATTGATTTATTCAATGGTGTTTAACACATTCGATGTATCTCAATATATCACAAATTACAATTAACTGTTTTTGATGAGTTTTCCATGTAGTAAAAATGTGAACACCGAGAAATACTTCTCTGAGGAGGAATTTAAATTATTTTCTGTTAATTCTTCTAATTCTATTTTTTTTTTTTTTTAATTTTTACAAATATTGTTTTATTAAAATTAAATAATGAATTTAGGGTTGAAAATGGAAGGAAATATTAGTTAAGCCAATATGGGTAAAATAACGATAATAATATAAATGCATACATAAAAATTGGTGACTGTAGGACCAGTCAATTTTTTTAAAAATGTTCCTTAAATATGTTCGATTTTAACATTAAGAAGATAGAGAAAATAGTGCATGATTGGATCCCTTTAATTCGAAAAAACTATTTAAAAGGAATAATATTTTTTTCGTCTCTTACTTTCGGTCCATGTGAGGAATTTTATCAAGTTTTGTGATTGGTCTCTTTAATTCTCTACCAGTAGTTTTACCTTAATACTTCTTACTTTACCGTCAATTCCTGGATAAATTTCAATAATGCATCAAATTTCTCCCTTAATGAAAGGATTCGCTCTCCGTTTCACAAGCTTCTTCCAATCATTCAAGGATAACAAGGACTAAAAAGTAACATATCAAAATAATCTCGTTCCCTTGGGACTAAGTATGTGTTACTCACTAAAAACGCTTTCTTGATTCTCAAAACAATCTACTTTTAATAATATAAATAAATTCAATAAATTTTTAGGAGACACAAATGTGCAGTTTAGAAAAGATGTTACAGTTTCTTATAAACCTACGTAAAGATTAACAATTTAATGACATAAGTGGGTCGTTAAAAGAATTCGGAGAAACACGCATTGTGCTCCATAAAAGTACAATGACGACACCGTTTGCTTTCCAAATTAAATCGGTTAATGTTTGCATAAAATTTTTCTAAATTTTTTTTCTTGACTTTTTTTCTGACATGATTTATTACATCCATTATGAATTAAAATTTATCTTTTCTTCAACAGATGCTGAATATTTCATTAATCTATTCATTTTTAATGCATCCGTTTTTTAATGAAGAGTGAGACATTTTTTCCCGGTTGCCTTGTCTATTAAACACTAAAAAACTGTTCAGTTATGAATTTTTTAAGTGTCTGGAAAACTCCCAAAAAAAGGGAATGAAGTACTTAAACGCTACTAACTTTTAAAACATTTTTAAAAGACAAACTAGTTAAAGTTTATTTCTAAATTTTAAAGTAAGAAAAAAAAAAGTATGATACTACTAATTTCTCATTTTGAAAACAAAGTCTATCTGAATTAATTTTACTATGAATCATTTCTCTAGAGACAAGTAAAATAAAGGATAAAAACAGTATGCTTTAATTTTACATAATAAAAAATGTATCATTAAAATTCTTTGGTCTTGTTATGTTTTTTTATAATGCATAAATTTAATGTATGCTGTAATTTTATATAAAAAGAAATCCATCGTTTTAGTCTTTGATCTAACAAAAAAAAGTATTTTTTCTATGTATAAAACTTTTATATCATAAAGCGGTCTCGCCAGAGATCCTTTGTATTGAGAATGTGGTATAATTTTATATCATAAAAAATATATCGTTAAAGGTCCTTGGTTTTACAAATGTGGTATATTTTTCTAAGTGCTGTAATTTTATAACCTGACAAAGATATCGTTAAAGGTTCTTGATCTTATAAATGTGTATTTTCCATGAGCATTAATTTTATTTCGCAAAAAAAAGGTATTAAAATTCCTTTTTTGTTTCAGTGGACGCGGTAATCTAGTGGCCATGGCAGCGAACTCACAACCGGCGGTTTTCGTCGAATCATGGGTTCGAGTCTTGATGCCACTAAAGACCTGCATGTAGCCGTGGCACATTAACACATCAATCAATAACTCCCGAGACTAACCCAGAGATGGCGCTCATAGTAAACCAGTAACCAGGTCTTTCTAGAGTACTAACCTTTGCTTGAAACGTGTCAAAATGTTAAGTCGATCGGACCAGAAACAGCTGAG
>BMAW01085453.1:0-10818 GCA_019974015.1 Nephila pilipes | reverse complement strand
TGAACAAACCAGAGCACAAAAACCCACCAGAGCGCAAGGCACAAACACACGCACGCACGCACGCACACGCACAGAGCCTGAGCACAAGGCCTGAAACCTGAGCCACGCACGCACACGCACACACGCACACACAGTAATGGTGTGCAGTTATTTACTCTTCAGAGGTTGAAGAAGGATTATTTACAAGAACATGATGGTGCAATGGGGTGGATAAATTAGCCCTCCTGATGAAATAAAAAGATGTTTTTAAAAATTATATTACTTCGTTATGGCGGATCAGATTTCCATGTACTATCAGAGGTCTTCAGATCAATTATTCTTGAGACAAGAACGCCATGAATCGATACCAAAAGCTGAAGTCATCCTACGACAGAGATCCGTATTTAAACAGCGTTATCGTTGGAAAGTTCTCCAAAAGAGGTCAATGTATTACGAAGAAGCGACATGAAAAGGAATTTAGTGATGTCATCTAAAGAATACATCCGATCAAATATACATATATTTTGAATCTGGTAGGCGAATTTTTGAGGAATTACTTTCATTAAAGGGAGACTCATGTAAGGTCTAAGGGTTATTAAAGAGGGTCATTAAAAGTCAAGAACAGAAACTTATGAGCAAGAGTGCTGTTCCAGAACGTGTACGGATAAATAATAGAATAAACTGATAATATGTGTAGATTAAGAAAGGACAGAGAAGTTTATTCAGAATATGACGTATTAGATCCTTGTGAGAGTCCAAAAGAGGTCCATACCAACATTGTGATGTGAAGACATGGTGGAAGAATATCATTTCGCTTCATAATCTGAGTTCACAATGAACTTTAAATTATGCAATTAATTAGCTATAATAAGACTCATACACAACATAACAGACTTTTGTGATTTTAATGTAAAGCAAAAACTTTGTTTTTAAAGTAATTTCATGCCAAAGCAAGTAATGACTGAAAAACATATGAGCAATATAATAATGGGGTGTGTGTGTGTGTGTGTGTGTGTTAGGGGTACCGGAAAGTAATGTTGGATCGATGAAATTCAATTGGTTTCTATGCAAAATAGCTGGATATGGTATTTGGGACATCGTCTGAATTTTCAAATTTTTTGCCATTTGGAAAATTTTGTAATGATCGGAATAAATGTAAATCTGATGGCGCAATATCGGGGGAGTATGGTGGGTGAAGCAATACCTCCCATCCCAATCCATTCATATTTTTTTAGGTTCATCTCGCGCAATGCTGTCTTGTATTGTCATGTTGAAAAAAAAAACACCTTCTCTGTTGAAAATCGCTGGGCACTTTTCAATTAAAGAGTGATTTACTCGATCCCATTGTTCATAGTAAAGGTCTGCATTCCCAGTTTTTTCAGGTTTCAGCAATTCAAAATGAACGACCCGCTGAATACTCCACCAAACACAGAAAAGCGCCTTAGCTGTACTTCTTGGCGATTTATTTGGAGAGAGCTACTGCCTTTTGAATTTTGGATTATCATAAAGGGCCCATTTTTCATCTTCAGTGATCAAGCGATCAAAACAACTTTACTGTATTGTACCGCTTAAGCAATAAGTTGCATATGGTGGATCGGTTAGCTTTGTTTTCTTCGGACAGATTATGCGGGACCCAAACACCTACTGTGCTTACTTTATCAATTATCTACAAATGTCCTTGGATGGTTGACCAAAGTTGGTTAAGAGTGTTTGACTATTACTCGATTGTCTGATATGGATTTGCTTCCACTTCCGCCCTTAACATGTCAGTGTCTAAAGTTGTTGGTCTTCCTGACCTGTACGAGTTGGAAAGATCTAAATTACCGGATTTGAAATTAGAAAACATTCTTTGTTATTTTGTTGTTTATATATGTCTAATGCGTTTGGATAAACATCGCAATTGTTTTTGGTAGCAAGCGTTGCGTTACTACCCTTATGAAACTCAAAAAAGCATATAATGTCGGACGTGTACCTCTTCTGGTATTTGACTGTCCATTTCCCATGAAATTGCAAAATAAATAAATAAGATTTAATTATTTACGAGTAAACATAATTCACTCTAACCTTAAAATGTCTTTGAGACGACTTAGAAATACACAATGAGCAGATAAATGACTAATGAATTTCGACATCCACAGAACCGGACAGAACTTTCCGATAGACCTAATATATATATAATAATATACCCAAATTAAAAGTTATTTAAAATCATGGTTGAAACAATAACACCCTGTTTCTCACATAGAGTAATTAAGCTGGGGACGAGCCTACAATTCCTGGTATATCTCTTTAGAGATCCATTCCTTAAAAAAGAAATTTATTTTCTGTGGAAATGAGAAGCATGAGACGAGTGAAAATCTGATTTTATTTAAAACAAAAGCTAGTACATGGTGCCCCCGGAGGGAGGAGAGAAAGGCTATGGGATAAGAAAGGGTCCAAACGTAAAGCGCCAACATTGCTAAACGAACACACGAGAAAAAAATTCTTATAAAAGCACTCACCTAGCTGGATCGAACTATGAGAACGGCTCCAGAGGAGAGGTGAGGTGAATGAAGAAAGAATGATGGAGGGCAGGAAAAAAAACTCCGAAAGAACTAGATAGTTTGGCAGCAGATCTTTTCAACAGATAGTCCGAACTAGGTGAAGTAGGTTCCAATCAGAAGAATGCTGAGGGGAAACGGGCCTAGCTCTTTCAGTTGGTCTACCTTCGAAAAAGGTCCGAAGCAGATCTTTGAGATAGGTCTGCGTTGCTGAAGGTACAGCAAACGATTAAGGATTGAAAGGGGTGGTATGAAAGGAAGATCTTTGATTCTTTTGAACTATTCATATTCATATCATAAGCGATATATGCAACAATGGAATCACAGCTGCACTTTTACCCATTTAATTTTTTAAATTTTCAATTTGACAGATATAGTTATTTTAAAATTTATGTACTAATTAAAAAATTCTTGCCTTTTTATTATTCAATTAGGAAGTGGGAAAAAATAAAGCATTTATATGACATATACAATAATACATAAAAATTTGGCTTATGCATTTATAATTTTAATTTCATTTATAATTTGAAAAAATTTCAGAATAATCTATAAAAAAAATTTGATAAAAAAAATTTTTCTTTATTTTTTATTCTTATTATAGCATATCAGGAAAGTGAATAACAGTTAAATAGAAATTTAAATATTCAATTATTTCATGAGTAATTTTACTTATTTTATATTATCCTTTTACTGAAAAATATAGCAAATATTTAAACAAGTTTATGCGCAAAATATTTAATGTTTTAATATAGATACTACAAACTAAAACAAAACACACACTTATATATATATATATATATATATATATAAGTGTATGCATTACCAAGCAAACGTGTTATTTTTTAATGAGCTCTGTATAACTGCAGGAATTTGAAAATACTTTGACAAAACTATTAAAAATATCATGCATAAGAGTTACGACCAGGATGTGGACTTTTGATATCAAAATAAGTAATCTAAAATATTAAGAAACAGATAGCTACATACTACATGAGTATTTATTCGCGGAATAAGCTATAAATATGAGTTAACTTTTGAAGCTTTTGGAGAATTTAAGTACATTATGGAAGATTGACCGAAGACAAAAATTCAGAATCATAGGATGAACTTTGAGGACATAAGTCAGTCCATTAAGATTCTAATGACATTTTTTATGATATATAAAGGTACTGGAAATTATGCCATAATAATCAGGACACTTCAATAAAAAGCTGAATAAACATTTTGAGTAATCATCTTTACTCGGAACAGTCAGTAATACTGAAAATCAATAACAGACTCTCTGTAAAAATAGAATTAAAATAAATATACCACGCATCTTTTAATTCATTTCATAGAACTGATCTAAAATTTTGAAAGGTTGCTAACTATATATATATATATATATCTTTTTCACTTAGCTTTCTTCTTATAAAATTTTCTGTCGATAATAATTTTTTTGTTTTTAAGAATGTTTAGGTTTTGTTTAAATTTTTGATGTATTTTGTTTATTTAAAACGTTCTTTTCTTTTAGCAAATTTGTTTTAACTGATTTTTTTTTGAATTATGTAACTTTTTATATATTAGTAGTTGTGTACATGATGAATAAAAAAACTATGGTGTTTGTTCTTATATTATATATACTAAAAATATTATATATATATATATAATATATAATATTATATATATATATATATATATATATATTCGAATAGCTTCAAAAATTTGCTATTGTCGATTTATAATAGCAAAAAGATGAGGTTTATAGGTTTGGGACACAAAATAAAATATTTGAAGGTAGAGATCTGTCAAGTCAGAATATATTTGAAAGAATATTCAACTTTCATTATTTATTACAAATTTCATTTATTATTTTATTTCAACATTTCATTTGAAGATTACTTCAATTATACCGCATTAGAAAAAGGAAATAAAATCATTACTCTTATATATAGTTGAAAGTCTACGCAGTAATTCATTAAAAAAAAAAAAAAAAAATGAATCCTCTTTTCTTTCAATTTATTCCCAAATTTTGGAAAAATATTTGCTTATTCTTACATATTCAATCACGGGATATCGTTAAATTTTTTTAATTAATCACTAGAAATAACTTAGGGCATCTAAGTAAATTTATTGTGAAATATTAATTAATCTTATCATAATGTTGTGAATTCTGCTTACAAAAGTTGATTTGTTTTGTTTGGTTTCAAAGAAGCCGTAGATTGAAGTAACCAACAGTAACGAGAAGAGATAGAGTTCAATGTACTGAGTTCTATCATGACGCCTACTCGAAAGATCAAGAAGTGTTGGAAGATATGTATAACTCTGGATGGAAATTATGGAATGAAGTAATAAGAACAATTTATTTTTTTTTAAATTAATAATTGAAACCTTTCAATATCCTGGAATAATAATCAAAGTTTTGCGGTATTACGGGTTTCTTTAATCTTCGGCTATCTGAAACTAAACAAATCAATGTTAATCTCTGTAATTAAAAATATTATGTTGATAAAGATTAATTAATAAGCAAAAGTAATTTTATCCAGATACCGATTACTTCTTAATAATAATTAAAACTTTATAGCCCACCCTTGTATGATTGTAAGTCGTTATTAGAGTAATCAATCACATATATATCATTCATAAAACTTTTAAAAAGCTTTAGCTTATATCAATGCTCATACATTGTAACGTGTTACGAACGAACACAGTCATGCTAGAGATAACTATTAAATTTTATTTTACCGCTAAACATGCGCCACGTTACACACACTCGATCCCCGTTTTCGTCCTCCTTCGTTCCGTCTCTCTTTCGTAAGTGCGCGCGCATCACAGCCTCTGAGTCTCATTGGATGACTTCGTCCTTGACGAAATCAACTGGTTTGAACGTGACATTCGTTGCAACATGTTAACTTCTGAAGGATATGAATAATTTAAGCGATGCAATTCCTAAATTGCTCGTTGGCGCGGTGTGAAATTTAAGAGAGGGGTTCCAACTCAGGTGTCATCCTTGTCACTTGACCTAGATTCAAAATTACGAGGTCCGTCGCCAATAGCCACTGTGTCGCTTCTAGTGTGACGTTAATAAAAACAAAACCAAAATCCTAAATTGCGCTCCGAGACTGAGAGTTAAGATTAATTTGATTTCCTACAATGACTATAATTTCGTTCTTTTACAAAAGTGTGTGAGTTACTTTCTGCATATTGTCCTGCCGTTGGCCTCTTCTACAATGGAATAAATTCGAAGCTAAGTTCATGGATTTGTTCTATTTTTTGGAAGGTGGTTTTGTAAAGGTTGATGTTTAATACCTTCACTTGTCATTACTAATCTTAATTAAAATTGTCACAAATAGTTTATCGAAGAGAAAGAGTTCAGTCTAAGATACTCAGCAATTCACTTTTATTCTTTTTTTCTGATGTGACAGCGGAAGCTTGATGATTATAATAGAGGACTCGCGGTCTGCTTTGTTTTCGTCGAGTCATGGATTCGAGCCATAGTGCCTCTAATCACCTGTCGTGTAGCGAAGCTGATGCTCCTTAAATCTGGTCGATGTCCTCCCGTTGGTATGGTGTGGAAGTTTAGAGACAGAGGTGCCAACTCAGGTGTCGTCCTTGACACTCTACCGAGACTCAAAATTATGAGGTACGTCGCTAATAGCCCTCTCTGAGTTTTTATACCAATTCTGATTTTATTACTTGCCTTTTAATTGATCATGGTCCCTTCATTTCTTATTTAAATCGTTTCCATCAGAAAAATACAAATTTACATTCCTGTAGCTTTGTTGGTGATGCTGACTCTTATGTCTTCCCGTGTTCCTTTTGCCAGATATTTTCTTTTAAATCTCCTATATTGTTTCAGCAAAACCTATTTGGCTGAAGTCCGTTTGTGAAAATCCTTACTTGAATATCAAGCTTAAACCCCGTATTCTTGCAGGTCGTAAAATTACCCAACAAATTTCATAATTGTTTCAATTTCTTAAATTCATTTCGCAATATTTCAATTTTCCTTATTGTGTAGTTATAATTGTATACCTTGTATATATGTACATATTTTTTTCTAATGCATTTTTTGTTCACGAATTTGTGGACGCTTTTTGTAGCGTGCTTTTTGACCTATTATACATCTTATTTCTGTAAGAAAATTCCTAATGTTATTTTTTTTTTTATTCCTGTCATGTACATTTTCTGCTCTGTAAATACATTGTAAGCTTTATTTACTTTTGATTTCGAAATTATATAATATATTTTGTCAAAAAATTCTGAGTGTGTGTGGAGGGGGGATAATTGTCGCCCGATGTGCCGGTTTGTAACTCCAAGCCCCTTGGGGAAGCTCGGTCCCCTTGGATATTCTACTAATAATCCTCCTGTTACTTCTCTGTGTGATTTTAATAAACAATCATAATCAATCGTTCCTTTTTCTGGGATTAAATTACCTAAGCGCATTAGAACTAAAGGTCAATTTTAGTTATCTTATCGAATATATTGGGATCGAGTCCTTAACCAGTATATAGTTGAGGGTTCGAATACCGAATGTTTTTCCTATCTCTTATGGGTTTTCTCTGATCGCTCCTTGGATTACAAACGGCTGGCTCCGACGTCTCATTTTGATTTTTATCACTTTAACTAGCTCAACCACTAACTCTAATCTTCCTCTCCCAATTTTCAGTTATTTGCTGCTTATGAATATAATTTAACTAATCCATTTACCTAGCTTCATAAGTTTAATTTAAACTACATGAATCACGTTTCATATATTGGGCGAGATATTCACTTTAAACAATTCAAATCAAAAGTAAGGTTAATTGAAAGGGGAAACGCGAAGAACCAACGCAACAGTATATCTTAATTATTTCTTTAAAAAAAACGGTGCACACTTTTAATTGTTTCTCATTCAAATTTTTGGGAATGTCGTTTCTTTTAATTCTCTTGACTATGTCAATGAGTAATTATTAAATTTAAAATACAGTAGAGAATCGGTTATCCGTTACAATTAAGGACTGGAGCATTCGGATAACTCTTTTTTCGGAAAACGATCATTAAATGAAAAAATTGTACCTGCGTCACGAAACAAGGAGACTGTGATATTTAACACAAAACTGGGTATATTTTGTTTCACACGTTGTACAAACAACACAAAGAACTGAGTAGCCCGTTTTAACAAGTTCAAAAGGATCATTAAAATAGGTCTACAGTTTAGAAACAAAGCGCACAAATTTGAATTTGCTGATTCGAACGCTTTTGATTAATTCATATTTCGATTGATTTATATTCGAATGATCGAAACTATACTGTAATTTAAACTGATCACATATTTTTTGAAAAATTTAAAATTTTAAAACTAAATAGAGCCATGGAAGCATTTATTATGGCTGAAATAAATTTCAGTTCAGAATTCTTAACTACTTTAAAAAACAAGGCATTTCATTTTTGCAGGATATTATTAATACTTCAGAAATGACATATCTCTATTAAGATGTTTTCATTTATTTACGTGATTTCAAGGACATGCTGTATTCTACATGGAATGAAATGACTTAATTCGAAAACGCATTGATTGATATCTTATTTCCTTCTTTACAACTAGTTTGTAAAACCGGTGTAGAAAGTCACACATTGGGATAAACGATGTTTAAAATAAAACTGATATGATATTATATTTTTATCTGAAGGACAACCATAAATTTTACCGTATTTATAGCTATGTCAGTGGCGTTACTGAACGGGTGCGGATTGCACTTGGTGACACTGTAATGATTTTGCATGCTTTTTGGTTTGTTTTTGTATTTAATAATAGAAGTTTTCGTATTAACTGATTGCTCTCACAATAATTAGATGCAAATTAAGAAAAGAGCTGTTGACATCTTGTATCACTCAATGTGCGTCAAAATCGGAGTTTTATGCTAACCATTTTTTTTCAATCTTTGTTTGTGCTTTCAGCGTTTTATTGTCAATACGTGCTCTAAAAATGTATTCCGTTCGCAAAGCTAATCGAGCTACTATGATTTGAATGAACGGTTTCACTTTGATATCTAATATTGTGAATTATTCTACGTACACAATGATTTCAAAAAGTTCTAGAGTATCCGCCAGTTAAAAAGTACAAATGGCGCTATCTGTACGAAATTGGTGGGATAATGTACCAATGACCTTCAGCTACGCGTATACATTTCTGACTAATCACGACTTAGGAGCATTCCTTTGCGAAAAATGTGTGTGCACGTCATTGTCATCGAAATCAAATGGAACAAAGAGTGAACATCTTCGTATGGTGGCGATGTTATGAGTGAGTCGTTCTTGGGTATTTAAGTGGTTTTCGAGGATTAAATTTGGAAAACTATTCGACCGAAGACGATGAGAAATCTTGTAGTCCATGTTCCAGACGAAACGATGAAAATTTTGAATTTGTGCAACAGAATTTCGTCGAATTCGTTCCACTGTGACTGGAGTATTCTGCAAAAATGTTTTAAATCAGCTTTTGAAACGAATGAGATGTGTGAGACTCAATTAGTAGGAGAGTAAAAATCGGCGTCTCTTTCACGACAATGTGCTGTCTCACAGGTTTATCTTTCTGTAGTACATTTTGGAGAGGGGACAGGTTTTGTTCCTCTCCACCCCTTGTACTCGCCAGATCTATCTCCCTCGGACTACTTTTTTATTTCCCGAATTGAAATAGAAGAGGAAGAGCAAATGGTACGATGTGTTCCAGGACATAAAAACGGTGATGACATTTAAACTAAATAGTTGGAATACAGGCTTCCAAAAGATGTTTATGAATCTGTACGTTCGTTACAAATGTTGAATTAAATTGGGAAGAGTCTATGTAGATGTTTTATATAAAATGTAAGAATTTCTTCGGCGGAAAATGGTATGTGTGCAATCAGTCTTATTTCTTTTTTTAATACACTGTGTCATTACCATCCCAAGTGAGTGATATCTCGGAATCAGAACTTAATCTGTTACAGAACTCGGTTCAAGTTCGGAATCATTCTGGTTCTAAAATAATCCCCCCTCCCCTCTAAAATAGTAAAAATGAGTTAAGAAATTGCAAGAATTGGAATTTTCGAAATGACTTTAATTGTAAATATATTATATTTTTGCGACAAAATATAACTAACAATTTTAATATTTGAATAAAATGTTAGTTAATAAAATTAAAAATATTAAAAAAAACCTTTTATTTACCTTAAAAATAAACAGTGGAAGCAGGTTTTGAAGCTAGAGAAGGAGAATGATATTACTGCCTTCCATGGGCCACTTTCCTTAATAACATCATATAACTATATTCTTAGTGAATTTGGTACCTGAATTCTTTTCGTTTTCCCCCCAAACATTAACGGAAGGAGACGTTCAGTAGGCTTTCTCAAGAACTTCAGGCAACAAAATGAATGACAAAACGTATGGTTGGCTCGAGCCTTTAGGAAACGTGAATAACCACGTGCCTGGCATGAAGAAGTGGAAAGACATGCATCATCTCCTTCATTTCGTATATTTGTTTTTACCTCTTAGGTCTTCCACACTTGGACTGTGGTAGCCTAGTGGTTAAGGCATCAGACTCGTGGACGGCGGTTTTCATTCAATCGTAGGTTCGAGCCTTGATGACACTGAAGACTCACCGTGTTGTCGAGGCTAATGCACGTTAAATCTGGTCAATGTCCTCTCGTTGGTGTAGTGTGGGAATTAGGAGAGGGGTGCCAGCTTAGGTGTCGGCCTCGTCACTTGACCAAGGTTCAAAATTACGAGGTCCGTCACCAATAGCCCTTGTGTTGCTTCTTGTGCGATGTTAATAAAACCAAATTTCCACACTCGACAAGGCAACCTAGAAATCACTCACATAATATCTCTTGAAATACTTTATACCGAACATATTTAATCTCACCAGTTACAACCGTATTCCATACTGGCTCATAAGTCTCCACTAGAAATCCAAATTTTTCAAGATTCTGCAGTATCAGCACTTTTAAACTACATAACACATGGATCAATAAGTCCCGAGACTGTGCGGTCGTTTTTTTGCGATTTCCTCCTTCAAACGCACCAGCAAGTCAATATAATAATCACTGTTGATCGACTTACCTTTTTCGAGGTAGTCAATGAAAATCACGCCATGCGTATCCCAAAAAACTGACGCCATTACTTTGCCAGCTGACTGCTGCTTTTTCGGACGCTTCGGACGGCTTTCGCCAGCTGTGCGCCACTCAGATGACTGCCGCTTCGACTCTGGAGTGTAGTGATGTATCCATGTTTCGTCCATGGTCACGTAACGACGCAAGAAATCTTTTTTGTTGCGAGTAAATAGCGATAAACAGCTTTCTGAATCATC
>BMAW01085451.1:120173-182836 GCA_019974015.1 Nephila pilipes | reverse complement strand
AATTTATTATTTAGGGTAATTATTGAATTAAAAGTTAAATCATTACATATATATATATATATACTAATCTAATTTTTTCCCTTTAAAACTATTTTGATAATTGTCTGCATATGGAATTCAAAAGCATGAGAATATGGAATTTAAAAATGAGAAATTAAACATAAATATTTTTCATCGAAAAACTTTATTATTTCTAATCACTTTTAAATATAAACTCTCTAGTCTTCAACTTGGTACATTTTCGTATATAATTGAGGCAATAGAGGTATTGAATCTTTTTTCTCTTCGTAACGTCACATTCATTCACATGAATTCGATAAACACTTACACTATTTCATTAGACACTATACACACATACTTCCCAGACACAAATACACGCCCATACACAATATGCAGCTTTTTTCACCAATATCTATGATGGGGGCACCACTTATCGATTTCCTAGGCATTATGTACAATTATATTATTGTGAACTTTCATTCGATTTGTTTTAATTAATTTAATGAATGCACCAAATGATGATCTTTTCATTTCAAGATTGTCATTCTCATTCTATTCAATTCTTAAAAGGATCTGAGTTTCGATCTCCCACAGTATGATTCCCTTTGACTTAATTAACTCTAAATATATAGTTTAAGATAATCAATATTTAATCTGAGAAAAGGAATTCATATCAATATAATTACACAACCTTTACGTAACCTGATTTGGCAATTTCTCTGTTGTACGATCAACCAATAACAAAACTAATTCTAAAAAGTCCCACCCACCTCAAGTATTGCAGAAGCTAGACTTTTCTGATTCCACAGCAACTAATATATTTAATTCACATACGAAGAGTAAAAATGTGTCATACTTCTAATAAATATATTTAATAAAATATCATATTTTTGATGAAATTAATAGTAATAATTATGAAATTAAAAGATTTTATTAATTTTATTTTTTACTTTCATTAAAATAATAAATACTGTTTCAGTAAAATGATGCTTAATTTTTTTAAAATCTCACATATTTTTCAAATACGAGATTTATTTGTCACAAACATAATTAGTTCTTAAAAATTTAATAAAGTTTTTCAAAATTCTATTTAAAAAAAAGTTAAAATTTAATTGATTTAAACTAATTAAGATTATTTGAACGGGTTTGCAAAGAACATTGAAGAACTTCATTAGAATGCTAGGAAAGTGTTTTGAATTTGAGTAATAATGTTTGCTGCTTGTGATTCCTACATTTTTCACACACATACATCTTTCTTTTTCAAGCTTGAATTCTGTCATATTTGTGTGGATTGAAATTAATCTCTATAGAATTATTTTTAATAATGTTAGGAATCTTTTTTCATACTCTAAGCAACCTAAGAAATATCTATTTGCAGAAAAATTATTTATGGCATTAAATAATTGATGTTGAATAAATTCTTTTACAAAAATTATTGTAGAATAATTTGTATAATAATAAATATTCACAACATAGTAGTTATCTGTTACGTCGAACAATAATAGAATAAATCACATGGATTACATAAAAGTGAAATAAAATTGCTGCACATACTTGAATTCAGAAAAATGAGAGAATGAAATATTATTTATTCTTAGGTTAGTAACATTCAAGAAATGAAATAAAATAATAAGTTAAAAAGTAGCAAATATAACGGATAGTAAATATTTATTAGAGTTTTCTATACATCAGTAGAGTCAGTTTGAAAAGAATGATGCAGAACTTTGACTAACATTTACTGTGTAAACACGTTAAATCTGATTTTAATTCGCGTAATTATTAGAACTACAAAACTCATGAGAAGTTAGTTAACAAAAGTCGAATTAAAACTAGCGATGTTCTTTAAATTTAACTAAATTACTTTACAGATTCTCTTGAATATTAAAATAAAAGCGAGTGTCCGCACAATAATTTAAGAGATTAAGAGAAAATCTTGTAGAAGTTAAGAAATTTCTATGAAAAGTGATTAGCAATACGATTTCTAAGTGTATTGTTTGCAAATAAACTACTTATTATCCAAAGTCGAAAATCATAGTTCTCAAGTTACATCAACATAAACATACACTGGTGTCTATTCCTCTTTTATGCAATTCGTAACATCCATCTCGTCTCACAAGTGTGCTCAAACTAAGGCGTTTTTTATTAAATTAGAAAAGGTAGTCAATCTTAGTTTTTCAACACTTTGGATAAGTAACTCCTGGAATCGAAAGTAAGCTCGCTAGAAAAGATATATATAATCGATAGAATAAAATCTCTTGTGGCATAAACTTACTGAAAAATAATTCAAATTATCTTTCAAATAAAGTATTATTGAATAACATCTTGAAGTATGAGAAAAAAGAAGCAATTGAAGTATGTATAAACTGATGTATGAAGTAATGTATAATTGAAGTATATATTAGACATGTTTTCAGATACGTGTCGTTTTAGGTATGGCATCTTCAGAGCTACTGTCGTCATTCGACGTAGGTCATCGGAATATTTATATCTGTTGGTTATTCACAGACGTCAGCACGGAAACATTCTCTTCCTTTTTTTCCTTTTACTTAGACACATTTAAAATTCTTCACATTAATAAAATGCCACTAATTGTAAAACATGCCTTATGATTCGTTTGCTGCATGCAAAAGGAGAGAAAGCTGCTAAAATTCATCGGAATATTAATGTAGTGTGTGGAAAAAAGTGATCCATGAAATAAAACATCGCCCAAAAACCGTGAAATTCAAACAAGTAATTTAAGCCCGCAAAATAATGTACATTGTGCTTTTCGATGTAGGCAAGGTTATTGTTAGCGTATTTTTTGCAAGGGGGGGGTGGCGTAATACATTTCGAAACGCATTGTGACACCTTAAATAACTGTGTCATGTAATCTGAAGTAAAAGGCATGTCATGCTCGATAAAAGGATTGTTTTGCTGCAAGACAGAGACCGTGCACACGTGGCTCGTCAAACCCGAGATCTTATCACTTGATATGACTGGAAATAACACGATACCCCTCATTATAACCCTCAATTGGTTTCTACGGGATACAACTTTCTCCTTTGCTTGAAAAATTATTTAGTACCATGACGACAATGGTGATGTCAAAAAGGGAGTGCTGCAGTGGTTAGCTCACTCATCAAGTGGGAGATTTCTGTGAGAATGGAATAGAGAAGCTGGTTGTACGATAAGATACGTGTTTTAATAGTGGAAGTAATTATTTTGAATAGTAGATTTAGGTACAGTATTTCTAAAAAAATAAAATAGTAAAAAAAACTGCACTTGATTTTTTTTACAATCGAAACGGCTCTTACTTAAAAAATACACTTTTATTTTTGTCACCATTTACTAGAATTTTGCTTATTACTTTTAAAAAGATGTGTTTGTTTTTGTTGACTTGCTATTACAGATAACTACATATCAGAGGAGCCCTTTCAAAATTTTCTATAATTCCGATTTAAACATTGTTAAATTATCTTCCAAAACCATTTTTGAATCATACAAAATAATTATACAAGTTGTCTCAAGTTTTCCTCGTTATGAAAATCACGGTTAGAGCCTAAAAAGTGTTCCATATGTGATGCATAATATGAAACTTATAACTAGATTACTCCACATTTTTTACTTAATCAATTTGAAGGTCTTATTGAAATAAATGCTGTGTAACTGAGGAATTACATGTTCAACAATCAGTAGAATTTAACAAATTAAATAAATTTTAAAATAATCAATTAATTTAAAGTATTTTATTAATAATTTGCTATCATATATTTAATCCATTGTAAAAATGGAATTATTAATACCTGATACGTTTTAAATTTTTTTTTTAATTATTAACTGTGTTGCAACAAACTTACCAAATTTTAATTGATTTACAAAGGTTTAGTTGTGATACACATTTTACAATGAAAATTTCAGAATATAAAATTTAGCACTAAGGAACATTTCTAACAGAAAAGAAATCGTTAAAAAAATTATTTGCCCCTTTTCTTCATAATTTCGTCTTATTTTAAGATTCAACTTCGTTTAATTTAATTTTATGGTGTTAGTTTTCTGCATAAATTGCATATACAATTTTCTTCAGTTCGAATCTAAAGTTTATTCTGATCATTCTAATCCGTTCTTCTACATCTGACATTTTCCAAAGTTGTCTAAAATCATGTACGCAAAAAATGCATTCTTATAAAATTTAACAGTTTGAAGAGTTTAAACATAAATCCATACTTTATTTAACAGTAAAATGTATATCATTACGGTCTTTATTTCTGCAAAAAAATATCAGTTATTTACCGTTTGTCGTGTAATTAAGTACACATATTTTCAGGAGAAAAATCAAAAATCAAATAGAAAGTGAGTGAAAAAACGCTAAAACTACTCATTTTGATTCGGAATAAAATGTTTAAAAGAGCCGTCTTGTGATTCACATTAGTAACCTTAAGAAATGTTTAAATATTGTGGAATAATCTTAATTATCATGTAATTACTACTGCTAACAAATAATCAATTTGTTAGTAAACTTGTTCATATATTAAATTTAAATTTGAAATAAAATTTTACAATAAGTATTGAAGCAATACCTATGTATAATTAAATATCTTGTTACCTTATTGTCACTCAAAGTTATCTCCTTCACATATACTTCATCTATTGTATTTATGTAAATAACGGCTTCAAATACGCAGTAAATTATCACTTCAAATTTGATATTAAAATAGTCTAAGCCATTTTTATTATCATTCTAAAATGTATATATAATTAAGATTGGTCCTCTAGGTTTCTAATTCAATACATATTTCCAGGGAAAGGTAGAACAAAAGCATAGTTGCATGTTTCTAACACGTTTCACAATCCTCTTATAGGAGGCCGAAAGTGCTTCCGCTTCTCGGGGATTTATATCAGCTATAAAGGCTTCCCTCGGAGACCCATTCAGTAAATGCACTTCATTTCAGCAAAATTATGAGGCATCTGAAAGCAAAGGATTGTATTTGTATTAAATTTAGAGGTATGAGATGCTTGGCGTCTACATTAATGAATTTAAAATGTGTTTATAGAAGCTTTACTTTTGAACGAGTGTGGGATTCCAGGTACATTAAATATAAAAGAGGATATAAAATAAAAAGTTCTGTCTGCTTAAATTATCTAGTTTTTTTCTCACTTTGCTACCTAATCTTCTAGATTTCTACTATTTATGTTAAACATTAATAGTAGAAATCTAGAAAAATTAGGCAGCAAAGTAAAGTTTATTTTTTAAAACCACTGTAATAATATAATTGATTACTTTTTTAAATTATTATATAGTTTTTAGTTTTACTTTTTATATACAGTCTAATTTTATAATTGCTATAGTTGGCTTATGTACATTTTATTAAATACTTCTTTTGTACAATATTAGTTTCGCACTTAACCGTGTGTGCGTCTTAATACTGAAAAACAATTAATGTAGAGAAAGATGATATGCATCAGATAGCTATGCAAATGGGGGAAAATAAACTACTAAATGAATTTTAAGCATCTCAGCAGTGGAAATTTTCCGAACCATTGGGTCAAATGTGTACCATGAGCATGTCGACATCGCTCGCTATCATGCACTGTAACAGTGGACAAATGGGCTTCATTGTAAAAATCACTCCGCTATTTCCCTGTGACTGGTGAACATTACCCAAATACACCAACCCAAACTATCTCCTTGCCATGAGATGCAGAAGCTTTAACCCCACGAAGGTATCTCTTTTGACCAGTTATAAAAGCACACAACCATTAGCATGGGGACGAAAACATCATCTCTGCGCAAAAGACATCAGACTGTACAAAGCTAATGAGCACAGATTCACATTGGTACAAGCAGAAGGCAGGGCGTAAATCCCATGATGTGAATGATCCTTCTTGGCAGCAGAGTGCTTTTCAAAATGTAACGTTATCGTTTGCGGACTGTTTTAACAGACAAATTATACCCTTGGTACATGTGACATCGTTTCTCACAGGTAGATGTTAGCGCGACTTGCACTCTTCTTTGGGCGACTTCAGCACCCCACCAGAGATCAACAAGGCATTACATCGTGCCATCGTTCGTGAATTGAAATCTAAAGGTTTATGAAATATGTTACAGAAATGTCAGACACTCTATAAATTATAACAGGTCAGTTGAAAAGTCCCCGACCTGACACATAGATGGCACTACTAGAATTAAATCCATATGTTTTTTAGTTAGCCTTAACCCTCAAAAGATGCGTGTATAAATTTGACAGCTGCCGGATCATTAGTTTGTGAATTATAGCATTTTGAGTGAAGCAACTTTTGTTATTGTGAAAAAAATGGATAAAAGGGAATTTCGCGTGTTGATAAAATATTGCTTTTTGAAGGGAAAAAATACAGTTGAAGCAAAAACTTGGCTTGATGCCGAGTTTCCGGACACTGCCCCAGGAAAATCAATATATCCTAGTTCTACCACATAGACCCTGACTTCCTAGATCTCGAAGTTCTCTCCCCTGTAGATATATTTGGAGTTTGATGAAATTCACGTCTTAGCGTTACGAGATTTCCTCTATTCATCTTTAAATAGTTGAGAGTTTAGCACGAAATGCCCTTGGGAAGTATCCGACAGTTCTAAGAATCTATGCTGAACTGCATGAAAATTATCATTAGATGCACAGTTTGCTTATTGATTAATTCTCTATGTGTAGCTTTATTTTTTGAATAATATATTCAATTCCTCTAGAATGTTACGCATTTTCATTTCTATGTATGAAAATCACACCAAACGGTTTTCATTGCAATCGGACAACTTCTTTCTACATATTTCAGTTTCTTTTGTCATTAGATGGATTAATTGCAGAAAAGTTTATTAGTGTTCTTGAAAAGGAGTGTGTTTTACTTCAAACTACTTGACTGCATGCTCCTATAATGATTGAAAATAGGTGTAAATTACATAATAGGTAATATACAATTAATCCTCTCATGCTTCACATATTTAAGAAGCCTGGGAACCCCAAAATGCGCAGCTTATCTCCAATAAACATTATCCACATACAAAAACAATTTCAATCCAGTAATTATTGCATAAAAATTATTATATGAATAAATTCTCCTTCTCATAGTATTTTTACTATCCAACAAAACTGTATTTTCCAGCTGTATCGTACATCATTAGAAGAATTGTATTGTATTTTACAAACTTTATCAAAAATTTTGAATTATATCACTTTGGATTTAAATTGTTTTCATATTTTTCCAACGTTTCGTTTATTTATATTGCATTATTTATTTCCCAGAGTTTCATTTTTCAAGTGATTTTGAAATGTCATCAAATGTTTTCAAAAGTAAAAACTTAAACTTAATGCGATCAAATTTGTATTAATACATACATTTATCGTACACGGAGAAAAAAGAAATAGTCAAAAATGAATACCTAGATGTACTCATTTTGAAATGAGTATGTTTGTATCAGATTTGAGCGTATACCTTTATCGAATGTGAACATTGCAAGTATTCAAAACCAAAAAAAAATGGGAAATCAGCATTCTCAAAAATTTATTACAGATATAAGGACTATAAAAGTTCCTTTTATATACTGACAACATATTTTACAAAGTGGGGTTCAAAAACAAATATGGTTTGCTTTAATATTTCGAACTATATTTCGTATTTGCCACGCTACACGCGGTAGAATACAGGAATATTAAAATGAGTATGTACGCTTACTCATTTTCGCGTCTGTGTTTGTTTACATTTTTTCCCGCAGTGACTCACTCACTCAAAGAATCAGAAAGATTCTTTTATTTAAGATATAAAAATGTTGTTGAAATGTTATTGATCATGATTTATGATTTGAAAATGATTTACTGTGAGTAATTATTTGTGCTTTGCAGGTGTTTTTTTTGTCTGTATTCATATTACATCGTAATCGTAGCTTAGTGACTTCTTACTTTAATTTGCATTAAAATTATTTTCCTGCATGTAAATATTTGTGTATGAAGCTTATATTTTATAGAATAACATTACAGTATTCAAAAAGCAGTGTTGTTAAAATTTTGAGCCATTTTGCTACATTTTTTTTTATCGATGACTATACAGCGATGATGCTCGACAAGAATTCCATTTTTTTTTCACTTCATAAGTGTGTAAGGAAATTGTCTTTTTTTAATTGACAGAGAAATTATTATACATTTTTATCTTGTTTTAAGATATATATTTGTATTTAAGGTGTTAAGGTTTTACTATTTTCGAAGAATTGTACATCCGTATTTTGTTCCAATAATACTGTGTGGTAATCAAAAAGTTAGAAATGATACATTCAGAATAAAATGTTCACAAAAATAGTTTTTATTCCTGATTAATTCTATTATGAATTGAAGTAAATTTCAGATGCTTTAAGACAGGAGTAAGATATTTCAGAATATATATTTTTTAAAGAATATGGTTTTAATTTAAACTCAAATTTAATGTGTATTTTGGAATCAAATTTTCACATTCTAATCAGGCATCCTTCCTGTTATGTCTCACTGTTCATCATATTATAAGTGATTGTCTTGTGTTTCATCACTATTGTCTCACATTTTTTAAGTAATCCAATTTAAACTCCTATGATTTGGGGTTAGAAACTACTACTTGTTTGTGTTGTAATTCAAAATTTGATTTTTATATAATTAAGGTTTATACACAGACATTTCATATCTTGGTTTCTTTTTATAACGTGGCCCAAAATTATTGCAAAATTTTGAATAAATATTTGGTGCAGTATATTCAGATCTTATTCTATTCATGAACTCCAACCTTTATACACATTGAATAAATAAAACAATTTCTTTTGTATTCGATACATGACACAAATACTATAGATATGTATAATTCATTATAAATTGTAAAAACACTTACAAATGTTCACCATAGTACAGGGCCAATAATTTTATCTAGCCCTTTTATATGTTGATACTTGTATTTTTATTTACACAATTTAACCACTTTATTCATGCATTTCTTTAAGTTAATATGCTTGTGCCAAAATGAATTACTTTGTAATTCATCTCAGTTCTGGTGTTGGTCTTATTATACTAAAAAAAATCTTATTATATTGACATTCTTTTATAATCATAAGGAGACAAGCTCTGTCCGAGTAAATTTTAATCCATTAACACCAATTAAAAATAACACGTGTATAGGGAAAAAAAAACTTGTAACATATATATATATTCCTTGTATAACAAATGTTTTTGGATCTAAGTGTGTCAAAGTTCATAATTCAAAGCAGCAAGAACTGCTTTATAGAATAGATTTTTTCACAGACCAAGCAGAAATTCTTACATGTAATAGTTTATACGATAATGGTTAAGTATATTCCAAAAATATAGCTGTATTATATGGTTGTGTAGATGACTTGCTTCTCTTTCGAAAAATTAAAGAACTGTCTACATAATAACAATACAAAAATAGTATATTTATTTGAAACAGTGTTGTTTGAAAAGCATTTTCACTCGTAGTTAGTAACCTGACAAAATGTTGTTGTTTTGAAAGAACTAAAAAATCTTTTTACCTTTACATATTAGAACTTCCTAATAATTTTAAATACCTCATTGTACGCTATATTAAAACGTAACTTATTTTTTCAATTGGAGTTGGACTATAGTATAAATTAGATAGCAGTGTTTATAAGTGGTTTTTGAAATGACATGCCTTCATCTGTAGAAGTTAAAACATTTTACTCTTTTTTTCAATATTCTTGTTTGAAAATTTTGAATGTTTTGTTTTTAAATGCCTGATATCTATGTGTATAATATTCAGAATAAATTTTTCAAAAATATGATACAGTTTTATTTTTTCTGTGCACAGCGAATCATTAATTTCAGGTATTAGATTTGTTATGATGTAAATTCAAAAGGATATATATATATATATATATATATATATATATATATATATATATATATTAGATGAAAAAAAAAAGGCTGTACACCTAAGTTTTTTACTATGGAAAATCTAATTTTCTTCATAATGTTTGCAAGATATTTCCAATAACTTATTATTAAAAAACTGAGCTTTCAATAAAACTCAATTTTCTGCATGTATAGGATTTTAACAGAACTATATATTGCTTTTAGAAGTATTTTCACTCATATTCAGTAATTTGACAAAATGTTATTGATTTGAAAGAAGTAAAAAAATCTGTTTACCTTTACATATGAGAACTTCCTATATTTTAAATACCTCATTGTAAGCTACATTAAAACATAAGCAATGTTGTACGAATGGGGATAGAGTTGGAATATAGCATGGATTAGATAGCAGTGTTTATAAGTGATTTTTAAAGCGACATGCCTTCATCTGCAGGAGTTAAGATATTAATTTTTTCTTAATATTCTCGTTTCAAAAATGTGAATGTTTTGTATTTAAATACCCAATATCTATGTGTATGATATTCAGAATAAATTTTTCAAAAATATGATACAGTTTTATTTTTTCTGTGTACAACGAATCATTAATTTTAGGTATTAGCTTAGTTATGATGTTAATTCAAAAGTAAATATATATTAGATGGGGGAAAAAAATGCTGTACACATGTAAACAATATACATGAAAAAAATGTTAAGTTTTTTATAATGGAAAATCTAATATTCATCATAATGTTTCAAGATATTTCTAATAACTTATTATTAAGTGACTGAACTTTAAATAAAACTCCATTTTCTGCACATATAGGAAACAAACTATATATTGCTTTAAAAAACATAAATATAATTCTTTATGAACTGAATTGCTTCTGTAACTAATAGCTCAGATTCCTTACACATTTGTTTTGAAAAGAATTTAACTCTTGAATCGAATCGGTTTTGTTAATTAAAGATTTATTAAACCACTCGAATTGATTTAAATTTGAGGTATAAGCTCAAATTACAGTTTATGATCACATAACAGTTGCATTTTTGTTTCTAAAAGTAACAGTTTTGTTACAGTAAATGAATGAATTTTGGGTAAAATCGAACTTTGATGGATCCTCTTAGCGATTTTTTTGAGATGGCGCCAAAGCGGGTGTTTCAAACTCGGAGCTTCAGAAAGAGAGAAAAAAAGATTGCGTCGTGCCTGGAAGGCAAATGAAGTACCAGAATGACACCAAGGCGGGTATTTCAAATGAGAAGCGAGAAAAGATGGCGTCGAATCCCCTTTTATAGGGTTACCATAAACAAACCTGCATGGTAACCACATTGGCAATTTATTTCCAAAAGAAAGTTAAAGTTCGCCAGGCCCCCTCCAACTTCGATTCAACCGAATTTTGAATCGGAAGTTTTGTAACAAAAACATCATAAAGTGTAAAATAATATATAAGATGAAGAAAATGATACTTCCTAATAAAGGAGCACTTATTTAAGTCCCTTAAAATTCATATTAATATATATTTTTCTGTTTAAAATTCATTTTCGATACAACAACAGTATCGGAAAATAAATTCAAAACATACTCACTGGATTGTTTGATTCTCATATTTGATGCAGTAACAGATTCACAAATAAATACATGACTCTCATTTTTCTATTCCACACTCATAATTGATACAAGATTATATTCAAAAATGAGTATGTGAAGTTTCCATTTTGAGTACGTACAAAAATGAGTATGTGCGAGACTCAAATATGAGTATGTTGGGATAGGAATTATTTTGAGTATGTGACGTATTCAAAAGTGAGTACGTGAAGTTGCCATTCTGAGTATGTGCTTGTTACTAAAAATGAGTATGTGCGAATCTCAAATTTGAATACGTTGGGATCGGAGCCATTTTGAGTATGTGAAGTATTCAAAAGTGAGCACTTTCTACTCGATTTTGCATACCCGTTTTTCGCAGTGTACATACACGCTTATATAAAATACATTTAAATTTATTATTTGAAAAAATATAACTTTAAGATTACGTTATATCTCATTATCAGCTAAGAAGTAATTGAGATAAGAATTTAAAAACAACTGATATAGAAACATTTTAATTGTTTCAGTTTTCTTATTTCGTTGACTATTTAAAAGGAAAATTAAATCGGTGTACGTTGTTTGCTTACGCGTAGAATTTCAAAATTACCTTTGAAATAAATATTAATAAGATCATTCTGATAAGTGATCATTCATTGCATTGAATCTAATATAAGGTAGTATTGCTGAAAAAAATTCTAACCTCGACTGAGTCCCATTCTTGAAATTTCATCAATTCTTCAACCTATGCATATATTAGTAAAATTCTATATTATGCACACACGTATTATACATATTGATATAATTTACGTATTATAAAACCTAATAACTTATGAAACTATTAAATGAAATGTACTTATAAAATTCTTAAATTAGCAACTAACAAGTATATTAAATTTGTGAACTTTTACATTCTATTTCATTGTCAGACCAACAACTCATTGTTGAAGTAATTCTTCAAGATTCCAAGACAAAGAACTCCCAAATCCTAGGCTATATTATGTTCATTTATGAGTGACCATATCTCTAAAACTACATAGATTATAATCGATTCAGACAAAAGGTAGAGGAAGAGAAAAATATTTCACATTTATTTCTGTTCATCAGCAATAAACAGATAGTTCCGAATCATATCAAGGGAAAATATAATAAAGGATTCCCTTAAAATGCATCCATTTGCTCAATGCTTGTAAATGGAGAGTTAATTTCCCCGTTCAATCTATAGTAGCTATTCATATGGAAATGGAGATCAGATTCGAATCACGATTGGCTACATTTGTTGATGGAAGAACAAAGGTTCTTTCTCATCAGCTGGAGGCACAGTGAGCTCACACGACACAGTCATCTTTGATTAATTCAGTGATCATACAGGGTAGGTCAGGAGGAGGATTTTTAATTCGGTCACTGAATCAAAAATATTCTGGTATTCTTAATTTTTAAGAAAATCAAAAATTATAGCTTTAAAGAATTATAATTTTGTATTTAAAATTATTTGATTTTATATGTTCATCACAGTTTTCAATAATAAATGCATAACTGACTAATTTGTGCATGAAACTGCAATTTGAAAAAGAAGCCTTTGTACAGAAAAAAAAAATTTCACACTTCTATATCTTCTCCACCTTTTTTACTTGTGACTTGACATGTCTTGAACTATTGACTCACATGTTGTCTCAAATTGGATTTCATTCCATTTTGATAAATAAAATAGACGTAAAATACTACATAAGAAGAGTATCGACAATTTCTCGTGAGACATTTGGAATTACCAAAAGATACCTATAGCATCAAAAGTAATAAATCGTAAATATTTCGTAGTAAATCTACGCATGATTGATTTAAGTGAAAATATATTTTCATTGATTTTTGAATTTCTGCAGTTGAAAGTACGAGCAGGACTTGGAAACAGAAATACGAAAATGTAAAACTTCTTTTTCTTGTCAGAAAAGAATAAGTATTGAGAACATTTTTTTGTATTCTGATCTTCTGAAAGTAAATATTTCACACAAGCAAGACATCAAAACAATCCGAAAACTGCTTTCCATGATATTGAAATAAATCTGTAAAATTCATGATAAAAATTGTTATTTAATCGTGCAGCTTGAGAATTAAGATCTCATTTCGGGTGCCGTCTCTATCTACTTAACTGCTTTTAATTTAGGAATATATCGGAGCTTTTATCTATAAACATTTCTATTTTTATTTCCAGATACATGTTAAATTAATATAATCAAGAATATCGTGTTTGTAAATTCAACAACGTCTTGAATATAATCAAACAATATAAGTACTCTAAATCAGCGAAGGAATAAACTACAAAGCCCCATTTTTCTACAACGATATAAGCTATTGAATTCTTAAACCCACTAATAGTTTTACAGTAAAAAAAAAATTTAATCAATTCAATTTTCATTAACTTTTCCACGTAATCTCCATCAACATCTCTGCAGTTTTCCCATTTTCGGGATTATATTTCCCTTCAGCGAATTATTCTTTGTCTTGATCCCGAAGCTAACTTTTTTTCTTTTTTCTTTACCACTTCTTTGCCGTTGAACTTGAGGCCACGCAAAGCTTCTTTCATTGGACCAAATAGATAAGAATTCGAAGAGGCAAGGTTAGGGATGTAAGGGGGATGAGTTAGAAGCTCTCAACCCCTTTGCAAACAGTTTCCAGCGTCAATTGTGCCGTACGGGATCCAGCGTTGTTTTGCAGAAGCACACTTTTCTTCTGCGATCACGGACATTTCCTCTTCAAAGTGGCTGACTTTCTACTCAAACTTGACCTTCTGTTTAGTCATATCTAAATAATACGATTGTTTGATAATACATTGCCTCACTAAACTATCACAAGAAATCAGACCATGGGCCCACGGCTCGTTGGTGATGCTTTTGTGACAACTTTTAAACTACTTCAGCCACGCGTTCGAGCTCGTGCTATTCATGCAAATACTGCTGAATTCTTTATCGGAGAGAATAATTCTGACAGCTTCACACTTTCTGAAAGTAAAAATCATATCACAGAACGCTGAAAAGTACTTTCTTCGAGAGAACACTCCACATCTTAATGAAGAGGTTATGTTTACGTAGATATAAATTGAAAAACTGAATAACACTCGCCGCTAAGTTACCAATTAAAACCTTAAGGAAAGTTTCATTTGCCTCAATTGAGAGTTTCATTCTCTAAAAATGTTTGTCTGCTTAAATATTGAATTGCCCTCGTTTGATTTGATTTTCAATTTTATTGTTCTATTTATGAAGTAAATCATTGCTTAATTAGCAATATACTTACATAAGCGATGAATACTAATATTTATGTGATTTTTAATTGAAGTTTCTTTGCTTTTAACTGCCCTTTATACTATTCACTTTGAGAACGCTCATGCTTATTACTGCTTATAAAATATGGCGAATATGAGCTTGAAACGTCTGAAAAGTTTTTAAAATTAAAAAACCATGCTTATTAAATGGTTAAATTGATTCGATATAAATTATATAAATGACTCGTGCCCGAAGTTAGACTCCAAACAAACAAACCTGTGAACCATAAGGAAAATATTTTTATCTTTTCCGTATTTGTAATGAAATAAATTGCCAATCACAAAACTTTCTGTAAAACATACAAATTTGATATTTGCTTTTGAATTTGTGAAACAAATACAATAAAAAATTGAAATATATTATCACTTCTTGTTTTATGTGCATTTAATTTTATTTTGAAGTAAAATGTAAACAAAGAATTTAAAAGATATTGCAATAGAGCTTGAAAATTTTTGATTTGATTTTAAGACTTTCATAATTAAATTTTTTCAAATATTTAATAAATCACTTATATATTTTAAAAGTAATTTTGTTAAAGTGATAGAAGCTATTGATTTCTTATGATTACATTTTTCAAAAAAATAATAAATTACTATGCAAGGTCCTATATGTTTGCAAAGATCATATTTAGCCAAACAAAGTGCGCTTTTCTTATAATTATTATTAAATTATTCAATCAAACATAAGAATGATAATGATGAAATGATGTAAAATGATGAATATCAAGAAATGAACGATAGCGAACTTTTCCGATATTAAAATTAATGGAAACGATAAATTAATTTAAGCTAAATGTAATTAAAATTAAAGCAAATGATAAATTATTGAATTGAATATATTAAAGCTAAATGTAATTAAAATTGAAACAAAAGATAAAAAATTTATAAGAGTTTGGTACGCCAAAAGTGATTCATCTAAAATAATAGCCCTTTGGAGGGCTATTTCCTATTACTCCTGGTTTTATTAAAATGTGTTTTGAACTCTTACTCATGTAGCTCAACAAATCCTCCGGCTAGATAAATGAGATATAACAAACAATAGATAGAGTAAAATATAATAAACATCGCGTTAGGTAACAAAATACTAGCTATATTTAATAGTATTAAATAAAAGCTTTTCTTTTGGCCGCGATAGCTTAGTGGAAATTGTCGCGGATTCGCGGTAGGTGGTTTTTATCGAATCAGGGTTCGACCATTGGCGCCACTTAAGACACGCCGTATAGTCGGGGTTGATGCACGTTAAATCTGTCAAAGTCCTCTCGTTGGCGTGATGTTGAAGTTAGGAAAGGGGATGCCAGCTCTCGTGTCGTTCTTTCCACTTGACCGAGGCTCAAAATTACAAGGTCCATCGCCTAAAACCCTCGAGTTGCTTCTAATGCGACATTAATAAAACCAAATGAATCGACTTACCCTATATGTATGCAAATGAAATATACTCATGGAAAAAAATTAGCTCACCAAGAAATAATAGCAGGATCGTAACGAAACTTGGCATGAAGAGAGATATGGCATGTCAGGGAGATATGTAAATGATTACAAATGCAGCGTGATTGCGCATTACGTATAGCCGGTAGAGGGCGTTTAACGTCGTTCTCCATGAAGTATAAAACAGGTAACCAAAGCTTGCTTGAGTGTGTTGAATCGTTTAGAAAGGAAGAGCGGAGGTAGACATGCCATTACGCCATTTTCAAAGACAATATGAGCAGCTGTCGCAGTTTGAGAGGGGGAGAATCATCGGCATGATGAAAACTGGGTGGTCAGCTAGGCGAGTAGCTCGTCAATTAGGCCGCTCTGATTGCGTTGTGAGGAGGGGTCGGGACCAGTGGATCCGAGAGATGCCATTTACACGAAGACCAGGCTCAGGACGTCCTCGACAGACCAGTCGTCGAGAAGAACGCCACATCGTAAGAAATGCACGCGTACAACCAAATGCTTCATCAGCCGCCATCCAGGCACAGGTAGCACCTTCACTAGGGCCCCCTGTGTCTTCTCGAACCATACGAAGGTGCCTGGCTGAAGGACATTTGGGATCGCGGCACCCATTACATGTACTGCCCTTGACACCCACCCATCGACGTCTCTGTTTGGAGTGGTGCCGCGCACGAGGAAACTGGACTGCAGCGGAATGGAACCATATCGTCTTTAGTGACGATTCCAGATTCAATCTCAGCAGTGATGACAATTGTGTTCGTGTGTGGAGACCCCGTGGTGAACTCCTCACTCCTGCCTTTGCTTTACAACGACACTCCGCTCCCACAGCTGGTGTGATGGTATGGGGTACCATTGTTTACAACATAAGGTCACTCCTAGTATTGATCCGTGGCACCATGACAGCCCAGCGGTATGTCCATGACATCCTGCAACCACATGTGTTGCCACTCATACAACAGCTCCCAGGAGCCCTTTTTCAACAAGACAATGCTCGGCCTCACACGGCAAGGGCATCAAAAGACTGTCTCCGCACTGTTACTACCCTTCCTTGTTATGCCCGATCCCCAGATATGTCTCCAATCGAGCATATTTGGGATCAATTGGGACGGCGAATTGGACATCCCACGAGTTTGAACGAACTAGAGGCAAGGTTACAGCAAATATGGATCGAAATGTCTCAAGACAGCATACAGAACTTGTATGCCTCAACGCCCGATCGTGTTGTATCGTGCATTCGCGCTACAGGGGGTTCAACAGGTTATTAAATCCTCCGTTCTTTTTCCTTTTTCTCTGAAATAAGTGATCCTTTTTTGATTTTCTAATCATTTACTTATATCAAAGTAGTCATTACGTATGTAAAATTTCATTTCTTTTTGACGACTCCTTCTTAGTGCGCTAATTTTTTGTCCATGAGTGTCTCTCTCTTTTTACATCGAAATCCCCTTCCTTTTTTATATTTTCCCTAACAATTTTTGATAAAATAAATTAAAACATAAACCTTCAATATCTAAGACTGTACGTCTTATTTCATAAACTTGCCAATAAAAATGCAGAAAATAGATTTATAAATGAATATAACATTAATATATAAGGAAGAATAAAGAAAAAAGATATTAACTAAAAGATATGTTACTTTTTACTAATTTTCCAAACGCCTTCATGATTTCAAGAAAGTTTCAAATGGGATGTAAAACTCCTGCCTTAGTTACAGCAAACAATATAAACACGTTTCTTTATGTACATACATATTCAAGGAGAATCAGATTTCTTTCAAGCGGATTTTAAACAGGACATTTTCCTTGCTAAAGTTTTGTGACAGTTTGTGCAAAAGCTAAAGCCAGTTTCAATCCCACTGTACATTCCCTCTTCGAGGTAGAGAGTCCTATTTCATTGGCAGAGTGTCACTACATTTGAAAGCTGAAAAGAATGTACATTCATTAAAGCTTCGATAATGTATTCTCCGATAAAGAAAAAATAGAAATAGAAACTTTCCGAATCAACTAGATCCACTTTTTTTTGTGGAAAAATATAAGTTACGTTACTAAATTTTATGTGAACAAGTTTTAGAAGTGTTTGTAAGAATATAATTTAGATTTTGAATTTGCCGAAAATTCACTCGCAAAATGGAAAATAGTAGAAACGTATTCTGTACAGAAATATTTTATTTCCCCATTTTATATAAGTTCTTCTGGTGCTTTTAAAGTGGAATAAATGGAATGTTTTTTATTTAAATTGTAAGACGAAACCAATCACATACATATATTAAACTATTTCTATTAGAGATTTTCTCTTATGTTTGCTTATTGTTAATGATGTGTGTGTTTGTTTATATTTAGAATATAAAGATGTTATAGGTATTAGCGTACAACGAAAATTTCTACTTTTTACTTTAAAAGGCTATCAATAAGTTTCATACTTTACAATAGTTTATAAAATTATTTGATATGTTAGAACAATATTTTTCCAATTTCATATAACTGTTATATATATAAAAGTTGTTTATGAATATATCATTAAAACAAGTTTCAATAATTTTATGTAAGTGAAAATAGCTTTTAACTTTTATAAACATGATTTTTTTCATTCATTCCATGATGTTCATTTAATTTAATTCTGTCTAATTATAATGTATGTTTATTGTTAATCATCCGAAAAAATAGTACTAAAAAGAATTTCAATATAACTAACACAGAGAAGATGTTCCACATTATTGTCATTGAAACTTATCCATAGCTTATGAATAAAACGGAACAATAAATTTAAAATTTTATGAGAACAAATTCAGACGTATACAGTCGCATATTAATTAAGCTGACTTTAATAAAGTATCATAAAATCCATTCTAGGAGTATGTATTCGCAATTAAGTTTATTTAGTACATGAATGTATTCATGAATATTTTTATTTCAGTGAGCTAGCTATACACTCATTCTCAAGTCAGAATGGAAAATGAATCACTTTTTGAATACACGGTAAATTTCTCATTTCCATCAAATTCAGATCAATTAGCATTTGTATGATGTAAAACTGTGACATTATGATAATTGTAAATAAATGGATGTCACTTTAATCCCTAATTCAAATTCAATAATTTTACCAAACTGCAACCATGTTAAATTTATAATTTTTACAAACTTTCTTTTAAGAATATTAAAATGGAATGAAATGTATACCATTACATTTTAAACCCCTGTTATCAAAGACTGACGAATTAATTTATTTATTTAAGGTTGTGATGTATTTTCTTCATAATTTATGCATATAACTCTAAGACCATTTCAAAATTCAGTTAAATAGTAAATTAGTTCCAGTTCAAGAAACGTGAAAGAGAGAGAGAAAGACAAAGCAGTTTATTAGATTTTAGCGTTGAATATCCAAAACCTTTCTTTCCCTGTCTCTCGAATCCCTCTTAACTCATATAATTTTAGTTTATGTTCAAATGATAAAGTCTTAGCTTACTAAACTACTTGTTCCAATTCTCACACTTATTTATCACAGATTCAACTCCTATTACTCTAACTAGAAACCACATCAATCCAAACGATTAACTATGATACTTCAATCAAATCTTAATTTATCTATCAGCTTGTCGTTATCCTCTATCTTTCATCTCTTTACTTTCAATTCTATTTCTCGTATCTATCACTCTATCTCTGAATCAAATCGCTACACTTTTTAATTTTCATCTGATTTACACAATCTCTTTTCATTTTGATTGGGAAGAAATTGCAATTTTATGTTACTCAAATTACCAAAAGTCCCCCAGGTTAATGAAGAGAAAATCACGTATAGCCTCTATTGTCTCTTTATATTCATTATAATGCATAATGATTTATTTCGGATCTATTAATTTGTTAATATACTTCAAATCGACATCATTCAACCATTATCACCGTTGAAAGAATCTGTTGCGCAAAAAATTTGAGGTTATGTGACATTCTTCTTCATTCTTTAATTCTAGGAAATATTTCTAGTCATATATCAAAAATATAAATGCTAAATAAATGATTTCTGGAGACAAACAGCTATAAATTTCTGCAATATTGCCATGAGAAGTTCCATGATAGCAAAAAAATGTTTAATAAAAGAGGTGCCTACGATTTTAAACACATTCATTCAAAAAGTCTACAAGAGTAACACAGTTTTGAACATTTATTAAACAACATATATTGTACAGTTTGTTATTAAATCAAATTTCTTGTTCCTGAACTTTTTGAATTTTATTAAAATTTTGTAAAAAGTTCAATTTATTATAGACTTTTATATGTATTCACTAGGGTGAAAGGACTTTTGTTTTAAAAAAGTCTTAACCAGAGTTGCAGATTTTTACAAATTCAGAGTCTCCATTTTTTGTTAAAATTTAAGTTGAAATATTAAAATTAAAAGAACTTTTACTAATTCACTTGTGGCAATTGTATTATTCAAGTACGTAAACTTCGTGCCATTGATATTTCATCCCATCCTTAATCTTTCTCTCCCTTTCATTATTGATTTTGATAATTCAGTATTGAGCCTACAGAATCCAGTATTTTTAATTTGGCAGTTTCAGCTTCAATTGTGAAAGCACGAAAATATTAAATACTCACACATTGAAAGAAACTTTTAAACCTCGTTTCCGGTAAAATTGTGGAGCTCAAAATTCCCTAAATGAATGATTTACAGTCTGGATTGAAGAGAAGGAGGAAAACAATTAACATTCTCCATAATTCAAAAAGAAATGCTTCTAATTAACTCTTTCAATAGAGATGTCAGACTTATTCTGATAAGAATGCGTGACAAGAATTCCATGCGTGAATGATTTATATTCTGTATTGAACAGAAGGAGGAAAACAATTAACACCTTTCATAATTCAAAGAGATTGGTTCTAATTAACTCTTTCAACAAAGATGTCAAACATATTCTAACAAGAATGCTAGTCCATTTGTTTAAATTCATTCCGTTGTGTTTATTACTAGCTGCAAATGAATTGCGCATGATTAATATGCAGTTTCAGGAATCCAAGCTTCTCTTTTCATTGACAGTTTTTGGAAACAAGAAGTTTTTAACAATGATATTGGAATGCAAATTGTCTTTGGGAATATACAATTTGGAGAGGAAACTTCAGTAATTTTCTTCGAGGTGCATTTCAAGTGCGTCCCTAAAATAAATTCATTTATCCAACTAGTTAATACGAAGGAAAGGAATCCAGTGAAAAATAATAATGTTTTGAATCCAATTTTCATTCCGATGGTGATGGAAAAAGAAGAAAGCGTCCGTGAGGAATTGCGATTGTTTCAAATTGATTAATTATCCCATTTCTATGAGCCTGGAAAGAAATCTTGAGTATTGATTTAAGTAGAAGCTTCTATTTCAGAATGTGAATTATATTCTTCTGCTTTAGGAAAATATAATAACAAAATCCCGTTAATGAAGTTGTCCGAAGTTATCTGATTTTTGCAGTTAAACTTATGAATTACAATAGTTTATATGTTTTTGGTGCATTTAACTCAGTTGGTTAGAAAAGATTATTTAATTTTTTTTAAATCGAAACATTTGGCTTCAAAATTAGATAGAAAAGAGATATAAATATAAATTCAACAAACAATAAGATAAAATGGATATACATAGATAGAAAATCAAAATTTCCAATTTCATCCTTTCATACACGCCAACCCATCCTTAAGATTATAAAATACAGTTTTGTAATAAAAAAATATTTGTAATTATATTTCGTAACTCTTACTATGACCACCAGTTTAATCTATGCACATGCATTCATTTCATAGCTATACACCAATTTAGTAACACACCCCAAGTTTTTCATCGTTCGTACAATACTTTAAAGTGAAAACTTTATTTAGGCCGTATATTGGTTTCTGTTTAATACAACGTGTTTTCAAATGTTGCTGAGCTGATAGCACACAGATCATATAACTCAAAACATATACTCATAATTTGATATTAGGTTCTTACATGCTATCCTCGCAATTCAATGTAACTCTTGGAACGAGAATACATGTTTTCTTGAAGGCTTCCATTACATCGCATCACTTCCATCATCGACCCTCTAGTTTGCTCCATCGCTGTCCTTTCATCTGCAATTTAAACTTAAAAAAATAAACAATAGCTCTGGGGGGATCAAATCTGGAGAATATAGGGGTGATTGATGAACCCAAATTCCTCTCTCGCCAAAATATGCTGTGAGATGGTTCATTGTTGTGCTAGAGGCGCCAATTTCAACTGTCTGACAAATAGGTCTTCACATGTGGTTGGAGTTTGCTCAGAATGTTGTGTTATGTCTCGAATAAGGAGAAATGCTAACCAGAAAGTGTTGGAATCGATAGAGGCCAAATCGTTGTTTATAGATACTGTGCATTATCGCTCTGTGATATCATCCGTTCACACAGGTCGAAATCCAACCACTATCGTGCGAATATGAAATAAATGGTTTACGGAGGGTCATACTGAATGATATATAGAACTCCACGCCCTCCTATGATTAACGCCCGAGAGAATAGACATATTGTGAGGTGGGCCCTACAAAACCACACAACCACATCACGGATCATTGGTTGGTAAATGGGCATGTTTGCAGCACTCCCAATATCCACTCGTATGGTGCGATGACGTTTGTAGTAGCGTGGACTGTCAGCACGGTGACCATTACTTCTGCTTCCCTTGATAATGGAACCTAGAGAAAGACGAACGACAAAGCTGGATACAGGAGTGTCCTTTCAAGCGAGTCCCAGTTCTGCGGGCAGTATTCTGATGGTCGTATACGTGTCTGGAGGCTCCGAAGAGATCTCTCGTCACCTGCTTGCATTCGACATCGACATAGGGGCCCTGCATCTGATAGGAGGGTTTGGGATACCATTGGGTAGAGGACACGCACAACTCTAGTTCGGATCGACCGTAATTTGAGCGCATTTCGGTTTATTTCTGACTTCTTACGTCCAACAGTTGTGCCTTATCTCCGAAGCTTACCAAACGCCCTCTTCCAACAAGACATTGCAAGATCACATGTTGCACGTCGTGTTCGGACCTTCTCCGATACATGGGGTGTTCGATTGTTGCCCTGGCGTGCACGGTCTCCAGATCTTTCACCCATTGAAAACATTTACTCATGGATTGCTGAGAGACTTGTCCGTCATCCTTCTCCAGCTAATACGGATGATGAAGTGAGGCAAAACTTGAAACATCATGGAATGAGTTGCCCGTTTCTATCATCTAAGCATAGTTCGACTCCATGCCTAATCAGGGTAAATGGTGTTTTAGCTGCCAGAGGTGGTAGATGTTTCTACTAATTTTGCAACCCTGTAAACTCCCAAATTGCTTGCAAATTTAATAATTTCGTCATCATGCCATACTGTTTACGTGCAATAAATATCTTTTTTGTATTTGCTTTCCTTCGTGGTGTTGCAATTTAATGGCCGACAGTGTAAAATGTCCCCAGCAGGTTGGAACATTAATGACAAAAGTCTGTTGCACAAGAATAAAATGTATCTCATTGTCATTGGTCGAGTCTCTTCCTGCTTTAAAATTCATAAACTCAAATACTCGGGAACGACTCATAGCATTGTCATTGTATGCATGTTTAATCATTTATTAGCTCTCTCTCTCTCTATCTATCTATATATCTATATCTATATATCTATATCTATATCTATATCTATATATATATATATATAACATAGAGCAACGAACAAAAAAGGAACGCTGCAGGAATCAGTCAGAAACTAATGGGATCACGTGATAAGAATAGTTGAAAGTAGTTATAATGTTATTCCTTCAATTTCATAGAAATAGGGCAATTTGAACTTATATGGGAGCGACTGTCCTCTAACTTTTTGAATACACTGTGTATGTTCATCAAAATGATTTTCATTCGAAATAGTTCTGGCATTTTAGAGCTCCTTTTATGAAACCGTATGATCTATATACATAGTTTATTAAATGAGTTAATTAAGTTTATTAAATGAGTTTTCGGTTAAATTTTCGTTATTCAATTATTATAAATGTTATCGATTTTTTACAATGTATCGTTATTCTCTCATTTTGCAAAACTTTCTTTAATAAGAATATATTAAAACTGCCATAATTTATGAAACTTATCAAAACATTGATTTTTAACATACAAAAGTTAATTATTTTTTGCTTATTTTAGTTGCTGTAAAAACTGAACAAAATTAAAATGAATAGGAGTTCTCTTAAAAATAGGAATAATCTTATAAATAAACTAATTTGGTTGATTCGAAAATCTTTCCCAATAGAAGAAACTTAACTTGTGTAGATCGGATTACATTTATCGAAGTATAATGAATAGAATTTATGAGATACAAAAACAAGCAGCGAAGAATTGATACTTTGATTAAACGTTAGCGGCAGAGAGTGACGTGAAGGAGTGACGGTATTTCTAATAGGAAGAAGTTATCGCATTATAACCAGGGAGGTTCTACTTAGAGTCAAGAATTCGAACCCTCATCTTTAATTCAGCTAAAAGACTCGCATCGGATTGTTTCCATAAGAAGAAAAATATTTATTATTTTAAATGTTAGATCAAACGCGTATAGAAACCGTTGCCTCAGATAAAGAGAGTAGGGATTAAATATTAATTATCTGTAGATATAAACAAAATAACTTGTTTGTAATCTGTGTGTGATTTTTCTATTCGTTAGATTTTGTCTTCAGATTCTTTTTAAATAGAGTTAAAAATAGAAAGTGAAGGGAAGTGATAACGGGACGTTACAGCTTTAGCAAGGTAGTGGTTAAAAGGATATAAAAAGTATTTAAGAAATACTGAATGTTGTTCAATGCAAAATATTACATCTGAATCACTTGAAAAAGTAAACTGTTTTTTTAATTCATAAAAGAAAATATTCTTATGACATAAATGTTCTAATTGAGCACACATTTGCTCTAGAGCTTTAAAAGTGAATAATTAATACAATTAAACAAATAGGTACGATTGCAGAAAAAATTATTCTATTATTATGTTTTGAAGTAAAAAAGTATCCAAATCGATTTATGTGATTTTCCTAATAATGCCTATTACAATTAATTACCAAATATATATACAGTTAATGCGTATATTTATTATGTAATGAAATGATTAAGACTTCCGTTAAAAAAAATTTAAAGAAAATAAACTAATTTTTGTACTATATACGGTTCAAATCCTAAATGACTGAAACAAAAAGTTTAAATATTTTTACAAGAACTTAGAGACATTTTTCTTACGTAAAGAATTCATATATAATAATTCGATATAAAAACCAACGTTTTTAAAAATAACGTTTTTATATGGTAGCAAAGTTTATTAAAGAAAATTATTGAAATATTAGTTAAAACTGTTAGTTATTTTTAACTTTAAAATTTACTTAAAAAGATACATTTGTGAGCATATTAAGAAATTCATAATACTCATAAAATCAAAACATGCATTTGAAAGTTTGTAAGTCATAAGTCATTCTATTAAAAAAAAATGGGTAGAATTCAGGAAAAGGTTTTATCCCTTTGGACAAGAATTATTTGAGCAGTATTTTGCACAAATGTGGTACTCTGTCCGTTTCTCACTGATTTAACGCCCAGCAAAAAAAAAAAAAAAAAAAAAAAAAAAAAATTACATCCGCCAAGTTTGCGCCAATTTTTTTGAAATCGCGCCAAGTGTTTGGTCCGCTAAACTGCATTATTAAAGAAAATATTATAAACTTGTCGCAAATGTCTAAATATTGCATTGTTAGGCGATACGAACGATCTCCAAAATTTCAAAGCCCTAGCGGATGGGAAGTTATAAATTAACGATCGAAAATTTGATGACACACACACTCACACACTCCAAGGAAATTAGAAAAACGTTTTAAAAAAGAAAGACTGTAGTAGTCATTGATGTAATTTATTCTGTACACATAACTTAGTAATTAAATATAAACTTAGTAGAGATAAAGGACCATCATACTTATTTTTATACTTATTCTCGTGTTTAAAACAATTATCACAAAATAAAAAAAGAAAAATATACTTTCAAAATTTATTAACTAAGATTTCAATGAAGAATTTTATTGCAAGTCAAAATATTTTCAATTTTACAAAGAAACCAATCTAAAGTAACATCTCTTTTTTTTTCTAAAACAAAAACCTTATTTTGATTCATTTAAAAAATAATCTGAATTAAAACCAACGTTTTTCTTTAAAAACAATGTTTTTATATGGCGGCAAAGTTTATTAAAAATTATTGAAATATTAGTTAAAACTGGATGCAAATATCTAAAATATTGCATTATAGGCGGCAAGAACAGTTCCCTGTACCTCAGAGCTCTAGCTTGCTGGGAAGTTAAATTTAACGATAGAAAACTTGATGACACAGTGCGATGGCCAGCCATTAACAGACAGATACACACCATGAAATACAAAACGCGTTAAAACTAACTAAAATTAATTATCCATCCGGTAAATTAAATGAATGGAATGCATTTTTTACCCAACCACCCTTGGCGAAGAATTACTAGCGATATTTCTTGCTAAATGGCTACCCTGTTCCGTTTACGGACTTAAGTTAAACAAAAAAATAAAATAATAATAATAATAAACAAAAAACCAGCCGTTTGGAGCAAATTTTTGAAATCGCGCCATGATTGGGCTAAAAACTGCATTATTGTGCGCTTATTAATTAAAACTTATCGCAAACGCTAAATATTGCATTGTTAGGGCGAGTACGAACGATTCCCAAAAATTTCAAAGTTTCCTAGCCGGATGGAAGGTTAAATTAATGATCGAAAATTTATTACCACACACACACACACACACCAAGTGACAAATTCAGAAAAACGTTGTAAAAAAATTACTGCTTTGTTCAGCTTAATTTTTAATTTAAAGACAAACATTTTTCATTTCTAAACTTATTCTAGGTGATCGTTCTTAAAAAGACAACATTAGAGGTAATAGAACCTAAGTGCAACCAAGAAAGATCTGTTTTAATATAAATGCCGACAACAAAAACATTCATCTCCCATCATACGATGCAATGGATTTTAAAAAAATGAATTTTAATTCGTTTTCCTTCTCTTTTTTTTTTTCGACAAGTTTTATTTCACGAAGGTATATCGTGTGGTGTTTTTAAAATTTTTTTCGTTCAGATTACTTTCATTGTGTCTGATCCATTTGCAAATCACATGAAGAAAAAGAGAGTAGTATTAGAGATGATAAGATGAAAATTCTATTGTCATGGATTATAATTTCCTGTGATCGCTAGCACCTGACCATTCACTTTATTAATCGCTTTTAATGCGGAAAAAATGAAAAAAATATTTATTCCACGTTCCAAGAAACTTTTATGTGTCTGGGGACAAAAAATTCTTAATAGAAAAACGTGAGTTAATGCAGGTCGCGAGGGCTAATTTAATTTGCTAATCGAGTGCTAATGGAGTTTATATTTTATTGAACCCCAAGGAATAAAAATATTGGCAACTAATTGTAATGATTATACTCCATTTTCATTTAGTTTACTTAAAATAACAATAATAATTTCAGATGTTTATCTTCTTTCTATACATTCAGCTAATTCAAGATTCCTATAGTGGTGAATCACTAGCTTACTTTAAAGATGCAGAGAAGATAAATTGTAATTAGTGAGTGATGTTTACTTTGTTAATTCTAAATCTTTATTAAATTAAACATGTTGTGAAGAACATTTAATAATTATAATTTAGAAGAATTTATACTTGTCATTTACTAGTTGATAATTCAAGCCTCTTGCCAAGCAGACGATAATATTATATTTTGGAGCCTATACATAAAAATATCAAATTGACCATTGAAACCACCTTGTGTTCTCCAGATGGTTTTTTATCGGCATTAATTATAACCTGAACTTCTTTTGGTCTTTAGAACTGAATCAACAGCAGCTTTGAAACGTGAATATACCTGTTATGTTCATGTAGCGCCTTTGTAATTGGCTAATTCTGGCTTAACAACTGGGAAAATACCACAATCAATGTAGTTTTTTTTTCACGTTCATCATCTCAGAGAAAGTAAAGCTGAAGAAAAAGAAGGCTGTTGAGGAGGCTCAGCCAATAGGCTACTTCCATCCTGTATACCTACTCCTGACTTTGGGAGATAAAAATTTCCTTCCTTCAATCTCTATCTGTTCGAATGACGCTCATCTGAAAACATCCATTATACTTACGAATTGTAGAAAGAAAATGCGTTCTGAAAGCTGGATCCTTATGGCTAAGAAGACCATGCAAAGGTTCAGGGTAGGATTTAATAGCAGGAAGCTGGACTTGACCACCACTACAGCACATTCCTGGAGGCTTTTTCTTACCATTTTAAAGCACGGCACCCTCGAATGTGGGCAAACGTTTTCCGATACTGACAATTTTATCAGTCAATATCTACTTTATATTCAGACAAATTTTTGGAAGTCCATGAAGTGCTAATTTAACTTTTGATCTTTTCTCATTGTATTTAATTTACAACTGCCTGATCTACATGGGGGTTATTAGAAAAGCATTTTCTTACAGCTGTTCTATGTACTCAGGATGGCTTTTAGTATATTTTGAAGCAGCTTCTATGTTTGGTACGACTTTGAGTATATTCTTGTAGCAGCTTGTCTTACTTGTTTGCCCAATTGAATTTGTGAATCTTTTCTTCTTTTTTTACCTTTATTTAGTTGAAAGATATTACATCATTAATAATTGATTCACTTGAACTTGAAAAATGTTAGATATTGGCCCTGCTGCCGCCATAATTTCGCAAATAGATCCATATACGTGTTTGGTTTACATTTCGGTAAAATATAAATCGTTAGTATTATAAGGGGTACTGATAAAGTAGCATTTGGTGTGTGTAGCATTTAAACTGATCCCAGTTGTTAAACACGTGAGAAACAATATTTCTAATTTTATACGCCATCGATATGTCACCAAACACTAGCAAAGATAGAGATGAAAATAAACATACCTGTCGCCAAGAATTTTAAGAACTTTGAAAGGAGTAGGTATTCCATCTATCCAAATATATTCAACATCCATTATTAAAAACATAACTGAAAAGTAATGAAAATCAATTTGTATTAACCTACAATGAAATACTCTCTAGTTAAAATATAACTGAAATTAATTTTAAATATCAAATTATTTAAAAATTCAACAAAAATACTAACCAAAAATAAAGTATAGTAAAATTCCTTAGCAAAAAAAAGTTACTCTGTGATTATGTTATCCCAAAAGGGATAACTCTCTATTACGCCATACAGCATATCTGAACTGCAATTAAATAAGACTGAATAGCTCTTAAAAAATCATAGCATTAATAATAATTTAGAAACGATAAAATATCCAGCCATTTTAAAAAATCAAAAATTTTTTATTTCCAGAAACCAAAAGCTAAAAATTGCCAAAATACAGAAACACTTTTGCATAATATTTACATTAGGTTACAAGAATGCATAAGATCAAAATAAATATTTTTGACAGCTACTTATTTTTCTTTTATCAATGACATGAATAACATACCATTATTATTTGTTAAAAGACAACTTCAATAACTTAGTAAGATAGCGCGATTAGATTTACAAATGTAATTTATCAATCATTATTAATAATAAAAATACTTTTCTCTATAAATTTGAAACATACGTCTAGGTTCCACAAACAATAAATAATTATCGTTTGCTCAGCAAAACGGACAGAAATCAGCTGGGGTTACCATAGTATAGCTATTTCTAAAATTCACAATGCAAGGTCATTGAATGCTTCGATCTGGCGGTGGAAGATATTTGGTGATAAATCTCTAAATGTAGAATTTCTGGGGCTCAACATTTACATGATATATGAAACATACAATTTCCTAATCCTACCTTCAGCGATTGTCTTGCGTGACACTTTTCCTGTAAGAAGTCGAAATTTTAGTATTTTTCAAAATCCCGCTCTTGCCAACTGGGCTTCTCAGCACCTCAATATTAAATTATTTCCATTTCGCACGCAAATCCCGCCAAGTAAACTTAATTGTAGCAAATGCACAAGAATAGATATTAAAAAAAAATATTATTCTGTTTGGTGTTGTCATGTCATTTTTATGATAAAGTCGCCAAAAAATGACATAATTTATGAATAAGAAAAGATTAACTGGATAAAATCACTTGGATAAGACCGTAAAACTTTTCTCTAGTGAGCGTCTACATTGCAAAAAATGAGTAACTATACTCAAATTTCAAGTCAATCGGTTGTAGTAACATATCGTGATGAGTCAGTCAGTGGTATTTTCATCATATATATATAGATACAAGTTTAGGCGATATATACATTATATTTATTCAATTAATTTAATTTGATTTTGAAATTACTACAATTTTTAAAAGAAAGTTTTTAATTTTTTTGAAATTTTGTTCAAAAAAATTTAAACCACTTAATGTACACACATATTATTGTTAAAAGTACAATATATATATATAATCCTGAGTAAACTTCTAACTTCAATGAGAATTTTTTTCCTTTTAATGATTTAAAATGAATTTATTTAATGTGTAAATATCATTGTTAAAATTATAAAATGTTACATCAAAAAATTAAATTCATACAGCTATGTTATCTTAATTAAACTAATAAAATCATTTACTTATAGTTAAAATGAATATTAAATATTTGAAAACCGTAAAAAAAAGGACAAATATCAATCACTCTAACTTCTGAAAAATTTCTTTATAATTATTAAGAACTTGAATAGCTTATGGTGGTATTAGCATTCGTTTTTTTCATATTAATTAGGTGCAGTGAACAGATTCGCTTGCAATTTTTTTGAATAAGAATATCATATTTAGTTTAACTAAAACCCAATTTAAAGGCCGATCTGTGGTATATGTTTTTCTGAAAATATAAGATTATTATGCTCAGCTGAATGAAAACTGCAAAAATCTCAAAAGTCTTGTTCCATCGAAATTGGGCAATAATTGAAACAAAAAAGTTATTATTAAACATATAAGAAATCTGAGAAGCATTGAGATGACAATAACTCAATACATTTAAACAGTCACAATGTCCAAAGTTGTAAAAGTGCGACAAGACGTATATATAAAAGTTTTCTTTCACTAGAAAGATAAAAAAAATATATCCTAGAAATGTGTGTTTTAAAATATTTTTGTGATAAAATATAAAATTTTTTATATATTTCGAACATGAAAATGAAAAGAAGTTAATTATTAGCATTTTATTGTTTACATTTTTAAGACTCTCCCATGTGTAAAAACAATTTATTTTTAAAAAAAGAATCTTTTCTTAACTGATTTTAAAAGTAACCTATGTTGTTAGATGAACAACATAATTATATTTCAGAAATGCTACTACATAGTATTAGTAAATTGTACTAATTTCTTTAAAATATCTAGTTCAATATTAAAGTAACTCAATTACATTGATGCTAATTAATTGATACTAGAGTAAACATCGGTTACAAAAATCAAATACATTATTTTACGCTTCTATACATCTGCTTGTAATGCAATTAACATTTCAAAAGAAAGATGTGTATTTTCAAAGATAGCAAGAAAGAAGTTTCAAATTCAACAGAATGTGTAACCTGTATCATACACTACAGCTTATTTATTCCTCACAGAAATTTATGTTTAGTTTTAATTTAGAAAAACAACTGGAAATAAAATATAAACAGAAAATTTTAATTAATTTCAACTAGGGTCTAATTCAACTCCTAGCTCCTTGTCAAAATATTATATCGTAAAGATGATAAGTAAAGATATAACTTAATAGAGAAGATATTACATTTGAAAATAATAGGAAAAATAAAATAATGTCAGAGAGGGAGCATCGAGAAAATTAGATAATTTATACAAGCACAATAATGAAATAAAATACTGTTTCTTACATTATTTCATTACTTTAATCTTTGTATGATATCTTGTTTTAATTTAAAGACTCAATACTTTGGCTTATCTCACTTGCCTTTAATCAATGCTGGAAATTTAACACATTAATAGAGGTGATGTACTCCAACTAAGCGACGCCTACTGGACCAGACATTTTGTCCTCCGAGAGGTACTGATTGTGTGTGTGTGTGTGTGTGTGTGTGTGTGTACAGGGGGCCAAAAGTATTAAGCGCATGTCATTCTTGAAAAAAAAAATAACAAAATGAGGTACATATGTTTTTTTTCGGAAAGGTAACATAAAAATTTTCAATATCCAAATTTTAAACATTTAATAGCTTTCACTAAATCCGGTAAGGGGCACGACAGCATTTCCTGGGAAAATTGACTGATTGTGTCAGTCTGCCAATGGCTACGGTACAGGAAAAAACAAATCCACAAAAGCAAATCCGTTGTAACCGTTCGGTGTTTTGGGAGTATGTTAAGGACTGAGTGTGCACATCTCCAGTTCTGGATATCGATGAGCTAAAACAAAGAATCATTCGTCATTGGAGGAATACCCGCTGAAATGCTGCAAAACACTTGGCGTGAAATTGAATTTTGGCTTGATATTTTGTGTGTCACAGACGGAGATCATGTGGAACTTATATAATATTTAAAATTGTGCCATAAAAAACTGTTTTGTGTTGTCTTTCTAATAAAAAAATAAACATGTGCATACCCCAGTGTGTTCTACTTTTTTAAACATGAAATTCGCTCGATACTTTTAGCCTACCCTGTGTATAAAAAGAAAGAGAGAGAAAGAGTGGAAATAGGAAAATTATCATTTCCTCTCACACGAACTAAAGACATCAATAACAAATGAGTTGAACATAAATATGATGTCCATTGAACCAAGATTAAATCTTACCTATTTTAAGTTAACTAGATGGTAACATAAATTATTTGTAACTATCTTATATTATTATTAAGATGTTAATTTCGAAGTTAATATTTTTATCATAGGTTTCGGTTATAATGTTTCATATAGCTTATAAATCTATTAAAGTATTGAAAGAACGGATAAAAAATACGTGATGAAATATTTTATTTTCCTTGTTCATTCAGAATTTATGAACTGAAGTATTAATAATCACAAGTATCATTTTTTATATTTGCATTATAGTTTCTGTTAAGATTTCCTTTGTAAATACGCTGTGACTTCGTTAGCCTTGTGGTCATGGTCGCGGACTCACAACCGACGTTATTTCCATCGATTCATGGATTCAAGTCTTGATGCCACTAAAGACCTACTGTGTATTCGTAGCTGATGCATGTTAAATCTGGTCGAGGACCAAAGCGATGAGGTAATGTATGTACCAGCATGAGTGTTAATCACACCATATCACTGTGGTTCAAAATTATGAGCTCAATCGCCAATAGCACTCGTTTTGCTTCGAAGCGTAACGTTAATAAGCATCCATTCAATCAATTATAAATAGACTTTTTGTGTGTCGAAAGGTTGCTTCGATGATTTAACATTTAAAACAATTAGTAAAACAACCATCCCTTGCCAGTTTTCTGAAATTAATCATGTATTGAAACAAATACTTACAAACGTCAGTCTGATAATACAGTGAGGTTCAAAGATTTATCAAATCTTTTCTCATTTACCAAAAAATAATATAATAAAACCACTTTAACGACAAGTTACAAGAATTAAAACAAATTAATCTTCTAGGAAATACAAATGAGGGTTTTCTATGCAAATGATTAAATTTTAGAGTTGTCGTACAGGCGTGGGATCAGTTTGAAATGGTGACTTCACCTTATAAATCTGAGAGTAATAATGGAACTTAGAAAATATTCCATGAGAATCTGCAAGTTGTAAATGCTCCAAGAGATGCTACAATACCTCGACGGTGACACAGGCCAACACCTAAGCAAATATCAGAATTTGAACCAATTTAACGTTGTTCGTGTCGAGGATTTTACTATTCATGCAATAGCAACTCGTATTGCGTGAACTTTTTAAAATAGTGATCCGAGTTTTGAAATAAGAACTGAATGAGTCGAAACTCTAGTGATGGTCGACGAGATGTTACGTTGGTACGAGATGATAGGCACCACACACATATGGCAGCGACGGACCGTACAGAGCCTCTCGATAGTTGACGTAATACTGGAGCTATGATACAAACGTGCCGCCGCCTGCACTGGCAGTTCATTGGCAGGTGCCACACCATGAAAACTAAATGCAAACGTTCCTTTGTGCAGGATTTCGTTTACGAAAAAGCATCGGCGTTTCTATGGACTCCTTAACATAGACATTGGCATGTCGAAGAGCTAAAGTCCGATCTCCTTCAAAAACGTTTATTACGAACTGAATCAAAAATGCTCTCATCAGTAGATGTGTAATATATGTTTAGCACAACTGGTTGCTTTGATACAAATAAAGAATTTAGTTCCTTATTAACGGCCTTTGTTATTTTTTTATTATTATTACAAAGTTTGCTACTAGAATCTGTTTCTTTGGTTTCTCGAGTTACTTATATAACTATTGATATCCTGCTATAAAAAATAATGATTACGTTGAAATTTTAATTCCCGCTCTATGTCAGGATCATGAGTAAGAAAGGTTAGGTTCTTCTTGCAAAAAAATCTCCATTTTTAACTTTAAAAATAAACAGAATACTCATAAAAATAACGCTTACGAGTACTGTGTAACGTTTTTAAGTATTCTCTGTAGAGAATTTAAATTATAGTCTTAAATATTGAATTTAGTAAAATTATAAACTTTATTATTCAAAAGTATCAAAATTTTTATACAAAATTAGTGAAATATTTAAAATGTGTGCTCATTTATTAGAAAAATAATTACGTTCAATATATAGGAAATAATCGCATTTCATAACGTGGAAAATATCTGCACTATATATAAAGTAGATTTTGAGGTACCATATATTTAAGAAAAACGCAAATGCAGATATCTCTATGGAGTGGCATGTTTGTTTATAATTTGAAATTCAATTTTTGAAAACTCTATTCTTCAAATCCTTCTAAATAATACACTTACATAATCAGATAAATAAATCAGAATAGCGCCGCTATTTTTTAAAGGCAAGATCCAAAAAAGCACATTTTAAAGAATATTGATGTCTCAGTTACCTTGAATAATCAATTTTAATACCGATTATCAATAATTAATTTATGAGCAATTATCAATAATTCCTCTTATTACAACGATAAAAACAATACTTTTCAGATGCAATTAAACTAAATCATTCAATATTAAGCCAATCAAAATATAAATTTACTATTACGCTCATTTCAATTGAAATTGGAAGTGACAAAAAAGATTAAATGTTTAAATACCAAATGGGATTTGTTTATAACCATATTTTCCGTAAAAAATACGAAATTCTAAATTCAATGTACGATTCATTTATACCATGTACTAAACAGAGAGAGAAAGTGAAACCGATTCATATCCTACGTTATTATTCGAAAAGTTCTGTTACAATTAATCCTTTCTATAGAAATATCAGATTTATTTTGAAAAGTTAATTTATATATTTAAATTCATTCTGTTATCTTCCTCGCTAGTTCTGACAGAATCAACGTGAGTGATTAATACACAGTTTTAGATATCAGTCTTTGTCTTCCCATTGTGAGTTTTTGATTGCAGTGAAATTTTCACAATGAAATTGGACAGCAAATTGTTCTCGGGAATCTTCGATTTACTGAGAAAAGGCAGTAATTTTCTTCGAAATGCATTTCAAGTGTCCCTAAAATCAATTCATTCGTCCAACTAGTTAAAACGAAAAGAAAAGAATCGATTGAAAAATAATTATGTCTTAAATCCAATTTTCATGCCAAGAATTACAGAAAAGGGGGGAAAACATTCATGAGAAGTTACGTATTGATTAATTATTCAATTTCTGAAAGTTTGCAAAAAAAAGTCTTGAATATCGATCTGAAAGGAATATGCTGCGTATGAATGTCACTGGTTCTCGTTAACTAAATCGAAGTGTGTTGAACTTCCGGATGTATTTCTATTCTTTTGTTCAAATTTAATCATTTTTGGTTTTATTAACGACGCACTAGAAGCAACACGGGGGCTATATTGGCGACGAACCTCATAATTCTGAACCTCGGTCAATTAACGAGGATGACTCTCCTAACTTTCACAACATGCCAAAGTGGGGATTTTGAACCTCGCCAGATTTAACGTGCATCAGTCCCGGCTACACGGCGGATCGTTAGCAGCATCAAGGCTCGAACCCACGACACAATGACCCGTGAGTCCGCGACCATGACCACCTGGCTACCGCGGCTACTATAATTCAATCAAATGAATTATTTCCCTTCAATTTCATGACTAAATCTGATAGAAACAATTTTCAAAAATTAAGTTCTAAATTTCATATAGAAGTAAGCAATGTTAAAATTTAAAAATTATTTCAGAGAAAAATTATAACAAAGCTCATTGATTGAAAGATCAAATGTTGTTCAATTAAAGTCAAACATATATATATATACATGCACTTTTAATAATTTCAAAAACTTTATAACAAATGTTTTATTACACAATAAAAACCATTGTTATTAAAAAAAACACTTTTATTAAGAAGAAACATTTTTTAAAACAAAAACGTTCTCATTTTGAGCTTTAGACTAACCAAACACTTATTGCCCCTTTAATTTTAATAAAAGTAAACATTTATCACTTTCCAAAGCAGCCTTTATTATCACGGACTCTCAAAACCCTTCATCAGAAAAAAAGTACCTGAAGTAAAGTAAACAATATTCGTTTTTAATAAATGTGGACATAACAAAAACATCCCATCACCCTCCATTACGTTTAATTGAAACTCAAAAGTAAGATTTTCTTGTACGTTCTTTCCTCAATTCATACATCTGTTTTTATTACAATGGTATTAAGGATTTTTTAGATTCTACTCGTTTCCATTGTATTCGATTAGAATCATGAAGGGTGAGGTTAAGGGAGAGGATGAAGCAATTCTATTACGTCATTGATTATAATTTCCTGTGAAGTCGTTTGCATCTGACCATCCACTTTATTAATCGCTTTTGAGGTATTGTGAAAAAAATAAAGAAATAGTCCCCCTAATCTTGAAAAAATTTTCTTTTGTGTGCTAAGGATAATAATTCTATCGCTCCTGTAATTAAAAAATACTCTAGGAGAAGGCGGGAGAGGGATGAAGTTGGCTGTAGGTTAATTAACTTACTAACATAGTTCTGGAACCATTGTCCAATTTATGTTTTATAAAACGCAAACACGGGAAACCTTGGCAGGATTATTACGGTTATCCTTTGTTTTTATTAACCTACATAAAACGTTTGTTGTAATTTTCAGATGTAAATTCTCTCACTAACTTAATACAGCATTCTTTTAATAAAAAGTTTTTACAACAGGAACTCAGACTTGCTTTATGATGTTAAATATATATACTTTATAAAAGTTATTATAATTTTTAATCTCAATTTATATATTTTGATTCACATAATTTCATTTAAATTTAAAATAGGAATGCAATTCCCCATAATGTTTAGTAATTAAATTAACCTTTTATTTCAAGCATCTGAAATGTTTTGAAAAGATTTTAGTTTATTTTCAATAAGTAAATTAGTGTGTGTGACGGTGTAGGGTTTAATAGCGCAAGATCCAGATACGCCCATACTGTGCCAGACAAGGTGTAACTGTGTTCTAGATGCTTGAATGAGTTTGTGATAGTATTTGCAATGGCGCCTAAGACAGATGAGACCATGTTGCGCCACTAAAATAAGGAAGTGTAAAGCTGATAAAGTGTAAGTAAATATGTAATCAAGACATGTGAAAAAAATTGAAAAAAGAAAAACATTTGTTTACGAGTAAGAACATCGAAAATAGAGAAGAATCGCTAGAGTATCCGGCAGGCGCGGTCCCCGTGTTTACCTAAGATAGTAAGCCCCATGAGAGAAAAAAAAGATAACGTGGGTTCCTTGGGGTCATGACACCCATGCCTACCAAAAGAAGGCAAGACCCTGAGGTGCCTTGATATAATCAAGGGACAGGGTGCCTGGCTATACCTTCAAACACTGTGTACCCCTTTCACTCACCTCTTACGTCACGCATGAGCTACAGTAGGACATTTCTTTCACACTCGCTCACCATACGAAAGGGAAACTAGAAAATTTACTTCACAGCTTACAAATGACCATTTTAAAGCTCATTTCAGTAAAACTGCAGTGAGCTTTAAAATTATAAATTAATTAAATGAGAATATTTTCTGCGAATTATTTCGCCACGATAGTCAATGGGTCATAGTCGTGAACACGCGGCAGGCCTTCCTTTTCATGGAGTCTTGGGTTCGAGACCTGATGTCACTAAATGACCCGTGCAACGAGTCCGATGAACGTTAAATATTTCAAGGCTTCAAATTCTCTTATTGGCGTGATTTGGGAGGTTAAAGAAAGTGGTTCTAGCTCAGGGGTCATCTTCGTCACTTGAGAAATAAAAAAAAAAAAAAAACGTCTCATCTATAATACACGAGGTAAGAGTATTTCATGTAAAATATATGTGTTAGAATAAGAATGCAACATAATTTTAAAACATTTCCTAATTCCTCTCTCTTTTTCTTTCTATTGAATAAACATAAAAAGTTTCTGTTTATGTATATGAAAGAAATTTATTTTCCGTTTAGAAAAAAGATGGCAATCTTGATACATTGAAATGGTCAAAAATCTAAGCTGAATGAGTATTTTGCTTACTCAATTTCATATTTATACATATTTTTAAAAGAGAATGATACAATCTACTCTTTCAACAGTAAAGACATTTCAGAGCGAAATTATACAATTTCAGAAATTTTATTGAAAACAATACGAATTTAAGGATTTACAATAGTCCGATCTGATTTTTCACCAAATTGTAAGCTAAAACTCAATTCGAAGACAAAGTTTCCTACAAACTGATGTATTCTAAGTGTTAAACAGCCCAGAACTATTGTCAAAAGCACAGTTGTTATTTAATCTAAAATCAATACGTATGAGTATACTCGAATAAATAATCGATTTTTAATTTAATTAAATTTATACGAGTTTGAATAACATCCAATAAGCTAAATGTATATTAATAAATAAGAAAAAGAAATTTTTGAGAGATTACTTATTAACGGCTTGCAGTTAGATATCAACCAGCAAACAATCGCATGAAAAAAAAAAAGGAATGCGTTTAAAGATTTTTTTTATTTTAAAAATAATCTGTACACTACGTTTTCAAATGAAATAATAAAAACTGTCTGTGTGTACCGTCAGAGACTAAGAAATGAAATCAAAATCACTTTTTTCAAAACGTAAAATACTTCAATATTAATATATTTTAACATAAATAGCAGGTGAAATTAGTGATGTTTTAAGACTTTCGCTTAACTCGCAAAGCAGGATACAAACTTGGAGCACATTTTAAGGGAGGAAAAAAAATCTCGCGATAATTTTTTTGCTTTCGGTTGTTACACGTAATTCATTTATAATGCAGCAAATTTTTGAAATACAGTTCAAATGTGATATTTTCCTCCTTGACAAATAAACTGAAACACCAATTTAACATTACAACGAAGTATGGAATACATTTTGTACAAGAGTCATTCAGAAGCTAAAGCGGTTAAGTCTAAAAAACAAAAATTGAAAAAATTAATGTTTTTAATACATCAATTTTTTTTTTTTTTTTTTTTTTTTAGTTTTTGGTTTATTTATCTGATCAGAAAAGTTTATAGAGTCTTTCATTTTAAAGGCAGGCTCTGATACAAAACAATATTATAGGTACTGGATGAACAAATAAAATCGTAAGTATTTATTGAGCAAAAATGTAACAGCATCTTAAACACTTAAAGACCTACCTTTCTCCTCTGGCACGTCAACCTCAAATAGACTCTGGTCTTCCCCGGGATTCAATTCCACGCCTCCCTGTTCCGGGCTAAGAATTTCAATTTGTCACCTTGAGAGTCTTCGAGTCTTTTTCCAAGCAGTCAATCCACCTAAGTTTTGGTCTCTCTTTTTTTTTCAAATACCAAATCGCTTAGTCAAGATCTTTTGAGTTTCTCGATTGTCATTCAACCTCATTAAGTGCCCATCCCATCTTTGAATTGCTATAAATTTAATAATTTCTTCTTATACCTTTTGGCTGCTAAAAAAGAAAATAAATTTATGTTAAAAAATTACAACAGCATTTGTTGTCATAAGTTTTATGTTTATTCATCATAACAGACATCTTCTTCCGAGTTATTTAAATCTAAATTTTGATCTCTGCGTCTTTTTCTTAATGTACTGTAAGAGTGGTACTTTATTAGAAAGAAACTCATCACACACACGTCTTTTTTGTCTTTTTTTTTAATTGTTCTACTATTTAGATTTATATGATTTGAGATTGCCAGCCGACTTATTTTTTATCTTATTTTCTATCAATTACATGAAGGGTACAATTCTCATCTCAAAATTACATTTTTATGCAGTAAAAATAAACCTATTTTTATTATTTTAAGAAATCAGAGTTTTTATAGTTTTTAACGAAAAATTATTTAATGTTTTCGATAACACAATAATTTTCACAAACACTTCAACTCTCAGTTTCGCATTTAACCGAAGTTTAAATATTTCAAATAAAAAAAAAATATACGAATATAAAACTCATCAAAAATTGGCACTCTTTTCAAATCTGTATCTCAAACAATTCTAAATAGCATAAGAAACAGTTACAATTATTATAAAAGTTTAAGAGTTGCCAACAAATATTGAAAGAAGGAGAATTTAGTTTTCATTTCAAAATTTAAGTCAAAAAATATTGATAAAAGATGAACTTATGCACAACAACTTCTGAAATTATGATACAACATATACAGAAACTATAAAAAAAAGAACTGTCTGACCCAGAGAAAACGAAAAAACGAGTAAATTTTTAATAATTAAGAAGAATATCATTTATTTCATTAAAATTTACAAAATTCAGAAAATATCAAAATGGGGACTTAACCGCATTGGCTTCTGAGCGATGCAAACGTAACACTGGGTTGTTTCAAACATAAACTTTCAGTGTATTTTATAAAATTTGTCACTCTCGATAGGATAGTGATTTTAAATTGAAACATTAATATAAGAGCATTTTTCGTTTTAATATATAACTTAAGTTCTCAATAAGTTCTTAGGAAATATATGTGAAGTCACTCGTAGGAAATGTTTTGCTTCTCTTGAACACTACACGGCTTTTCAAGTCTCGGTTACTCGTATTCGTAATCATTATGACTTTCGCATCTCCAAAATTCTTCATCATAACTTTTCCGACCGATGGAATCATCTTCGTCTTCTTTGGAGTCGATTAACCGGAAGTAAGGCACTGTTTTGATTATTGTTTAGTTTCCGGTGAATAACGATGAATCCATTTATCGTAGACAGTGACAATTTGACGCGGCAGCTAAGAAATTTTTATTCAGCAGCAAATGACTTCCTAATCAAAACTAATATTTATGAATCCCTGTCAAATTTGTTTCGGCACCGTTTAACCGATGGCAGCTTCCAATGGTAACAACAATTTACCTTGATGATATCATCTATCTTCAAAAACCAGTACTTTTTGAACCACGCTCGTATAATTTCTATTTTATTGCTATAAACACTCTAATAATTATTTTAATGAAATTAATTCGTTATAATTATTTTACGATTTTTATAATAAAGGATTCTCAAAGAAATTCTAAACAGTAACTAAAATAGTATTGCTTTAATTTATTTTTCTGAAAATTCTTATTCGAGACATCTGTGTAATTAATTATATTTGCTGTGCTATAGAATGTTGACAGCTTTTGTAAAATCAAGTATTATTGTTCTGTTTTCAGATATATTTACTTTAAATAATTAGCCACATGACAGGATTTTGAGATGAAAACTTAAGTAGTCTTAAATAAAACTGAATTTGTAATTAATATTCATGATAGAAATGTTTTATTCTATTGAACAAATACTTCTTCTAAACTTATTTACCTGTCAAATACATTTGTTTATTTTTAATTCAGAATAACATCAAACAAGAAAAAAACACAAATAACAGAATTTTAATTAGCTTTAAGGTTTAAATCTTACGTAACTTAAATCTTTTTGACAAAACGTTATTTCATAAATTAATTAAGGGAAGGCCTCTTCATTATATAAGTATTTTAATAACTGCAAAGAGAGAAATTATTTTTATATCTCACTTTGGGAGTTTTCAAAAAGTCCCTGTGTTAAGAATAAAGACGTTGCTTCTTTTCAATAATAAATTATTTATTTATCCTCAAAGTCCCCTTTTAAGGATATATAAACTTATTCCGTTTTCCTTGACATTTTTCATCCCTTCCAAAATAACAGAAAACATTGGACTCTCCAAAATATGCATCTGCCTCGACTATAAATTTCTCCTTCAAGCTAAAATTACTTCCGTGGACCATTCCTTCGTATTTGAGAACAAGAAGACACTTGGGGGGGGGGGAGAAGCGTGTCCTTCAATTCCTTGTCAAAGAGGCCCAGTAATTCACAGTAGTATAATACAGTTATAGTTTTCCCCCTTTTACAAAAAAGTCCATAAGTATGAAGCCCTTTGCATGCGAAAAACCCTTCGTCATAACTTTTCTGGTGGATGAGACTGTTTTCGCCTTCTCTCGGGTAAGGATTGGGATTGCTTATTAACATCGCACTGAGAACAAACACAAAAAATATTGGAGGTGAACCTCGCAATTTTCAACCTCCGTTAAATGACGAAGACGACACCTGAGCAGGCACCTCTCCTCAAACATCCACACCACTCCGTTGTGTGGACTTTAGACTGGACAATATTTAAAGTTCATCAATGTCTTTTGTCGAATCTTGTGTCGCATCAGAGCTCGAACTCACGAAAACAAAGCCGAGCCGTGAGTCCTTGATCACTACTGTGGCCACTGCTTGGAACAGATTCACCAAAAGCAACCCATTATTTCGATTGTTGCTTGTTTTCGAGTGTAAAACGATGAATCCAGGTTTTATTGAGAATGACAACTGGATGACCTTCGTGTTTTGTTTAAACTGTTCCATACACAGTTTCTAAGTTGAAAAATACGCTTATTTGTTGTCCACCGTGAACAATATCGGCACATTCGATCCGATAACTTTTTTATCGCTAAATAATGTAAAAAAAAGTACCCATCGACACACGTCCGCAACTAATTTCCACACTTTTGCACGTTGATCAATGAAAATCAAGCAGCGCACTTTTTCAATGATTTCCTGATTAACGCTACCCTTTCTAATCTTCCGAGGTGTAAATGTTACCATGACAATTCTGAACATGTAAGATTGCGCGGTAGTATAGTGGAACTTTAGTTTAGGAAAAAGAGGTAGCGACACGCTAAAACTTAAGCAGAATAAACAGTCATAATACCTGACCCAATGTAAATTTACTGGAGCTAGAATTTATAGTTATTTATTGAAAATTAAATACATACGTTTTTCGGGGCGGAGGGGAAAGAGAGAAAATGCTAACGCGTCGCAGACTAAATTCTTAACTTGATACTCATTCCTCACCTGAGAGCTTATGTGCACTGTCTTTAGCTCCGACAAGCAAAGAGACGTCCTGTAACTAAACACAAAGTGCGAGATTCAAATGAAGACTCCTTGTGCATTCGTCTCTACTTGTTGCCGCTGCTTCTTTTTACTCGAACGATTCTATTGATAGGATCGTCCACGGCTTCCACCAAATTCCCTGAATACTGTCATAACCGTCAAGAATTGGTAACTTTGACACCATATTTGTAAGGAAAATATAAAATTATGAATTGTGACCTCAGTATCGGATCAATAACCTCATCTACTGGACATCTTGAGTGCTCCTCCTCAAACCTGTCCGACGTCGTTTTTACCCTTTCAGGGGCGGTGCAATATATTTACATACAACATATTTAGCACCCTAAAAATCTCTGTAAATACCTTTTCTCCCCACACTTTTACCTACAAAAGGTAGCTTTTAGTGTTATTTACCTAAATTTGATACCACAACCATGCAGAATGATTATTAAAATTATTATTGCTTTAAATCTAATGAAACTTCCTAACAAGTGGTTGTTTAATCTCTTACAGAAATGTTTCTGAAATGAATTGAAAATTTTAATTTCATCAGCAAACCAGTCTACATGAAACTTTATGTAAATATTGCTAATTATTCAAAACAAAATACATAAAGTGTTCGTTTCATACTTCAAACTAAGCGGTATAAAATTTATACCACCGCACACACAGAAGGCTCGAGAGCAACAGGGGCAGCACTAAAATTTTCGAATCAGATTGATATGTAATGGTCCACTTTAATACAGAGAAAGTTAGAAGTCGTAAATATGCTATAAAGTCCCAGTGAAGCAAAAATCAGAATTATTCTCCGAAGAAAGGAAATTTAAATCAGGAAATATATATATATATGTAAAGTTTTGCAAAGAACAGATATAGCCACCTAACCACCTAAGGGGTGCTTTTTGTAATAATTAAAATTAAATTACTCAATTAAATAAAAGAATTAAAAGTAAAAGATAAAATAAAGAGAAATGGACAATAGTAAACTTTTCCGATATTAAAATTAAAAGAAATGATAAATTATTAAATTGATTATATATCAGCTACATGCATTTAAAATTAAAACAAGCAAAAAATTATTAAATTGAACATATTTAAGATAAATGTAATTAAAAATGTAGCAAATGATAAAAAATTGAAGAGTGATCTGGTAAGTCAAAACGCTTCCCCTAAAACAATAACCCCTTAGGTGGCTAATAAAAAGTTATCAATACTGTGCGTGCCCACGAAAAGACAACTAACAAAAGCGCAGGGGAAAAAAGATTTCTCAAAACCAAAACTATTGCAAAAAAATCTAACAAAGCGAAGACGGAGGGAGGGTCTTCCGAAGCGTCTAAAGATATTTTGCTGTTAAAATTAATAATATTTATTCCACTAAAAGAAATATCAACTCGGGAATCCCACAAGGATCGCATCTCGGGCCAACCCTCTTCCAATACTTCGTGAACGATATCCCGAAACACAACAACACAATTCTCTGCATGTACGCAGATGACACAGCGATACTTGCAAAACACAAAAACCCCAAAACTCTTGCTCATCACATCAATAGACACATCGCAAACCTAGAAGACTGGTTCTCCAAATAGAAAATCGCACTGAATGTTTCAAAAACGGAGGCCGTCTTCTTTACAAAAGCACTCAGTATAATTAAACCAAACATTTACATTGACAACAAACAAATCCCATGGTCTCACAAAGCTAAATACCTTGGAGTCATTTTAGACAGTAAATTCACTTTCGAACAACACATTACACACATCCATGAAAAATTCCGACTTGCCGCGAAAAAATATATTCCCCTAATTTGTCGAAGTTCATTATTAAATACTAAATATAAACTGCTTATCTATACACAACTTCTGCACCCCATCCTTACCTATGCCTGCCCAATTTGGATGCAAGCTGCTGAGATTCACCATAACAAAATTGAAATTTTACAAAATAATATAATTCGTACATTAGGAAAAGCAAGATGGTTCATGAGAAATGAAGACTTAAGATATTCCCTAAATATTACCAAATTGCAAGACTACATTAATTATATCACTACCAATTTTAATAATAATTTTGAACATAATCTAAACCCCTCCCTCCAAGAAACAAAATATTATAAAAGAAATTATCGTAATTTTAAAAGCAATCAAATTATTTGATTACATTACCATTAAAAATCATAACACAGCACTACAAGCACCCTTATCTCTCTCAACCAATAGGAAACCTGAGCAGCTAGCCACCTGATTGGTCAGCTACATTTACCCTGCATTCCCACACCCCTCTGCACTGTCCCAATATTCCTATTATTCCAAATCCTCCTGATAGTCACTTATTAAATTATTTTAACTTTATTTTTTCAACTTAACTTTTTCATCTTAATTTTAAATTCACATTATATTTTATTTTTTACTTAATCAATTAATTTTATTATTATTTATTAAAAAATGGGCAAGTAAACTTTTACCAGGTTAAACTCATACCGGAGATAAAGGCCCTTCGGGCTAGGTTCTCCTTTTCATGTTTCATTACGAACCCTTAGCGTTAGGCATTCAATTGAATCTTGAAAGAAAAGATGATTCCTTCTAAACTGAAAATATCTAGAAATATCGCTTTAGCGGTAATTAAAAGGAAAGAAAAGTAATTGTGTATACCCACAAATACTTCAGAATAAGGAAGGCCGACCTTTCTTTCTTTGACACATCTGTCCATTCCATATGTGAGAGGGTATGCTTCGAATGCGAACAGTTACCGTGGACGGCTGGATTTTGAACTCTTACTGATCTACTCTTACTCTTTAATTTTACTTAAAATAGCCTTATAAAATCCAGTTTTAATGTGTGTGTGTGTGTGTGTGTGTGTGTGTGTGTGTAAACTAAAAACTTGTTTCGTTTAAAGAGTTCCCTTTTGATGGATCGGTGTAACCTTCAGAAACAAGTGAGAGAGAAAATATCTTTAAAGTAAATGCAATAAAAAATTTATCTTATTTTAAATAAAACTGTATATGCATTTCTACTAAATTTGGTTTATTAAGTTTATAACATAGTTTTATCATTAAATTATGAAAATCATATATGTGTTGAAAAAGTTATACTTTAGTTAATTAACACATCATTGCACTAATTTTCACTCTTTGAAATAAAAATACAACATCATAAAGTTCCCATTTTTTCAAAATTGCTTTGTGATCTAATATTTCTCAAATCAACTAAAATAATATACTTTTTATGGAAGTATTTAATATTTTTTCGAAGGAATGTGAAATAACGAGTGGTGTACAAATGGTGGTGCCTAAGAAGGTATATTATTATACCGGGACTTAAGAATCAGGAAATAAATAAAAATTAATTTGACCACTTGATATTGTTTCCTTTTAACATTGTTAATTTATATCATATGAATTTTAGCTAAAGTTTTATGTTTTTTATATACCGGCCCTCAAAGGGTTAAGCTCGTTGCACCAATATGTAATTGCAGTCCATATATCGCTAAAGATCCTTATGAACAGCCTCCAACTCCGCTTTTATCTCCTCAGGCATTTCCAAATCCAAAAGCAGAAAGCACACCGTTGAACGATGCTGCATTTTTTCAATCTTTGCAAAAGTCATATTGCACGACTTATTTAAATGAATTGAAACTGACCAATAAATCAGTGTCAAATGTATGTTGAAAAGGAAAATGGACAAGTTTTAAACAAGGAAATGGACAAAGTGAAAAAAAGTCAACTTTTTTGCATTTTTGAAAAATACTTTCATACTTATAAAATACATTCTGTGTTATTTGTTCTTATTCTTATATTATAAACACTAAAATTAAATAGAAAGGAGCCTCTCCACGAGAGTTAGATTTTTTGATCTGACGTTATCAGGAAAAAATTTGATTTGTGTGTGTAAGTAAAAAGGAAGGGCTTTCATATCTATATGTTGATATATTTATGTACAAGAGCAAAATACAAAAAAATTATTATATGAACAATTTTCAATTATTTAGAATTGCAAAGAAAGAAAAATTTAAACTGTTGTAAAGGAGAACAATTAAATTGTGGACAGTACAGTAAACGCGTGTGACTTGAAAATGAAAAACAATTAAATAATATTATTCAATACATTTTATGGGAAAAAAGGTAAATATAAAATAAAATCCGGCTCATATTTCAGGTAAAAAAAAATTTGAATTTTTAAAAGTCAACGGGTGTATATTTAACCAAAAAAATAGATCTAGAACTGAATAAAGCATTGATTATGAATTTATTATATAAAATAAATGAATTTAATTAATTCACTTAATTTTTGCAACTTATATTATTAGGGAAAACAAGTTGCGGAACTAGACGAAAGTGATAAAATTGCGTCTTCCAGTTGTGAGACGAATTTTCTTCATTGTATAACTCTATAGCCCTCTTTAAGGTAATTTAAAAAAATTATAAGTTCAAAACTCCATTCGAAAATATGCAAGTGAAGGACAATACGCTTTATTATCTATCAAAAAGTCTGCAAGATCGCTCTTTCTCTCTCTCTCTCTCTCGAATACCTCTTAACTCAGTTATTCCTACTTTATGTTTGAATATTAAGGTCTTGGCTTACCAAATCCCAAGTTCCAATTCATTCACTTCTCAAGTATAGCAGATTTGACTTCTATTACTTCGATCAGGATCACTTCCTAATACATTCAATATAAACGATTAATTACGATGATTTACTCCAATCTACAACATCTATCCGCTTGTCATTATCTCCTATCTCCTGTTTCCTTTCAGTTCCGTTTCGCTTATATGTAAGGTTGGAGCGAGTGCCAGCCACCTGATGGCGCTGCGATCAGACACGATCAGCGGCTCCCTGACTTCTTTCACCGAGAGAGGGCTTCGAGAAAAGCGACAAGAAGGTTTGGCAAAAAAGAATTTTTAGCCCGTGACTGCAAGGAGATGGTGTGGCTGTGGTGGCCTAGTGGTCATGGTTTCGGATTCGTGGCCAGCGGTTTTCATTCAGTTTCGGGTTCGAGCTTTAGCCGCCTAAGGCCTACAGTGCAGCAGGGGCTGATGGACGTTAAATCTGTCGGGGCCCAAAGTCCTCCTGTTGGTATGGTGAGGAAGTTAGGAGAGGGGCGCCAGCTCAGGTGTCGTCCTCGTCACTTGACCGAGGTTCGAAATTACGCGGACCGTCGTCAATAGCCATCGAGTTGCTTCCAGTGCGACGTAAATTCATAAAACTAAGCTAAACGGAAGCAAAGAGGTGGTGTGGACTGTAATTAATATTTAACATTCATCCTGTTATTGCACGAAGTCAGCAAAATGGATGCATTTTTATATTAATGTCATATTGCTCAACGTCGTTTTGTGCTACCTGCATGTATCCAGTAATTGTGTTTATATTAAATGTGTGTGTTTGTCTAACTACGACTAATCATTTCTAGAAATTTAGCTCCTGTAACCTCTACATATATATATCTAATTCAATTCACTACACTTCTTACCTCAACCTATTTTACTTACACACGCTTCATTCAGTTAGCAAGGAGTAGATATATGCAATCCAAATCCAAACAGTCCTCGAGATTAGTGAAGAGAATATTCTCGGTTAGCCCAACATCACATAGTTTGTTTTCATATTTGTAGAATGTTAAAACTTTCCTGTTATTACCATAATAGAAATGCACTTAAGACGTTCAGTACTCTGATATATCATTTTCTGTCTTTATTCAATTACAACAGATTTCATTAAAAAGCTCTAATGAAAAATTTATATTCGCTTCAGATGAAATTTCTAACATTTTAATGATTTAAACATTTTAAAATTTTATAAATTATCTGTAAGATTTTAAATTTATCTCAAATTTGACTAACACATTCTACAAAAAATACCAAACAGAAAAATAAACTACCAAATCACTTAAATTTTCAATGAATGGTAATAATAAATACATCAAAATGTAGTTTTTTCTACTTTGCTGTTTCCAAAATCAAAACGAAATATGTTCTGTGAATAGCATAATTTCTACATGAATCTTATTTCAAACAGTTATCAATATTTTTAAAGTATAACATAATTATAAGAAAATAAATGTTTTAAAATTGTACAATGGTGCGATCGAAAATTCTTGTTCGAGTTAAAATGCTAATACTTTTCAGTAAGTATCGTTCATTTTAAAGAATAAAAATGGCTCTCTCTTTAAGCAGGGATTGCGTGCATAAAGGCTATTTTCACTTGAGAGCATTCATAAATCAAAACATAAAACACTTTTTTTAATAATTTACATCATCACTTTAAAGTATTCTTTTTTAAAAAAAAAATTATATTGGAAGATTTAAGCACCATAATTGCGTTGCGTCAACTATATTTCGAAACTCTCTAAATTTTCCACTCACAAATTAATTTTCGATTTCTCGTAAGCGAATTTCATGCTTTTGGTTAATTCATGTGTATTTTATTTTCATAAAAATTATTGATATTAAATCTTGAGGTTATCTAGAACACAATTATTGTATGATTTATGTATTCCACAGTCTTTTAGGATGAAAAAAAATACTTAATTTTATGGAGAAAAAAATTTTATAGTTAATGTTAAACATCTTTATTTGTAATGTCACAATTACTAAATATTTCGCTTGTTATAGCAGTGGAGCTATTTCTAAAACACGATATTGTCTTCTTGAATTCGAATATTTTGTGATGTTATTCCCTTGAATTTATTCAAATGTTGCAGTAATCACAAACACTATAAAATATTTATAAAATAATTACCACAGTTAAATATATCAATTTACTTCAAAAGTATTTGTATTTGTAAAAATAATTCAAATGTATTTTTGTTGGTATTCTGTGATTTCATAAATTTAAACTGCTGTTATATAAAAATGTATTTTTATTCATAAAAATAGGGGCACATTTTTAGCTGTTTTACTTGGACTAATGTGTAAAGTCATGAGGCTTAACATATTTATTTTTGGAGAATTCATAGATAATAGTGGTTATTAATTTTGTTACGAGTTTTGAGATGGCGCTTCCTTGTAATATGTTTCTTGTAAAGGAAAAGACATATTTACAGAGATTTCATCAGTCAGGCAAGGAAAGCTTAAGAAATAACCCTTAGCCTTGGCGACGAATTTAAGAACTATTTTAAAGTTCCAGCGAGAAATTTAGTGACTTTGACAACAAACCGAAGAATCCCAGAAGTGCTGCAATCTTGGCGATCTATCAACTGGGAAGAAAGTTACCGACTTTTCCTGAATTTTCCGTGTGATGTCACATTTGGACAGAACCTGTATAAATACGCCGAGAGTCTGAGATTTTGGAGTCAACTTTTGGAATCGATTGGGAAATCGAATGGAAATGACTGGCATTGGCTAAGCCGATCTACCGAGGAATTGTCGGTAGCTTAACCGAATGAATTTGAGGAAGTAGTCTGTATCTGCCGTGGAATGTACCGGGAACTATTAGATTCTTTTTTGAAAGTGTATAGTATTACTGCAGAGATTTTTCCATAGAGTAAATTAGTGAATTTGTAAACTGAACTTTGTTGATACAACTACGATTGTGTTTACAAGAGCTACTTTTATTCCTGTTGTGGCGCTAATCTTTCTGCTTGTGCAATTAATTTGTCCAAGATTTGCTATCTGTGTTCGTCTTGTTCAGAATTTTTGATAATAAAAGGTCCTTTGCCATTATCCTCCCTATCGGACTTATTTCACTCGCAATCACCCACACGAGAATTTTTCTTACGAGAGGATTTTTGTAACAATATGTAAAAAAAAGGAAGGAAAAATTTTACAAAAGACATCAATTTGGTATTTAAACTGTTAAATATTTGTAAAACTACATTGTGGTTTCACATTTATCATAGAGTTCATTATGCACTTAAATTGATTGAAAATATATTTTTAAAAACACATATGATCTATTTTCTATTTCAAAACCAAATAATATAATAGTTTAATTCATTTGTTTTAAATTTTCTGACACGAATATTTGAAATAATATCAATACAATATTTAAAATGCTAACACATTAAGAAAACAATGAAATTATAAATTCTTTGAAATAAAAAAAGCTCACATATAATATTCTTAAAGTAAATTCTCCTTTTACATAACTGTTCATTTTGAAATATTTATTACTTGAAATCCTTTCCATGTAGATTTTATCCATGAGTTAGTTATCATTTCGGGGTTTTTTCTTAGCATGTATAGTATAATTCAGTTCACATATGTTAAAAACAATATGAAATAATTAATACAAATCCAGTTCGAAGGCCCTCCTAATTAACATTTTTTCCACTCTTTGTACTGAGGAGCTTTTGTAACCACCATTATGTAAATTTTCAAAATTGAAAGCGTCTTGACTACTACCAGGATATAAGTAGGACGTGATATTTTGTTTACATACGCTATGTTTCCGTTCACGTATTTACTTTCCTGTTCATCTTCAAATTAGATGCAGATGTGTTTTTTTGCGAGCAAGTGTATGTTGTTGATTTTACTCCTTGTTCATTAACTTTCAATAAAGATTTAATTCAGTCATTTCCAGTAGACATCTTCTGCTACAGATGTATTCACTTGAATTTATCTTATCACTAGAGTCAACACATGTAGAGGTACAAATTAACCTTTCCCTTAATATTAACTGTATAAATAATTATAATCTCCCGAACAGAAAAAAAGTTGTCCCTTAAAATTCTATTGATTTCATCAATCAAAATGTAATCTGCACTTGACTTTGAAATGATCAAAAAATAAAGTTTTCGATGTTTAAATTGTTTGAAAAGAGATTTCAATTTCTTTTATGCATTCCTTTTTCCAGTAAAATATACTCATTTTGTATATTTCAAGGAATTCATGAAATTAATTAAATAAGATAAGGAGATAACGTTTCATTAGGATTTTTTTAGCTTATTTGTGTGTGTAATTAATCATTTGTCTAATTAATCATTTGACATTTACAGTAAATAGTTAACTAATCTTCTTTACTATTCTCTGAAATTAAGCATGTGTTTTAATAGTTAGGTGCAAAAGCTCAATTTATAGTGTTATCTTAATTTAATTGCGGAAATTTAATATAATAATCCCTTGCTTAACTTGGTACTCTTGCAAGATGGTTTCGGTGCTACACTATTAACAAATTCTTTTAAATTTGCTAATTGATATTATAAGAGAGTTATCTTTCAGTTCATAGATGCATTTGTAAATCCCCTTTCTATTCTTTCAACACAAAGTTCCTATGGGACCAAAGAACCACTTTAGAGAGGGATAAATGTATTTAAAATAGAGATTATGTTTTATAATTACAATATAATATTTTATAATTACAATACCCCTTTAAAAAGACTATCGTTCAAAGTTCATCAATTCATTTACATAATTGATGCTGAGTGATGTTGAGAAAATACAGTTCTCAAGGCATGCGTTAATTTCTTGTTATACCTTGAATTTCTATTCTCATGGTTACAAGCATTGACCTTTGTACATTTAATCGCATAGGAATTGCAGAAAAAGAAGCGCGAATTCTATCACTTCTTGGGGAACCTTTCTTAAGTTTGACAGGGATTTCATTTGTCCCTTGCAGGGTCATACGCGCCAATTTTACTACACTTCTTCACACTTTAACTTATATTTTTTATTCTTTCTTTTCACAAACATCTAGAATCCGCCGACTATAACCCCATCGCTGTTTCATGATTTCCTTGTCTAGGTCCTGTGTGTCTGCAAAAGTCCTTTATCTATCAAATTTCATCACAATAATTTGAAATCTGTAGCCATGAGATTAACTCAAATATATAAAGATGTAGATTCAAACAGGGCTCATTTTTTTACTTAGCAACACCAATTTGCGAATAAGATAGCACATGTTAGGAACTAAATTAAATCAGAAAATTGTATTTTCTGACAAGTAATATTTTATCATCTATAAAAAGTCATTTATTTCCTCATGAAAAAATCATTTGAATTAATTTACTCAGTTAAATGAAAATAACCTCTCTAAAAATGAAATGTTTCTTAAAAGATAATCGTGTTACCTCAAATGCTGCATGAATGAACATATTACTAGAGAAAAGATTTAAACCAACATAGACAACAGAAAACATATTTTTGGCTCGAAACTTTACGACAACTCTAAAGTGCGATAGCCGTAGTCATTTCTAAGTGAACAGATCGTCTTAAAGTTTGAATGTTATCCTGAAAAGTTAGTATCTCAACAAGAACCTGCTGCTCGTAAACCAAGGTCATAAATTCTTTCTCGCTTCAAGTAAGTTTCTGACAGAAATATGGAAATGTCTCAAGTCATAGTTAATGAGTCTCAAAGTTTGACAATTCGCTTGTTTCGCATCGTGTTTTCGAATTAAGAGTTCGGAAATTTCATTTCAGTGTGCGTCTCTTTAAATGCAGGATGCACGAAATGATGTTACAAAAGAATTTAAGTGGTAAATTTCACATTTTCGAGAATAGGGAAGGAAAGTTAAATGTTGTGCTCCTATTTTTAGAAAATTTCTGTTGGGTTTTGGGAGACAATTCATTTGTTTGAATAGACGAATAATATGTTTTATATGTATGTTAGGCTCTTATAGTAATTGCATGAATGATTAAAATTTACCAAATATTAAAATTTTTGAAATTGAGGTGAATTGGAAATACAAATTTGCACGCATGAGGAACTACATAAACCAGCAAATGGGTAAGTGTTATGCTGTTGAGAAAAAAATGCAAATAGAACTAAAATAGGAATTAGTTATGCTTAAAAAATTTTAATGTATATACAACTAGTATTCCATATTTGTATAGAAATTGCATTTCTGTTCGTTAAAACAATGGCTAGTTTAAAGGTCAGTAATTTTTAATATATATATATATATATATATATATAGGTTCCTGAAGGACAGATGAACTATTTCCAAAGAAAGCGGTTTTTATAAAATAAAAAGCAAAGACTTATTATTTCTGTTATCAAGGGAGGGGCTTTCTATTTTAAGATTTTTTTTTTTTCATAATTGGTTCAATTTGTGTCCCATGCTACAAGTAATTAAGTGTTTTTATAAATTAAAGAATAATTGCCAAATTTATCGTAACTTTTAACATGAATATAATAGTAATTATTGCACTGCTTGACTTATGAATGTAAAATTTCTTACAATATTACTTCTCTTTTTTTTTTCAAAGGCTTGGTAATCTAATGTTCGTGATTGTGAATTTCGTGATCGACGTAAGATGTTCCATTCGATCATGCGTGTTTGATTCTAGATTCCATCAAGGACCCATCTTCAGGGAAAATAAGGACTTTCATTTCCCCTCAAGGGAAATCCTTCATCCGTTTAGAGGGAAAAGTCTCAAAGTCTTCATAAGGTAATTTTGGAGAGGAAATCTTATTCGGCCGTGGTTCAAAATTACCAGGTTCGTTGCCAATGACCCACGTGCTTGTCTATTATAATATTAATCCAAATTTTACAATTTTCATTTTTAAATATGTTTTGTATCATGAATAATTGAAAAAAAAATCTGATTTATATTTTGATTCAAGTTTCAGAAATTTAATGTTAAATGTCCCAATAAACACAAGATGATCTAGATAAACATTTTGTCGAAAATGAGTACAAAAGCTATCCTCTCTCTTTCCATATGATTTGAATAATACAAAAGTGATTTTTTTTAAGTTAGGAGGGCCTTTTTCTTAAAAACACAGGATAAAATGAAAATTCTCATTAAATGCGTTATAATAATACTCATCTATACGCTCCAGAATCAAGGATAAATTTATTTACAGAAAAGCTTTTTTAAAATCTTAAAATTATTCCTCGATGTTGTTGCGAAAAACTTTTAATAGGAAATAAAGTTTAAAACGTATTTCTAGACCAAACTTTATTTTGGAAACTTCGTGAAGTTGGGTCATTTGTGATTTTCTCTTCACTAGCCTCAGGAGCTTTTTGATAATTTATGAAATGCATAAAATTACAAGTCCTTCGCAACCCAAATGAAACTTGATTAGATAAATTAGATGAAGATACAGTGAATTGAATTTAGAGATTGAGTGATTTATAAACGAAATACAAATGAAAGGGAAGGGAGATAGAGGACAGAGACAAGTTCATAGATGTTTGTGAATCGCATTGAAGCATCGTAATTAATATTTTGAATTGAAGTCACTCTTTGTTAAAGTATTCAGATAAAAATCGGATGTTATCAAGAAGATGAATCGGAACGAGCGATTTGCTAAGTTAATACTTTATTTTTAAATTATAAACTAGGATTGAAAGAGTTAAGAGGGATTCGAGAGAAAATGAGCTTGCATATCCTTTTATAGTTAATAAATTGTTTTTACGGCTCTTTCGTATCTTCAGTTGGAGTTTTGTAATTATACTGAAAAATGGCGGAAGAATTGAATAATGAAAGGTGCACGTCACAACTTAACTGATATTTAAGAGTTAAATCATTAAATGGAAGTTACCAAGGAAGATTATTGTCTCAGAAGAAAAAATATTTAAAAATAAAATGAATATTAATAGAAATAGGTAATTAAACGCAAATAAGAATTGAATGAACGAGCAAAACGAACGGATGTGTGTCTTCGGGAATGAAAAAAAAAAGGAAGGTTTTAAATTAAACTTCAAGTCGGAGAGAGGGCATGTTTTGTTAAGTCTTATAATAGTAAGATACAAAAATATAATAAGCGGAAGTATTATAAATAGAAAAAAATTTTGAATGATTATTTTCATACCAGAAGTATACATGTATTTTTGAATATTGCAATATAAAACGATTTAAATTTATTATCAGCTAATATATTTCTGACATCAATTATTTTTTAATTTAAACAATAAAGTACAATTTTTTTATTTAAACAAAAGTAAACAATATATTATGAAAGGAAAAAAGGTAATTACAAAAAATGTAATTGGAAATTGTAATGGGGGCGTTAAAGCTACACAAAAGCTCAAGCTACCGCGATAGTTTCAAAGTCTAAATTTAATATAAATGTCTACAAGACCGATAGTTCAGTTTCTGTTCCTTATTTATATGAATTTATGCTGGTTATTTTACATGAAATTATTTAATTAAAAAGTTTTTTAAATAATAATCGGAAAATATTCTTATAACAGTTTAAAAACTATTTCATCAAATGCATATCACTTAAATTTATGGTAGAGATAGATGTTAAATTAAAAAAGATTAGCTCAAACTAAAATTGGTTTGAATTTACGTTCAGTTCATCTGTGCGTGAGAGAATGTGAGAGAGAGACAGAATAAGTTATCTCTTCTTTCTAAATTTCTAGCATGTTAACGACGAAACCCTGAACCGCAAATTAGCAGTGTCGTTAGCAATGATGAGATAATTAGACTGTATACTTGTTAACATAAGTTTAATGTTTACTTAAAGCGAGGAAACAAAGTATTTTGTTAAAAACGAGCAGAAAATAACAAATCTTTAACGCTTAACATCTGTCTTTTCTAATTCTATTTTTACAATAGGCGTAATTTATTTAAATTCCCAAGACATGTATTAATTTATAATCCACTAGATGGAGCAGTGCTACGCAACCTTTTCTCACCTACGACGCACCAAAATTCTTTCTAGAATTCCGCGGCACACCAAAAGCTAAAGTATATAGGTATTAATTGATACACAAATTTTACAATAAATATTTGTTTTTTATTTGAAAAGTATACATACATAAAACCATAACATATTTATTTCTACGCAATCATAATAATTATTAATGTGATACCTGCGCTTGTTTCAATTAACACAAAAGTTTTATATTCGGCTCAATATTTGACAACGCAACCCGAAGTTCTTGGTCAAGATCTTTTAAGCATGACCGCTTATCATTTTTAATTAATACAAGAGTTGAAAAACTTTGCTCACATAAATATGTTGTCGAAAATGGAAGTAATGATAAGATTGCTTTGTAGGAAATGTGAGGATATTCTTTTTTAACGTAAATCCAGAAAACATCTAATGGAACTTCGGAGAAGTATAATTTTAAAGTCATGTCATTATTTAAATCTGTAAATTCCTCTCGAATTTGTAGAGGCAGTGCTTCCGTAGAATTTATTGCATTGTTTGCAAAAGGATTTCGAATCCAATCGTATTGTTCCGTATTAATGGAATAAAAATATTGATCAAATTTCTGCTGAAGCATACTTAAATGTTGTTGGGCCAGATCCACAATTAATTGGTTGTTTTCAATCGTAATATGATTGGTCCTTTGGTACATTTCCAAACATCCTTTTTGCAACTCTTTCTGCCAAAGTTCTGGTTTTTTAATAAATCTTTGTAATTTGACGGAGCACGTCAAAATATTCTCATTTCGACATTGTTTTTTTCCTATTAAGTTCATTCAAATGCTCGAATATATCAGCCATGTATGCAAGTTTGGCTATCTAGTAATCATCATCGAAGTGCTGGCATATTTCGAGCATATTCTGTGTTAAAAGAAATTCACACACCTCGTGACGAAGCTCAAATAATCTAGCCAAAACTTTGCTTCGGGATAGCCAACGAATTTCTGTATAAAATAATAAGGATTCATATTTGGCTCTCATTTCTGCAAAAAGTAATCCAAAAATTCGCGAATTTATAGCTCTTGATTTAATTAAGTTTATGATTTTAATGCATTCATTCATCGTGTTCAAAAGTTCTTCCAGCAAATTCTTGACCATCAATGCTTCTCGATGTATGCAGCAGTGTGTAAATTGTACCGTCGGATTTTTTTGTTTTACACAAGAGACAAAACCTTTTTACGGCCCGTCATTGCCGCAGCGCCATCCGTGCAAACAGCAATGCAGTTGCTCCATTGAATATTAACTACATATTTTGAAGAAATCATCGGTTACTCGAAAAATTTCTTCACCGGTAGTTCGCTCTGGAACCTCCTTACAAAATAAATAATGTTCCTTAATAAAGTCCTCGTCAACGAAACGTATAATAGCTATCAACTGTGCTTTATTTTTAATATAAGTTGTTTCATCTATCTGAAGCGCAAATTTTTCAGCCAATAACAGTTTTTTAATCAGTGTTCCTAAAATATCGCTTGACATATCGTGAATACGTCTTTTAACAGTATCAGCAAACAACGAAACTTTATTCACTTCCTTAACTTCATTGGGCCCAAGCATAAGTCTAACAATTTCCATGCATGCTGGTTTAATAAGTGTTTCGCCGACAGAATGTGGCTTCTTCTAAAGTGCAATTAATTTTGCAACATGATAGCTAGCTTCAAATGCCTTTTCAGAAACTGTTACGGCCGATTTCATAAATTTCTTCTGTTTTTTTATTTTGTTCTAAGCACCTCTTAAAATATTATTTGTCTTTGTTGGCGCAGCTAGGATGGCTTGAATATAGATGCCGCTTTAATTTACTGGGTACCATTGACTCGTTTGATTGCTGATCGCCGCAAATGATGCACTGTGGTCTTGGTGCCTTTTCGTCACCACTCCACGAGAATCCATATTTAATATAGTCTTCATCGTACTTTCTTTTCACTACCTTATTTAGGTTTTTTGTAACACTTGTGCTGGGTTCTTCATTATCTGTACGTGAAGACGAATCTTTCCGACGTAAAAATTTATCCATATTTAACCTTTACGAATCGGTTGAAATTGAGAGAAAATTTCCTTTCCGTATGGCTGCTTATTCAACTTAGGAGACAATTTCTTACCCCCACTTGAATGTTCAGTATGCTCCACGAGTCATTGTTAAGGTATTCATTTTACAATGGGGTGAGGAGAAGGGTTACCGATTTTTAGACAGGAATCAAAACAATGTTAGACGGGCTCCTACATTTAGCTACATATGTCACGATAATTTTTTCTAAATTCTCCTTTCCATCTTTTAATTGGATGGGTTTTACAAGCTTTACGCTTTGAAATACTTATTTAGTTTTTATGAGTATCGTTCATTTTGCAAAATTTATTTTTTTAAAAAGAAAATTCTAAAATTCAAAGAGATATTTTACTAGAGCTTGAACAACAGTATTTCAGGTAAAAGAGAGAAAAAGTTATATAATTGAGATATTTAATAATAATCACATATGAGAAAAGGAATTTTTTTCTATTAGTTTCATTCGTAATTTTTTCTAAATCTCCACAAATAATTGCAAAATGTTTTCTTGTTCCTTAAAATTATTTAGTATTTAAGAATAATTAATTAATATAATTATAAAGAAATTTATGATAACTATGAAAGTCTAGTAAATAAATTTCTTAAATTAAAAGTTTCTGTACTCACATAAATAACCTGCTCCGAAAGTATAGCAAACAGAGGCAAAACTTTGAACTAATTTCTTATAAATTCGAATAAAAATAATTTATAATATTTTTTGCTGTGATAAAAATATTTTTCTGAATTTTAATCTTAAGAAAAAAACATGAATTTATATTTTAATTTTAGAAGAATTTTTGCCCCGAAGCTTAACTGAAATCTTAAATTTAAAAAAAGAAAAATTTGTTATAAGCATTGCTTTTTTTTAAATATGTAAGAAAGGGAGTTCTTTTTTAAAAAAATTTTGGCTCTTAAAAGAGGCCCTTTTTTTGTTTGGTTGATCTCCATTTAACTTCCCTGCCCATTGAAATTCCATCGGTTCAATTTGTTTTTTTATTCTTATCTTTTCTTTTCAGTTATTCCTGTGTTGAGTCATTTTTAAATAAACTGTGTGATATTCTTCAAAAACAGTTCTGGTCAGTGCAAAGAGCCATGTTGCATGCCTTACAAATTATAGTGGTTCTTCTTTGTAAATTCTTTTTAGCACAACATACGCATCGTCTTTTTTTCTTTTCGTCAATTGACCAATGAGAAAATTTTGTATCCTTTGTTTTCAATTTTTGTGTCACTGAAGGCTCTGCAATTTTATGAGTTATATTTCCTATCAAAGATGTTATTAAATTCATTCTAAATTATTTTAAACTGAAATTTGACGAAGTTTGATTTGACTTAAATATCAGAAACGCATTTAAAACAGCAATATTCATGCTGGCATTTATAACTGCTGGTATGAACTTTTAACCCGACTTTTCCAAAAAATGGTCATACATTTTACGTTTCCGATCCATTGACCTTTTTCCATGAAAATAAGCTCTTTCTGCTTTCTCAACAAAATTCCCTGATGTATCCAAATCAACCACATTACTTCCCAAAATGGTATTTTCTAATTTTTCGCATTCTGAATCACTATCATCAAAATTTTCTTCGTCTAAATTCTTCATAACAATTTCAATCTCCATTTGCGTGAGATATTTCTGAGGCATTCTTAAAAATTTAAGAAACAAACCCGAGAAAAGAAAAATTCTTCTATTATGGACAGCGTAAAATTTTCGAATGGAGAATATCTTTAGCCTTGTAAGTTGTTGTTCCGAAACATCGCCAGCCATTTGAAATGCTCATGCAAATTATAATATTGGCGAAAAAGTTCTCCACCCAATTACGGACAAAGCGACACCGAGTGACAAAGGCATCGGAGAACTTCTTCTGAGAAAAAGGCGGGGGGGGGAGGAATATTCTCTCAGTCGCTTGGTACAGCATCTGTACCGAAGCCGAAGTCAAGGGACAAAATTTTCATGGTACAGCACATGTACCGCCGAAGGGAAAAGGTTAAAGGGGTATAAAACTTAAAAATTTTTATACGAAGAACGTTAACCATACATAATTCAGTAAGATAATTAATAATAATTATCGTTAGTGGTAGGAACGTGTTTATTTAACTTTGTGTTGTAAAATAGTGACAACAATGACATACGAGTGAACGTGATGTACCACGCGCAAATGCAAATAACACATGCGCATGAGTCTTCAACGACGCGCATAACGGTCATTTTGCTTTATCTATGATTAATTTGGTGGGCCTTGGTGTTTACACAACACACTGTGCAGTTTTCAACTGTTCTCACCAGGGGACCATTGAATAATTATTTAGTTATAATAATTATTCTATAGTATATTTAGAAAAATAGACATTATTATGAAAAAAAAATTGTCATTTTGTATTAAATACATGATGAAAAATTGTAAAATGTCAAATACAATATATTTGACCGCGGCACACCTGTATCTGGCTCATGACACACCAGTGTGCCGCGGCACACCGGTTGCGGAGCACTGAGATGGAGTATTGTTCTTCAACTGCTTGAATATTTGGAATAAAAATCAACAAAAAATTTTCAAAAGTATTTTAAATATAAGATTTTAGTGAGAATAAATAAATGAATCTCCGAAAAAATTTGCTGGTGAATAATAAATTGTCAGAGACATAGACCATGACGTCATGTAACACAGCATGCCACAGTAATCAAAGGAAAATCTAAATTCGATACCTGTAGTTGAATTAAAATTTTGTTCAAAATCCAGCAATTGATATTCTTTGTCGTTCTTTTAAAAGAGATTCAAATATTCATTTTCTATACTGTAGGAATACTGTGTTATTTGGTTCGATAGATTTTTGCATGGAACGATTTAAAAAAAATTTTAAAAAATTGGCTCTTTTCAATGTTTTTTTCTAAAATTTGTAACAAATTAGCTACAAAATTAATACAATAGAACTGAATTTAGTAATAAAGTAACTTGGGTCATCATGGTATCAAGAATCATGGTATCATTTGAGAGCTATGCCACTAAGTATACAAAAACACTCCAATATTATTAATTAAGAAAAAAATTCTGAAAAACATGAAAGAAAATTTTAAAAATGAGAAGCGTTTAATTAACTCGAAGTTTGTGAGACAAATAGATTGAAAGCGGGAGAGAAATGGCGCATAAAATTGAACCCAGTTCAGTAGTCGCTTAAGCTTTAAATTTTGAAAACTCTAACACAAATTGAAAAAAAAAAAAAAAAAACGGTCCCATGATGTACACTATGAGTATTCATAGATTCTTTGTGCAAAGTTTCCTGCTTCTATGTTTTGTAATCTTACGGTTCTATACACCGTCGGCTCCCCATACAAACACATAAAAACTCTTCCTTTTATTAACGCAACTCCTTATAAATGTAAGATTTTATATTTATTTATATAAAGATAAAAGAAGTATGATAGCAAGATTCTGAAGGTGGTTTTTTTTTTTTTTTTTTTT
>BMAW01085451.1:90961-120163 GCA_019974015.1 Nephila pilipes | reverse complement strand
AGTATGATAGCAAGATTCTGAAGGTGGTTTTTTTTTTTTTTTTTTTTGTCTTATTCCTTTAGGCCTCCATGTCTCAGACCTCCATGTCAGGGTTTCATGTGATTTGTCAATTTGGGCATTCTTCTTTTAAACTATTATATCAGATCTTAGATTTTTAAGCGAAATTGAATTATTATCGAATAAAAATAAAATTATAAATCAGATTTTTTTCTTCTTTGATACTCACAGGTAAATTTCATGATTTATTAAATACAAAAAAAAAATTATAAAAGAATTTTTCGAGGATACTTTTTAGCAAAATTTCTAATATCTTCTGAAAAAATTGTTGTCTGCACTATCTTGCATTTTATGTTTAACATCATTCTATCTACTTTGTCCCATAGATGATATCTTACTAAATTCGGGAATAAATTCTCAGTTTTAACTTTTTTTTAAAATGCTTGAGAATATTCGTAAATAGTAGAAAAACTTCGTTAAAATAACGACTTTAAGTGTAAAATATCATCAGTCAACTCTGTTTTGATAGTTAAATATAATTCTTGAAGAACATACTCCAAAATTTTCCGAAGAGTTCAAATTTATCTGTCATTTCTCTCATTACATTACATCTGTCTTTTATGATGTCAATTACATTTTTGTCACAGCTAAAAACAATTTTTTTGAAATTCTCTTCGTCCTTTAGCAATGTTATTGTTTTTTACATTATCATCAGATTCAAAGTAAATCTTATTAGGTCTTTGAATTCTTCGAGCATTAAACCTCGAATTCAAATATTTAACATCAAATTCCAAAATTTTGTATTAAATACTTAAAAGTATGTACACAGAAGTATCGAACTCGTGTGCAGATCCCATCATTCCAGGCTCTTGAGTATTTACCTGGCACCACTTTCTTTCGATCCTATTCTTACATTCTAGACTAGAATCGAAAGAAAGTAGTTCTATCGCAAATTATTTGCAAAGCAGCCATGAATATGAACAAAAGTCAATTTAGAAGCATTTTAAAATGTATAAGTTATTGATAAATTAGATGAAAACATTTTAAAGTCCTTAAGAATTCGATCCGCTATGAACATTTACTACTTTCCAAATTTTCAATTTAATCAATGGCGGGGACAAAACTCTGACATTTTGTAGCTCAAGTAGTAATTTATTTTCAGAGAATATTTTATCTTTATTCAATTTTATTGGATCATCGATGATAAAACATTTTAATAAAAAAACTGCAAACATAAAAATTGGCAACAAAAAAATATTTCGAATTTTTAAACATTAATGATATTGGTACGATACGATCATGAATTTTCACCATATTGGTTTGAAATTCAAATCTAAGCAATAGATATATAAACATTTTCTGCTTAAGGAATCGTAAAAAATTTTCAGGGAAATCAAGTGCGCGTGTGTTTATGTTACGTACGTGCGTGTGTGCGTGCGCTTTTTCTAAAGTGATCATTTGAAAATGTGGAAGAAAAAGACTTGTAACCTGAGAGTCCTCAGCACTTTGAATTAAAATTTCATAGAGACTTATGGAATATTCCAAAGCGTTAGATCTCAGCGCTGAAAACAACATCAAGATGAAATCTAAAATACAGAAATTTTCTCTAAAATAAGGTCACTGTAATATAAATTTATTTATACTGAAATTTAAGCACTCATTACTTAACCCTGAAGTTGTTGGTATGAAACATTGATGATTATTAATTTTGTAAGCATCGCAAATGGTTTCGATACCTTTGAGACTATTTTTAGGCGATTACCATTTTCAGGCGTTTTTCTATCAATGTAACCCATTTTCTTAAAAGTAAGACAGTCATTTGATAGTATTTCTGTTACACACAATTATTCGTTTGTGCCTCTTAACTTATTTGATTTAATTATGTCATTTATTCATATTCTTCCTTTATCATAAAAATTTGTTAAAAAAGAATAGTTCATAAATCAAATAATGAACTATTCTTTAATGATTTTCTTTTATGATAATGATTTTCTTTTTATAATTAATGATATTTTTAAGAAAATTGTTTAAATTCCCTATTGTAAGTTTCCCTAAAGTAAGTCCCTCGCATCGCATTTATTACATTTGGGATTCATCCAGGGGATTTAAACTTCATGAACAATGTATATTATCTAAAAGTATTCTCCAATCATCATTACTAAAAGTCCTATTCAAGAATAAGGAAAAAATCTCTCTCTTAAAAATTAAAATAATATCTCTTAAATCAAATAAATGCAAGGGTTTTGATTAATCTCTAACACATTAATCATTTTATTACCGCATTAACAAAGTAATCATTTGTGACATAGAAAAACACAACATCCATCCATCTTTATTTTCTTTAAAATTCTTTCGTCTGCTCTTTGTAAATTTCCCTTTCTCATTGACCATTCTTTTCCCCTAAACAAAATTCCGAACATCATCAAAAAAACTTATGCTTGTTCTCCGAAGAAACTCTTTATTCTCCAATTCATTAAATCTTCAAATTCCCCATGGCCGTTTTAAATCCGTTCATTTATTTTCCATTTTTGTTTATTCCTTTCGCTTCTCATCCTTTTGTTCCTTCTATAAACTGCGATTCAGAGAAAACGAGACCCGAGGGACGAAGTGGAGTTTGTTTACATACATATTTCCCACCATTGGGCGGATTACTTCCAGAGATGATAATCTGCTGCAAATGTGGTCGAACAGAAGAGAATTTTGGAAAGAAGAGGGGATTAACGAATAATCAATTTGGGAAATAATTGCTGTATTCTTACCATTATCTTTACAATATCGCAGAAGTAAATATTTTGATTGATTTATTTGAGGAATTGAGAAGATAGAAGAATACTACTCATTAAGTTTAAAAGTGGCTATGGAAAGGCAAGAATATTTAGATAGACTCTTAGCAATTATTTAATAATTATTCTTTATTTAATGATTTTGGCAGAATGTTAGAATTTAGTGTAAGAGCTGTCGGTCGGTCGTTTGCTGAAATTTGCAAAAAAAAAAAAGATAAATTTTTTTATTATTTTTTTGCTCAATAAATTATTTTTGAAAAGAAAAATTTAATAACATATTTAAATTCTTGCTTAGTTTATGATGTTAGATTTGTACAGTTCTTAAAAGTCAATTTAACAATTCCAGAGTTCTTAAAATTTTAAAAATGGGAAATTTTCTATGAATTCGAGATAAACAAAAATCTAAAAAATTTTGATCAACCGTCTTTAAAATATAACGTGCTTTATGCATACTTTTTTGTAAGAACGTGTAAAAAAAGAGGAACACAAATAATCACCACAAGGATTATTTTTGCAATCTTGGTACACAAATGGAAGGTTCTGCTCATAACAAAACTTCCAAGTAACATAGTTATAGTTCTTAAGCTATTTGAACATTTATAATTTTTAATCTCTACCAGGACCTATTGACCGAATGGTGATATCACCAAACGTTTTCACCGGTTTATTCTTTTTTGTACTGTTTAGTTTTAACACAAGTTTGTTTATTTCTTGCATTTAAAACAAAGCAAATCAAAACTTTATAATTTTCCTTTGATTTACTATATTTTCATTTATTAGATTAATTTATTTAAGATTTCAGGTGCAATAAAACACTTCAGCAATTAACAAAGAAAAAAATAATAACTAGTAACATTTTCCCTACGTTATTTATTCCCTTTAAAAAGGGTATATCGTAAGGTCTTAATTATTACTTAGAAATAGCCGAGATATCTGGATAAAATTTATTATGCTTATTAATTAATCCCTATGTACATAATATTGTTAACTACAGCTATTAATTTTTGAATTGTTCGGTTTCAAGAAGACGTGGATTGAGGTAAACTGCAGCATCACAAATCGTTATTCTAGTGTATCACAAAGTTTTAATTGTTACTAAAAACAATTGAGATAGAAACCATTTTTTTATTTATTATTCTTATGTACATCATGAAACATACAGAGTTACGCATCACTCCAAGCGTTTCTTGATCTTTCAAAGCCCATCGTTGTAGAACTGTGCAGATTGCGTCGAAAACCATTGTTCCACCTCTTTATTTGCGTTTTCAAATTTCTTATTACGCATTGTAAATGTGTGTATGAATAACCATGGTCTTGAACTTCGAAGATGGAGATGGGCAAGTCGATTTGCGAGTTCGAATATGGATTCTTTGCGAAAATAGTAGCAGCTGCCTCGTGGTACACAGCTTTCAATTCCTCACTCAGCGTGGAGAGAAAATTAGAGAAGTAAATGCACACAAATTCAACCATTGATCTCGTCAAATGACGATTTGGTTTCAAATGACAAATTTCTTTTTCAGCAGCTCTCGTATTGCTTCATAGCAGGGGTAGTCGAACTTTTTGCGAAAAGTGTCAATGCCCGAACAAAAAGAAATCATGTGTGTCACTTCCAACTTTTTCAACATAAAAAATAAAAAAAATGATTAAAAAAATATGAAATAATGCTATTTATGAGCTAATTGTTAGTTTTTGTAAACAGCACATTTTGTTATGTTAGACTGAGTACTGAAGATGTAAGATATAATGTAACAAATGAAACGAATGTTCAAAGTGAGGCTTTATTCTCAATAAACAGTATTAAGATTCTGTCTCCTTACCTAACTATAGAACTTTATTAGTGCACTTTTGAATTTGTAATTTTTTCACCAAATCGTTCGTATTGGTATCAATTGTTGAAGTCGTCAGACAAATTCGGTGTTTAAGGTACATATCAGTTAATCTTGAATGATATTTTGATTTTATAATGTTCGTAATAGAAAACATTTGTTCACAAATATGTGTTGATCCAAATCGCCAACACTGTCTGTAAGCCGTGGCCACGCAGTCTCCTGCCTCTTTGTTAATCCAGAGAGATTGATTCAGAAGCGCATGAGAAGTGTTTTTATGGATTTCGACAAAGTTCTTGATGACGATTCTTCGAATTTTCAAAACTTTTTAGAAGTCTTCGAGTGCCATTATTAGGACTCTGTTTTGCCAAATGGTGGCACTCGTGCCGTTGGTAAGCATATTTGCTTTAAAGAAATGATAGCTCAAACCATCCAATCAAATTGCTCATCTTTACTAACATTGTTTACAATATTTATATTGACAAGTTATTCATGCACTTCGTTTCCTTTTTCATGCACTTCGTTTCCTTTTACCCGATTTCAAAGGCCCACTATTCTTAATTCTTAAGAATATCGTGTCTATGTATCATATGTAGGATTATTTTAAAAAAGTCTAACTCGTCTTACAATTAGTGGCCGCGGTAGCTTAGTGGTCATGGTTTCGATTTTGGTGGTTTTCGTAAAGTCGTGGGTTCGAGCCTTGTCGATTAAAGACCCGCCGCGTAATCTGGGCTGATGCATGTTAAATCTGTTGTGACCTAAAGTCCTCTCGTTGGCGTGGTGTGGAAATTAGGAGAGGGAACGTCTGTTCAGGTGTCGCCCGCGTCACTTGATAAAAGCTCAAAATTACGAGGTTCGTCGCCAATAGCTCTCGTGTTGCTTCTAGTGCGACGTTAATAAAAACTAAACTAAAAACTGTTTTACAGTTAACATTAATTTAATACGTATGCTATGATTTAAACAAACAAAATTTAAAATACTTTTTTCTAGTAAATATTATCTGTTAAAAAGAAAAAGACTATAGCGTACTCTGAAACAAATTAATTTAAAGATAAGAATTCAAATCCTTACTCGAAGAATCAATTTTTAAAGTAATTTTCGAACACATTAGAGAGGAGCAAACCATTTAAAAACGCTTTAATAATTTCACTCACTTTTCTGTTCCGTCATCAACTGTGGAAAGCAATTAGATTACGCGATTGAAATTAAATAAAACACCGTTAATTTAAAATCAGCGCTGGTGAAAAATTGAGATTGCATCAGCAGTGATCATTTCCTGAGATCAAATGCATCTGAGACGTAAAATATCTTTAACGATTCAATTAAAAGAACATTTTATAAAATTCAAGTTTGGCAGCTTAGCTAAAAGCAAATTGTCTTATAAAAGAAACACTGCTCGTATTACTATACGAAAATTTTGACAAATAATATATCTAACTTCTTTACTAAAAATATTTGTGGTTCCAAATGTTCTTCCGTTATTGAAGATTGATTGAACGATTGGTTTTATTAACGTCGCATCGGAAACAACACGACGATTATTGGAGACAGACCTCGTAATTTTGAGCCTCGGTCAAATGATGAGTACAACACCTGAGCTTACACCTTCCACTCCTAACTTCCAAGCAACGTTAACGGCAGGACTTTGAGCCTCGACATATTTAATGTCCCTCAGCTCCGGCTATATAATGGGTCTTTAGAAGAAAAAGCTCAACAGAAGAAATGTTCGAGTTAATGCTTTAATTATCTTCTTGAAGTCCAATGGTAAAATGAAATCTCTCTGTCTCTCTCCATTGCCTGTATTTGAAAGCATATACTACAGAAAAAATTTGTTTTTTTTTTTTTTTAGATTTATCTTCCACTCTCATTTATTAGGAGAAATAAAAATTAATTAACGAGTTTATATTTCTGATTAACTTTATTAATATTCTCTTTACTTATAATTCTGCTAACATTTACCACATATCATACACGCTATCTAATGAAAATTTTTTTTAATTAAAAAAAATGTCGATTAAAAATATTTTATTTCATCCCTCGAAAACGATAAATTCGAATTTAAAAAAAAAATGAAAAACGTTAAGTTTTTCATTAAAAATCAGAGAAAAATTAAGTAAAAATAAAGGAGAAAGAATAATAAAGAAATGCATAAAAAGGGAAGAACGACTTTTAAAATCTTTTTTTCCTTTTCCGACATCTCTTTTTCCCTCACTAGCTACGGTGCTTAAAGGGCACGAACTCCTTGTTAACATTCATTTCATCACTCCTCATACGCAGTTGAAAGGGTAAGGGTGAAACTACGAACCCGAGTTTCTAATTTTTGTGCTTTTGTAATGAAATTTAAGTCTTCGGTAAGATGTTTAATTGGATTGTGTCCGGTGGAAAAGAGCGTTGATGACATTAGGGATTGCCGATAACTCTTAGCTGCGCAAAAGTCCGCCTTTTTAATACAATGAACGATTCCTGAAAATCGATTTTGAAAGTAGTGTTCGAATAGGATGAACTTGATGCATGGATTATATTACTGGTCTTTTAAAGTTTTATTTATATCAAATGAATGTGTACTTTGTAGTATTTCTCTTCCTTATAAAGGTCCCTGAAAATAATAACACACACACACACACATATATATATATATATATGTATATATATAATGATTTAACTTAATTCCTATTAATTTCTCATTTAAATAATTTAATTTTTTAAATTCGCCCATTCTCTCCCTTAAAAGATAATGTTCATTCTTATTTCTTGATACGATTCCTTTTTTATTTTAATTTATTCAATCACGCAAATCACGCTTAAAATTTGCAAAGTCAGCTTTATTCCCACAATCTAGACCTGTAGGGATTATCGCTACCAGACTTTAAGTCTACACTTAAATTCCTTTGAAGTCCCACCATCTAGACCATGTGGTATCTGACGTATATAGTGAAATTTCTCTATTATATAAACACAGCGAAAAACGCGCTCTCTTCCCTTCCTCTTCCCCTACTCTCTTGCTCACTCTCTCGTTGTTAGACCAGGCTGTCATAATCTGCATCCAACGACGAAGTTATGTAAATCCCGCCGTGTGGAAATGGTCTCTCTTTCCACTAAAATGAAAGTAGTTCTGTGAAACTGAAAAATTGACTCTTTTACTGTTCTTATAACTTCATTCAATAGTACTATTTAAAAGTAAGTTGTTACACACACATACATACATACATACATATATATATATATATATATATATATATATATATGTAGATTATCAAAATAACCAAGCCAATCAGATTAAAAATATTATCCTTATTTAAAAGCATACAAAATAATAAAATAAGAAAGCCACGAGTTTCCTAAAATAAAATTATATTTAATAATTTTAATTCTTAACATATACGAATATAAAGTATTAATTAAAAAATACAGCCAAATGAAATACAAAGCTACCAAAAAACATGCAGAATCACAAGAAAAAAGAATTGATGAAAAACAGAAATCGAGACACTGCAATTTAAATACTGTCCCATGCTTTGTAATGTGAAGAGCGTGTTTCAGCTAGTTTCTCAGGTCCGACCATCACAACTTCAGTAATTACGTTATCGTTAATGGGGCAAAACAAGAATATCATCGAAATTCCAGAAACGTACAGGAATTCAAATTGAAAAAAGGGGGAATGGAAATAGATGCATGGAAAATAGAAGGAACTACACATAAACTTCAAAATATATTTTGAAACAATTAATACACATATAAAATACTTTTAAAACTAAGAAGGTTATAACTTTTACCTTTAAGACTTTATAATTTCGAACTGATGTCAGTTGACTTAGATGATATATGATTCATTCTGCTGATTTACGGAATTAATTCAATTTCTAATTCCCTTCAGTATCTACTACAATTTTCTTCCCTATATTTTGAAAGTTAAATAATCAAAAAAAATTCCACCTACTTTATAAAATTAATCAAAATAAAGTATATTTATGTTAATAAAATCTTAAGACATATAAAACTGTTTAATTTCTGATCAAAATGGGAAGATCCAGTACCTATGGTATTAAAAATAAAATGAGGAATGTTATTATGTACAAACACATAACTTTCCAGCGTACATGGGTAAAAGCACAATAATTTTCTGGGTGTGTTTCAGTGTTAGCCAAACTCATCAGTCCTTACTCATTCTGATAGTAGCATCAATTTATTAGGTATTAATACATCATTGCGCGTTTTAGTTTACATCAAATAATAACACAAAGAACTATTTAAACGTTTGAAGTTAAATGTCATACTATTTGTTCGACTAAATATAAATCATTACAAGATAATCATGACCGAGATTGCGGTGTTACATAAATTCTCTATCTAACATTAGATTCCCTACCTTCCTTCCCCAATGAAATTCTCTCACTTCTACCATATTATGAACCACACAAATACTTTATTTTTAATACGCAGTTACATGTATCATGTTTGGCTTTCAATAAATACTAGCCATCTTCAGAGGAAAAATATTGAAATATTTAAAAATAAATAAGATGGTAAATATTCTATAATTACAGCTGTTCAAATAATGTTCTTGAAAAATATGAATTTAAAGATTGTAATTCAGCTAAATTTAGATAAAAGTTACATTAATTAAATTAATAGCTTTATCATTATAATTTGAATATCGAGATTGAATTTACCATTATCTATACAACCTTTTTTTCCTTTAACACACACACACATATATATGGGTGAGTGGTGGGTGTAATTATGTCACAGAATACTCCTTCAGTGAATCAGAGGAATAAATAAATTAAATCTGATATAACCGTCATAGTATCCATTAATTATTGTTGCTATTTACAAATCACGTGATAAAATGCTATCTCATAGTTTCATGTTTAACATCTCAACCGAACAAAATGAACACTCTTAAGAAGTCATCGTCAACTGCTCACACTTAAAGGGAAAGTCTTAAAATAGTTTTATTTCCTTTTAAAACCTCCTCTTAGCAATTATCGACTCGATAACTTTCTCAAGTACCGAAGCAGGAGTGATAAAAATTTTCTTTTGAGTTGCCGAATCCCTCTTTTCGCACCGATCTTGAATATCGATTTTCAATCGCAACCGAAACACCGTATCACCTTTAAAAATTTGATTCTAACATTGAAAAATGCTTATTTTGACCCTCGAGAATAGCGGGCAAAAGGAGCAAAAATGAACAAATCTTTCTACTCGATTGACAAATTGAAAGGATCTAAAAGGATAGATTCCGTAACAGATGCGAAAGCAATAGCAATAAATTCCACATCAGTGTTCTTCCTTTAGGAAGGGATGATACTACACTGATTTAATCATTGGAATCTACTCTTCTAGTCTTGTTGATCTTTTGGAAATGCAGGTGAAGCTTCTTGATTGAAAACTGTGAAAAAAAATCTGGACTTTGAAGTTTAATGTGTGTGAAAAGAAGGAATATTCATTGAAAAGAAAATCCGTTTCTCTTATCTCTTGATTAAGGTATGTAAATAAGGCATTTTTTACAAATGGTTTTTTTTTTATTGTAAGCTGAGTTATTAGTGAAGCTAGGAATGAGAACAAAAGCTTATTTCAAGAATTTGAAAGATTAAAAAATGCATTTTGTTAGTTTTTCTAATTACTTAAGGCTCTCGTCTATCGGCTACTTTGATTTCGTGAACGTGATGTTAATTCTATGGAATTTCTACTTCGAATTAAATCAGAACTTAGCTTAGAATAAAAAAAATCTGAACACACACACAAGAGGGTTTTTTTCCGATTCCTTTTTCTAATGAACATCTTACACAGACATATGAAATAACTTGTTGATAGTACTGAATTTTAAATAATATTTGGTCCCAATTTTAAAACAAATTTTATTTAATTTCCAGCGCTATTCCTTCGACATGGTCATTCTTTTTTTCATATATATATATATATACAACAAGAATATATCGCTTCTAAAGAAAAGAAATATTTATAATTTATCCCTTTTCATATTCGACTAAAGAAGCACTACTTTTAAACTATGTGCTTACAGTATTACAATTTTACCTCTGCTTATAATATTAAATGAACAACAATAAGAGGAAGAGATTTTTTTTACTTTCTTGTTTACCTCACACATTTTAAAAAAAATTGTTGTTCAAACAATTTTGAGAATGGTGCTGTTTCTTAGCTACAATTCAAAATAAGTTTTAAAATAGATAAAAAAAAATATTCACGCTATGTCTTCATCTTAAAAAGTATTCAAACAATTTTGGAGTGTATGAAAAGTAAAATTTCTGTTCGCATTTTAACAAAACCTGCATCAAATTTTCTAACTTTCATTTAAGGAAGAGAATTAAAACCTTCATACACTTAACAAAAAACAAGATTATCAAACTAATAAATAATCATGTTTTTAAAATAATTTAACATAAATAATTATGTCTCTTACCAATACATAATTATTGCTGAATGCTTTCGTACAAGAAATAAGCTTTTTTTATAAGTCTTATATAACTGGCTTCCTTGCCATTGGCATTATACATTATTTATACAATTCAATGGAAAAATACAGTGTAGTTTTAAATCTTTTATCTTCAGATAGAATCATAAAATACAAATAATTTGATTTATTTAATTAGATTTTTGAAAAATTTAAGAGAAAAAAATAAAGAATGAAAGTTCATTTGGTTAACATACAATATTAAAAGTATTTAAAAAAAAAAAAGAGTCGCCTAAATTATAGCTGAAAATAACAAAAAAAAATCATTTTTCTGTCTTTTTCTGTCAACTCTAAAAAAAAAACTAAAAATATAAATCAATATTTATTATCAAATTGGATGTATTTCTATTTACCTTTTATTCCAACTTTAAGATCCGAAGCGAATTGTTGGAATTGATAATAAATTAACTTTGGTAAGGCTATTTTTTCTTTTTAAAATTCTTTAGGTAGTCTCAAGATATCTTTTCGTTCAATGAGTTCTTTTTCGACCCAACTATTTTTTGCTCGCAGCACAACTCCTCTGGGTACAAAGATCTATATTTTTAAAAGCCTTTACATCGATTTTGTTCGAAAGTGGAAAAATGTTTAGTATTTCTCTCATCCCTTCAATAACGCAGTTCCTTACCGAACTCATGCCTTGACTGATAAATAAAACATGTCCTAATTGAATTTTCTCATCGACTGGAAACTTAACGGAGCGCGAATAAAGATCCAATTACACTCCTTCGCATTTTTAATCATTCGTGCTGACTTTTGGAACATTCATACAAGAAATAAGAAAAAAGAATTTATATTCTCGAGGTAAGTGTTGGGAATTGGTTTCTTGGATACCTGATGACTTTTAATTCAAATTTATAGCAAAGTATTTTTGATGCAGCGTCAAAAATTAACCAAATTTCATTTAATTTATCCTCATCAGACCCCGTTTAAACAAATTTTTAGATTGCAGTTTTGTTTTTCGCCGTTTGGAAACTCATAGGTAAAACATTCGATCACGTTTAGTGAGAAGGGAATTTATACTCTATTTCAATGTAAAAGAAATAAATTTTTCCTTTTAGACTGAAAGTCATTTCTCACGGAATAAAAGAACTTTTAAGAAGCCCAGAAATATTTCCTTCTTGAAAATTCTTCCGAATTTTATTTACAGGCAAAACAAAGACTCGTCTGTCTAATTATTTCTCTCTCTCTCATATTCTTTGTTAAAGTTCATGTAATGTAAATACATATTTTCATTTTAATGTTGAGTTTCACTTTCGGCATAAAAATAAACTTTATAGAAATGGACAAAAATGTTACAATGACAATGTAATGGTGTGTGTGCGTATGTGCGTGTGTAAGTGCTTAATGTTCCTGTTTTTATGTTATCAATTTATTTTCGATTTCTCATAACCGTTAAAAAGCAATTCCATCAAATTAATCACCATTTTTCATGCATCGTAAAAAAAATTGCACAGAAGCTTTTATTTTTATTGTGAATAATTTAAGATCCTTAAATTGCCAAAGATTATGGAAACAAAAAAAAAATTAAAAAAAACTTTCAAACGTATTCAACAATCTGAACTAGAAATCAATATGTCTGACAAAAAAAGGAAATATTCAAAATTAGTTTAATTTTTTCCGTAATTACTAATATTTTCAAGCGTTTTTTAAAAATTGTTGCTGAGATTAATCAAATGCAAAACTAAGCTCATTAGCAAATTATTACCGTTGATATTTAAAATTCTTCTGTCAAGCGTTAATATAAAACTCAAACGAAAAAAACTGAAGTTAATATTGAGAAATGTTTTACGAACACACATAGCATTTTTGTTTTGAATTCATTTGAATATCGTATCTCAGCAAGTTCTGAAAACTATACTTCCTTTCATGTTTTTTTTTTTTTTTCAATTACTTTTTTATTTCATAACAAAAATAACTCAATTCCTTTTCTTCTATTACAGTTCAATCTTTTATTAAATTTCAATTTAACACAGAAAACAATACCATGCATATAAAATTAAATTACATCCAAAATAAGATAATTTGATAAAATGCTTTATTTGGAGAAAAATCAGGTCTTTTATTTCTTATTAATTTTTATGCTTGTAGGATATAGTTTTGAAAGTCGTTACGTTTGTTGTTTTCACTTATGTAGTCCTATGGTCATAGAAATCATTGCGTGGTTATAGAGTCATAATATGCGTGTATGACGGTATCCTACTATCTATCGTCTGCCATCTTAAAGCTCACTCTAATCACGCAAGATCTAAATTTCGATTTATAAGTTCAAGAACATACAAATTAATTAAAATATTCTGTCATTTATATCAAAATATATTTTATTTTGTCTCAAATAAGTAATGTACTCTCCGCAGTTGAGTCCCTATCAACGAATACTAACAACTTCTATAATCTGTCAAAGAAATCGCTTACCGAAATATGGTGAGAGAACCTCAGGTAATTGCTCCAATAGTGTTAACCCTAACCATTTGGCTACACATATGTTTTCTCGAATACCATTTCCAAAAAAATGTTTCCAAACGGCAACATCATGCACGAAAGAAGATAAAAATATCGATTTAAGTTTTTAACTCTTAAAATTGTCCATACATAGCAGTAGAAGTTCTATTTTGAGAAATGTGTTTGTTTCATCCGAAATATAAGCTCGAACCAGAAAAAACGTCCTACTAAAATAACAAAATTCATCAAAATAGTAGGGTTGTTTTTTTTTCATGTTAAAAAAAATTGGTACTTAAAGAGCAATTGTTTTATTACATTTTTGGTGATTTATTTGATTTTATAGTTAATTGCACAATGGGTTAAATGTATTAGTTAGCCGTTTGGCATTACCATGCAGGTACAAAGCAATGTATTTACAATTTCTACGCGTTGTACTCATAGCTGTATAAATGCATAATATGGTTGAATTTGGTAGGATTTTAAATTGCCTAATTGCTATTTGTTATAATTTATAGTAGACCCAAATGATGGATATGGTTTACTTTACTGATGTTGATAGAAAAAAATAAAGCACTGACAGAAGAATTTTGAAATGTTTTGTCAAGTGGTAGTAAAGAATATGATGATAAAGATTTGGATCCCATAATAGATTCTAATACACATTTTAGAAACGTTGACAATATTGATTGCTCTGATGATGAACTGTTTTATTATGATGATGATGTCCTTATGTTATAACCCCATATAACAAACACATGGGGGGGGGTGATCTTTTAGATTGCTTGACTGGAAGATAGATAGCTTGATTAAAATAGGTATACAAAGTATAAAGTAGTATTTTCCTATATTTTATCGTTTAGTTGAACTTGCTGTCATATTCGCTTGGTTTTTATCCGAACGTATAAATGGGCGAATTGGAAGCACAGGTATGGAAATGAAACTTTCGTAATTTAGACTAGATTTGGCTGAATCCTTGCGCTCTAACGGTCTAACTAAATCAACAAGATGAGGTCGTCCTTCAAAGGAAACTAGAAAATGCCAACACCATAAAGAAGGAAAATTTGTTTCTACAAGATAAAAGTTCGGTCTGACAAAATTTAGCATTGGCCCGTGCATATTGAGAACAAACAATGTTGCAAAATATCATCATATAAAGATCTTACTAGAATAAAATGCACCCAATATGATGTTCCTCTATGCTTGAATAAAAATAATTGTTTTAAAAACTATGATTTAAAATAAATTTCAAAAAGTACACGATTTTCTCTCAAATTTTTATGTAAAGCTGCATTACCTAAGTGCCTATCTATAAAAAAAAACTTAACGAACTATTTAGAATATAAAACTGTTGAATTAGACCGTTTCTATTTATTTAATTATAAAAATTTCCTGAAATTATTATAAATTCAAAGCTATTTTTCATCCAACCCATTTAAATTATATTTAAAATGTGCAGTAACTATAGATTTAAATTTTTCGTTTTTATTTTCGGTTTTAATGTGTATACCACATCTCATCGTATATCAATGTATAAAAGACCATTAAAAGTTAAAAAATATGTGCATATATAATTACGATGTTAATAAAGAGGAAACAAAGCAAAACGTCATTTGATGTGTGTTGCTGCATGGTGTAGCCAATTGGCTCATTTTAGTTTTTTGTCAAAAAACATAATAAAATAAGTTTATTTTTTTTAAATATTTTTATTAATTAACACTGTTATACAAATCATATATATATATATATATATATATATAAGCTTCAAATAAACTTTCTTTACTTTGTATTAAAGAGAAGAATTGATCATTAATTTTAATGTGTTCATCAATATTCAAGTTTCATAACTGAACCTCCAGATAATTTGCTTTAGTAAAGAAAAATTTATGTGTATATTTTATATAAAATTTATACTTTCCCCCTGATAATTTAAATAAATTTAAGCACAGATTGCAGCCTGAGAGTTATTTTTCTTCATGCATATCATTTCATATTCCGACATTGATAATATAAAGGTTATTTTTTCCACTTCCAAATATAAAGAAATGTATTGAAATTAGTTTAAAAAACATCAAATATTTGTTCTTGTATAAATAATTTATATTTAAATCGTTTTTTCGCTTCATGAACAATATGCATATGCATAACTCAAAACTAAATATTTCCATTATAACTGCTCTGAAATTCATTATAATATTTTAGTAAAAAAATTTTACTTTTATGAGAAGAGTTCAGGTCGTTTTGATTCGCAAAACTGTTATGATAAAAAAAAAATTTCACTTCTTACTAAAGTTATTAGAGTAAGAAGCAAAAAAAAAAGGCTTTAAAGACATAATACACTCGTACTTCTTCTGCGTATCCTGAATACATTTAATCAGAAAGTTTCCTCAACTTCGTATTCAAAAGTTATTTTTCTTCTTATTACCCTGAAAGGTTCTATCTTCCGTTTTTTCTTGTTCCAAATTTCTTAGCTGACACATCTTTTTTGCAGGAAGAATGCTTTAATCTACTTAAAAGCTCTAGATGAATCACACTTTTTTTTGTTCCAACGCCTTTTGCAGAAAAATTATTCGTATTCCTTAATCGTATCGGGGTAGCTTTTTCATGAGAAAAGAAATCTAAACTAAGAATGACAATTAGGAAGCGAATCACTGTAGTATTTAAGGAATTTACTATATAAAATTAAGAAATAATTTATTTATAAGACTGTAATTTATAAGACTTGAAACAGCTTAATTAAATTAAATATTTTGCATCTGCAAAAAGGAGTTAATTTGTTATATATATGTATGTACAACAAAAATTAATTTAAAACTTATACAAAATAAACTTTAAATTTTAGCCTACACATATATATATATATATATAGGTTAAACTTTTTTAAACATAATATATAGGAAAACTTTTGTGCCTTTTTAAATCAGATTATAATTTTTTTTATTTTTTTATTTACTTATTTATTTTATTATTTTCCTCCTTAATTATTTTTTCTAATTATTTTTTCTTAAGAATTATCGCAATATCTGAAATATTTGTATTTATTTCCGGCATTCATATAGTTCTAACTTTATTCAATAGGTGTTGTTGCTACTTTTTACCTAAATATGTTTTCTCATTGTATTCACTTGTTTCTCTGCCCGTGTAAGTTTTCTTAATTGTCTTACACGATAATCTTTTTAAGTTTTATTGTATTAAAATTTTGCTTGAATATTCGTCTTATGTTATAAATCTTTTTGGATTTTTTGTTCTTGGACAGCTGGTTAATTTTCTTTTTAAATGATTTGAGACTGTTTTTCTTTCGTGTTGTTCTTCTCTGTTCTATTGTGTCTTTGGTTATATAACCGCCTTTATTTAATAATATATTTTTGATGGGGACATTTTGGTCATTAATTCTGGAATAATCCAGCATTTGATAGTCTGCAATCTTTTACAATATCAGTTATAATAAATTCTTTTATTTTTCTTCTTTTCTTTGCTTCAATATGTAAATTTTTAATTTCTTTATCTCTTCTATTGAAGATTTTAGTATTTGTCACATTATTTTTTTCAATTTATTTACTTTCTTTCCAAAATGTATGTACAATACATAATGTTTTTCTTTCACAGTTAATTTGTACTTTTATTTTTATTAATTTTTCTTTTTGTTAACAGTGTTTTATTTGGTAATTTAGGTATGTTGCAAATGTTTTTATTCAATAATATTGTATTGATTTTTTTTTCTTTATACATTATAACATTATTTCACAATTATTGAGATTTATTTCTAACTTGTTTATTTTCGAAACATTTTCGTGTTTATTTACATTTAAATGTCATATTATATATATATATATATATATATATATATATATATATATATATATATTCTACCAATTTTTTCTAAAGACCATGACATTATAGGCTCAAATGCTGCCATTAAAGTGTATGATAATTTTTTATACATAAACAAAACACAAACAACAATACAAATTGCAACATATGACATTCTAAGAATACATCCAACTCTCAGCTAATACTATTAATAGAAAGAAACTAAATATTTAAGGAAACCATTGAAAGGTAATATTGACTTGAATGATTAAACAATCTTATATGTATATATATGTACTGCTGTTCAAATTTAAGAGAATTTTCTGATTTTGTCGATTATCTTTAGAACTACTGGACAGATTTTAATGAAACTTGGTTTGTCCATAGGTTTCATATAAAAACAATTCAACGACCATTCAATAGTTATAATACGAACGCATAATCGTGTGTGTAACACTCTTCGCAGTCGCAAGGTCTGAAACAGCAGTTGCAGAATAAGATAAAAAATGGATTAATAGGTGGTATGATTTCCTCTCACAGATATATAGGCCTCGCAACGTGATTTTATGCTGGAAATAAGTGAGTTTATGAGTAATTGTTGCAATTGGTCCCACTCGTTCAGCAACGCTGTTTTCAGCTCTTGGATGGTTCTCGAAAGGGGCTTTCTATTTGCAATTGCTCTCTCCAGAGCGCCTCAGACATGCTCTGTAGGGTTGGTATCTGGAGATCAGGCTGTCCAATCCATCCGGCAAATATCCTCACTTTCCAGAAATGTGTCGACCAGATGATCTCTACGTGGCCTCGCGTTGTCATCCATTAATAAGAAATCAGGACCAATTGAACCCCTGAAAAGGTGGATATAGGGCTTCAGGCCTCTTCCTTATACCTCTTAGAAGTCGCAGTGCCTCTTTCAAAGACATGGAGGTGTGTGCGGCCATCCAAAATAATGCCTGCACTAGACCATCAATCTTCCGCTGCCGTAATGGTCGATTTCTTGGACATCGGAGGACAGGTAGTGGGTCACTGGTTCCCTGCATATGAAAGTACGGCGAAAATCACCGGTAAGGCTGAACCGGGACTCATCAGTAAAGAGAACGGTCACCCATTGATTCATGCTTCAATCTGTATGATTTCTGCATCATTTTAAGAGGACTCTCCTGTTCGCAGAACTGAGCGGGACGCAAACAACAATTCTACTTGCAAACAGCCCTCTCTCATGAAGTCTTCTGAAAACAGCCACTCTTGAAACTCGGTTTCTTGTTGCCGCATACAACCCATGAGAGACCTGAGATCTTGTTACGCTCTACTTTTTCGGACAAATGGTGATATTCTCTGGCCGTCGTGGCTCTTGCATGACCTTGCCCAGGCTTCCTCTCGACGGATACGGTAAACTGTTTCCATAAGTTGGACACGACGCTGGTTGTTAAATCAAATTCTCTGTAAATCGGGATTTGAGACTGGCCTGCTTCTAGCCTACCTACATTTCGCCACCTCATTCCATCATTTAAGCGTTGAGGGTTACTCAGTTTTACTGTTTGAATATTAATTTAAGCAAAAAAAAAAAAACTCCAAGAAATTCGGCGAAATATGCTAGCAAAAGAAATTCGGATTTTGGCTGGAGCGCTTATAAATCCTGTTTTTCAACTAGTTACTCCCCATACACGTACACGCTGACGTATTCAACCTACAAGATTTGCATCTTTGTATCGAAGCTGTATTTTTACATTTCGTTCAATTCTTTTCATGAAAATCGACAAAGTATGTAAATTCTCTTAATTTTGAACACCAGTGTATATATATACTTGTTCTGCATGAAAGATATATTATTTACATATTTTCCGAAAATGTGCTTTTTTCTTCGTGTTTTTTATTGATATTTTACAGAAAAAAATTAGAGTAATGCCACAAATAATTTCAAAAAAAAAATCATTAAGTGATAAAATTTTTGTATGCATAAATTTCAATTATTTTTTCTTTATATTACTTTGTAACAAACCACTTAAATGCCGTATACTTGAGGATTCAAATTTAATACTTTTTAAGAAATAACATACATTCTACAATTATAAATGATGTATTTTTTTCTTTTCCATTCATTCAAAACATCTTCATTCCTCTATTGCTGATTTGTTATATGTTATGTGTAATACAAAGATATTATTTTTGTAGGAGAATATTTAAATGGATATTCCTTCTTCGTTCTACTTTCTTTCAACATTTTTGTAAGAATTATTTGGAAGAATTTGATTCATTCGAGAAAAAGAGGGCACAATTTAGAAACTATCAAAGTTTTCTTACTTTTTCTCCAAGTTCTAAAAAAATGAAGGAACTTTTTTTATTTTAAAATGGTACGTTATTAGCTGAACTTTGGAATTGTGTTGTTAAAAATATGTTTCATTCAAAAGTTTTCTTGGAAATGATTAAAGTTATTCTGAAGTACATTTACACAGACAAGGAAGGTATGAATATTTCTTGTTAGCTTAAAGATTTTAAAAGATTAATTATCCATTTCATATAATTTTGTATAAATAATATCTTAAAAATTGCAATTATTCTTATCTTGCTGTTTAGTCAGAACAAACGAATATATATGATTTTCAATTTTCAATAATTAATAATAATTTCTGTCTAATTATTATAAATTAATAACAGTTAATGTTAAAATGTTATTAATTTATTTATTGGCATACTTTTAGGTCAAAACTTGCACTGTTGATTCAGCACACACACAAGGAATGAATATCATGCAATGTTATTCAAAATGATTCATCCGATTTCAAAATTTCATATTTTCATATATTAGCAACACAGAATGGTAAGTAATACATAAATGCAAAGGAAAACTATAGAAGTGTTTTTTACAAGTGTTCGATATAACTTAATTTATTTATACATATTATTAACGTTGATTTGATATATAAATTCCTTCTAAACACGTAGTAAATCGTCAGGGGTAATGGTTTAATTCAACAACATAAATCCATTGTTTAAGTTGACATAAATTTGTGCGTAATAGTGATGCAAACACAATTATCGTTAATCCACGAAAGAAGAAATCGTATGGGGCAATATCAGGTGACCTGGGTAACCAGTCATCTGGTCTATTACGATCAATCCAAGTGCGTCCATGAAAAATTCTAAAACAGCTTTCATGAAATAGTTTCATGAAAAACACACGAGGGTCAACTATTGTTCACAAAATGAAATTAACGATATTTCCCTTTGTATTCACACATTACTACCCATTCTGAATCGTTTATTTTTGAAAATATAGAATTTTGAAATCAGATGTATCATTCTGAATAACCTTGTGTTTTTATTGAATATATATATTCTTTTATTTTATGCCTATGCATCCTACACTGAGCAAATAAAATTTTTTAATCCAATCCGTGTAAGAATAATTAGCATGTGTGTGTGTGTGTGTGTGTGTGTGTGTGTGTGTGTGACATTTGTTTTTTTCTTTAATGTTAAGCAAACGAGCATGTTAATTTAATGTAGTTGCTTTAATTTAGCATAATTTTTTTCTTATTTAGTTAGGGGGGGAAAGGAATTAGTTACACGTATGAAATTTTGTTCACTTGCATGGTTTACTCTGAGTCATCCAGTGTACCCATATTTTTAAGACTTTAAGGTTACCAATCTGGGTAATATATTTAAGTCTTTAGTTACATAAGATTTGTGTTTTATTTGAGATTCACTATAAAAAATAAAATTAAAATTTGTAAATTACCAAAGTCTTGTCAAAAACGGAATATTTCACATTATTCAGTGCATTATTTCAAAAAAATTAGCACATCTTATTGAAAGCAAAGGATGATTGATTGGTTTTATAAAGCATCAGAAGCAACACGAGGGATATTAGTGATAGACTTCGTAATTGTGAATCTCGGTCGAGTGACGAGGACGACACTTGAGCAGGCAACTCAATCTCTTGACTTCCCCGCCAAGCCAATAGGTGGACTTTGAGCCTCGATTGATAACGTACATCAACCCCAGTTATACGGAGAGTCTTTTGTGGCATCAAGAATCTTGCTCTGCCGTCAATCGGCGACCATGACGAGTAGGCTACCATGGCCACTTTCAGAGCAAAGGGAAATCTTCTCAAAAGCGACAACAAACTATTTAACTACATCTTTACTCGTTTACGCATGGAAAGTCACGATAATCGACTGAAAGAAATCATTGTTTTGTGCGAAAAACTACGTTATGTTAATGTGGCTCGATTTAATTAAACTCATATCAACTGAAATCCCACAATGGACAATAAATAGCAATCTTCATAAATTTAAATCATAAAAACAGAAGAGGCCTTTTGATAGATTTCTTTAACTTAAATTTTCATTATGAGAAGTTCATGAAGAATCCCAATACAAAGGCCATATATTTTTTTTTAAAAAATCCAATGACAAATTTAAAATATTAAGATTGAAAAGCAGAAAATTTTATCAATTCTTTCATCTCTCTTAAAATAAATAAAAGTCGATCGTCTATTTTTGGGGAAAGTATTTTAATTTCATATCCAGTTAGTAAGAAATTCAGGACACAAATCACTTAAGATGATAGTTATGTACAAAGTAAAGCATTATTAAATAATAATTTCCTGAAATAACTTATGTTTCAGTTCTTTTCCATTCATATATCATACTAAAAAGAAAATGGCGTATGGTAATGCATTTTAATTTTAAAATCAAAATAAGTCTTAGTGTGCCTCCTTATACATAACTTAATACAAATGGGCGTCTTTCTATAGGAGGCTTTAACTCGTATATTTTTCATTCAAACAAAAAATAGTAAAAGGCTCTCTTTCGTGCAATAGGGCTCGAATTTGGAACACTTTCTTCCAATAACAAAACGCTCGAACATGAATTTTATATTTTGACTTTGCTACCTTTTAGGGAGCAATATATTTCATAATATTACTCATTTCTTTCTGAATAATTTCCCATTTTCCTGCGTAAAATATAATCCCTGTTTTATGTCCGATATTGTGATACTAAATGGGTCAAGTGTTCGAGTGAAAAATGGCTTCTTTTTATAATATTCCTGAATTTTAATAGTACTTCATCATAAACGGGAGGGGGGGTCAAAAGAAGAAAACAAGAAAGTGTCGTAAGAATTTGAACGATTTTCTGTCTGGAACTGTGTTTCGAGTTTCTGACGGGCTCTTTGATATTAGGCGAAGACACCTTCATTGGACTTAGTAACTTTGCACCTTCAAAAATTCGATTTTTCAAATTTGTTTTCAAAAAATAGTGTTAAATGTTAGGAGCATTTTAAAGCAAACCGCGTCAAAATCCAACAATTATTGCGCCCTGTGCAACAAAAAATGTAAATGTCTTAAGTGGTTTGTTCTATGTAATGCGATGTAAACAAACCTCTTTTTCTCAGTTTGTTATTTTCACACTTTCCCACAGGATTAAAAAAAATGTTTTGCATGCAGAGCTTTAAAATTTTACATGAGTGTTGTACATGTAAATCTTTATTCTGTGAACCTCAATTTTGTTAATAGAATAATTAGATTTTATTTTATAACATGATACAAGAAAAAAAAAGTTTCTAAATACAAACTTGAAAACTTTTTTAATTTTTCAATTTTTCTAATGTAAAGTAAATTTAAAATTTGAGGTTTACAGAATAAGGTCATTATTTAGCTTTAATTTGGTAGAAGAATTATGGTTCTACTGTACATCTTTCAAATGTTATCTTGTGGGTAACGTAAAGTAAACTAATTTACTTTTTAAATTTTTGTACGCATATTTCGTGTTGTATAAGAAAATATATTAATTTAATAGCAAAACTTGACCCAATATTTTAAACTATGCACTTTATTACACAAACTGGCAAAGTTTCATTTTGAAATGAGCAAAAATCGAAAAAAGTTTGTCAAAATGTTCCAATTTTGATTTCAAAAGGTACTAAGTCCCCTTAAAGAAAAGTAAACACTTGTTGCATATTTCAATGAAAAATACCATATATAATGTAGGTTAATAAACATACCTACATTCAAACTCTTTTGACATTATTTTTCAAATTAAATTATTGCACAGTGGACAATTTCTTGTTTTCTCCTTTTGAACTTTAGATATTATTCTCTTTTTATTTTTTATTTATCTTTTATGTTTTCCTGAAAATATTATTTTATAGAGCAACTTTCACGCTTTCGTGATTAAGAAATATTTAAGGTATGTTTTAAAATGTAAAATTTAATCTCTACATTTTTTCAATTTCATAATTAATGTCTTTTTTTTTAAAGTTTTTAAATATTTATTTAAACGTTCCTTTAATGGTTTTCTTGTCGTTGAAATATAGAGGAAAATAAGCATGTAAAGATATACAAAGATTTATTTCTAAAAATAATGCTTCAGAAATCTTTTCGCCCTCTCATCCAAAATTGTTGTTATTAAGTATTCATTTTCTGCAAAGTGGAAACGTCCATTAATGACTGGAGTAAAATTTATATTCTGGTTCTTCGCAGCTTTTCTTGACAATTTCACAATAGATATTACAAACAAATTTTAAATTATACTTGGCGATTCGTATGTTTGTTGTAGTTAACAAATCTACAACATTGATCGTATGGCTCCTAAATTTTTATTGGACTTTCCTGGAGTGTGGAAAGGATTGTAAGTACGGTGTGTATTCCAGCCAAAAAATTTCTAAATTTATATTTAAAATTTGTTCGATTTCTCTCCTTTCACTTTGCATTATTCTGACACATATTGTGTCACATGACGTCACTGTCTTCGTCACTTTCGGCTATCTATATTTACGTAGTTATTTGACGATTGTCATATTTATTTATTTATTCTTTATAGTAGAAATAAGTTTCTTGAAGAAAGTTATTCTTATATATTAGTTTGCATTTTGTTGTAGAATTACGATTTTGTTTCGAATTAATCATGTTATGATATTCTATTGAACTTATTTCTATTGAACAATTTAAAAAAAAAACATTCTAAATTTTAATAAAAGTATGTGTGTGTGTTTGAGAGAGAGAGAGAGAGAAATTTATAACCCTTCTATTTAAAACATACTTATCTATTCTTCGCATCCCAAAATTAAACGCTCAGGAAATATTCTTTTAAATTATAATACAACCGAGTTTGTTTTTCTACTTCTTTTGCTCTTTGTCGTAACCAATCAGATTCGGTGCAATGATAAGATACCCGTGCCTAATTTCGATTCCATTTTCTATTTTCGCCAGCTTTATATCCTTTTGTTGTTGCTGCTATTGTTAATTTCGAATTAGTTGAAAGGTGTTCTTTTTCAATTTATTTTCTTTACATTATTTCTAGCTTTTAAAACCTTTTTTTTTTATGCTAATCTCGAACGTAAGGATCTCGATTCATAAGTTCCATCTGAAACATCAAAATTATTCCAAAAAGTATGAATTTATTTCGATTGTATAAATTAAATAACAGGGTTTTTTGCGAATTTTGGAAATTAGAGCTAAAAGATGTCGATTTCAGACTTTTAAAAATTTTAGAAGGTTTCATCCAAAACCCTATCAATCCAAACAATACGGTATTCATATAGTGTACTGATAAAAGTTTATTATTTGGAGATTAGCTTATTTACTCATTTGTTTGTTTACATTTAAAAAATATATACTAAAATACTTTTTCAAAATTTTTGTGGAATTATTCTTTAAATATTCACTCATGCGTATAATGGTTACTTTAACTAGTTAATCAATAATTTAAGTAGAATTTATGTATACAACTTTAAAATTTATTATAAGACTGATTAATAATACAGACAGTGTAGAAAAAGAAAAAGTACTGAAATAGAATAACTAAGTTAGCCAATTTGTTTTCGTTGTAAAATTACAATTTCACTTACAATAAACTATATATAATTATTTATAATCTAGAACTTATGCAGCTACTAATACCAAAATATATAAATATAAAAAGAAGTTCAAATTTATTCAAAACTTTTCCGTCTTTCATGCACTATAATTACTGCGCAACCCTTGAAAAATTGAGAATTTCAAAAAAAAAAAAAAAAAAAAAAAAAAAGCGAGCCACGTGTAGTAGTTGTCATCTACAAAACCAGTTCTATAGTAGTAAAAATGGTTAATTTAAAACTTACACAAGATAATTTCTTATAAATTGGACTTTTTAAAGATTAGTTTTGATCTGTCAGAATAACAAAAAACCCGAGATGCTTTTAAGATTTTTAAATTTGTTTCGATTTTTCAATATATAATATCATATATTAATAATTAAATATATGATTATAAATTGTCAATTTTACCAGTTTGCTGAGAAGTTTAATAGATGTTTTTATTTCTATCACCGTATATAAAACATGTAATCTTATTTTCATTTATTAAATTTCAGTAGAATTTTATCTGAAGAAAATTTAAGTTCACATCATGTCAATAAGCTGATGCATGTTAAATCTGTCACAGCTCAAAGTCCTCACGCTGCCCTGTTGCGGAATTCATGAGAGTATTGGAAAGCCAGCTAAGGTGTTGTCCCCGTCACTTCAACAGTGCTATTTTGACAAAAGCCCTTGCTTATTGATTTTAAGGGCGACATCAGAAAACAATCAATGATTTAGGTTCGCATTTAAAGGTTCCCATGACACTTAAATTTAACTTTTTTTTTGGTGTTTTGAAGAGCATGCATGCTAAAGCTCTATCTTTCTTGATCAGTTTGGTGCCAAAAATTTCATGATATTACTACTGAACTTAACTGAAAACTGAAAACTTAGGTGTTTTTAGTTATTTTTAACTTCATTTTTTTAAAAACAAATAATTTTATGTTGCACTCACGATTTCTCAGAAACTATTCATCATATTAATTTGAAATTTCATTCACGCGCTCAAAATAAGTTTCTTTATGACCTTCCATCAATTTTTGCCTCTTAAGACCCTCTGTGTATAAAAGCTGAGGTGAAATCTGTCGAGGTCCAAAGTCCTCCTGTTGGCGCGGAGTAGTAGTCTGAAAAGGCAGGTGCCAGCTCAGGTATCGTCATCGTCACTTGTACGAGGTTCAGAATTACGAGGTCATTTGCCAAGTGCCCTCATGTTACTTTTCAGTGTGATATTAAAAAACAATCACTATCACAATTTCATGATTTTGTAGACAAATTATTAAGAGAAAAAAAAAATCTTATGAATTTTAATTGGATTTTTCCTTAAGTTTTCATAATTCTCTAAACAACTGCTTCATAAATTATTTTTCTCTAATTTTTAAGAGGTATGTATAACTTCAAAATTTAACATTTTTCTACAAAATAACATAACTGTTATAAATTTTGATTTAATGCTGTACTTCGGAAAGCAGTAAAATATTGATTTTCGCAATTTTGAAAAAGTATCCTATTTATATTTCCTTATAAGTTCAGAAGAATTTTTTAAAATTATGCAAAAAATATAAGAATTGATATAAATGTATACAAATAACATATCATTAAAGTGTCAAATTTCTGATTGGATACATTTGTAAGTTTCATTGGTTTGAAAATGATTTTTTTTTCGCACATGCAGAAAACAGTTAACAATCCCGAGACCCCTTAAAGGTACGTAGAATGGAGAATAATATCATCGCATACAACCAGGAGCGGTTTTCGCACAACCACAGAGGAATTAGTAATAACTTTAAGCGGAAAATTTTAGCGAATGTTTCACAGAAGGAATTTACGCACTTTGCTACCTCCAAAGAATGCAAAGAAAATAAATTATAGTTTTTTTTCCATGCTGAATAGTTTCCGTAATTTATTTCAAGTCGAACAGAATGTAACAATTTGCCCAAAAGTTTTACCAATATCGAGTGAACAGCACGCAGTCTGTTGCGAGCAGTTCCCGAGAGAGGGAGGGAAATACAACGAATGTTTTTCCGGAGGAAAAAAACCTGCGAAGTCTTATCTCATGCATTGGAAAATAATTTGTATTGGAATCCCATTTCAGTAACGTCCACATTTTTTTCGTTTCAACTACCGGTTTAAGTTACAACTTTTCAAAATGTTACCCTTGCTTAATCAGTTTTCTCAGTGAGACAAAGGAATCGTTGAACAGATGATCCAAACTTTCTAACCTGCAACAGTGAAGAATTTTTGATTAGCGGATAAGCAACGAGTAAAGACAGTAAGTAATACATTTCAGATGCTCAATCTAACACTTAAATAAAAGTTTCAAACTTTGTGACATAATGCATAAAGATCTTGTTTTAAAACGACATTAAGAAGTCGTGAATGTTTTTTCTACGCAAATATACGCAAAAACAGCATGACAACCACGAAAAGCAAGAATTTTTTTCTTAATTAGGTAGACATTTTTGGCATGTTACAAATATAATTATTAATATATGAATAATTAAAATGTCTTAAAACTGACTCAGTCTTTCTTAATTTTATTTTTGAAGTAATGAAAATGATTTTAAAAGCTTAGAATAATATAAACATGCAAAATTATTTTTTTTAATTTTCAAATGATTAACATGGGAGTATTCTACGCTTCTAAAGTTTTTAGCAAAAATAAAATTAATGATGTGTGATGAATTTGTTTCTTTGGCAATGAGATTCATATAATTATTCAATTATGATCATCCAAAACCTTTAACCTTCCGACGATTTTCTCAAAAAAGTTCCTTCTCTTTCTTTTCGCTTCACTTCCTCTTAAACAGTAAGAAATATTTTTATATATCACACGTTTAATTCACAAAGTGAGATTTTTACTTCGAACATCGTAGTATAAAGCAAATGCAGATATTAGTTAAAGGAAAATATATACATATATGTATATATATAAACACACACATATATATAACACATCGATCAATAACTCCCGAGTCTAACATTGAAAACAACATTTTTTTTGCAAATTTTATTTTTATTCATCAACATAACACCTTTTTTTAATCACCTTTTAGGGTGATACAATCGTTCCAACGCTTTTCCAAATCTTTTTCTCTTTTTCATACATACATGTTAGATAGTTATTAAGATACATATATATATATATATATATATACATACATACACACACATACATATACATATGTTATATATATATAAGAAAGGTATATATATATATATATATATGTAGTTGCTGCATGATATGATATGTAATATATATATAGTTTATATAATAATATACTATATATATATATATATATATACTATAACACACATACATACAACAACACAAACTATTCATTATATATATATAATATATATATATATATATATGCTATATGCATATATTCTGCTTCATTATATATCAATCAAAACAATCCGAGATCGCACCAGAGATGGCGCTCTATGAAGCCAAGGTAACAGGTCTTCTAGAGACTAATCCTTGCTTGTGAAACGTGTCAAGAAAATTTCAAGTCGATCGGAAAGAACATGCTGAGTTATCTGAGGTTGGAGATAAAGTCATTCTTTGTAGTTTGTTTAAAAATGGAAAAACCGAGGTTTCGTGTTCTGATAAACATTGTTTCAAGGGTAAAAAACACCGTGCAAGCGAAACAATGGATTAAAATGTTACCTGACTCTTGTATCACAGAAGATTTTGTCGGTAGGTTTACCGAGTTTAAACGTAGTCGTACCGACACAAACGACTCGAACGCCGTGGAGACTGGTAGGAACACATTTGGAAAAATATCTGACGTGAATATGCAAAATTGATAATGAAAGATCGTATTGAAGTCTCCGTGAGATTGACAATTGGATGATACAGATATGGAAGATGTATTTACTGAAAAGGTTTTGAAGATGAAGTGAAAAGGTTTTTTCAAGTGCGGTGCCGCGATGCTTGAGTGGAACAAAAATTGGCAACGAGGTGAGATTCAGGCTTGTTTATCGCTTATTACCGCAAACAAAAGATTTTCCGACGCTGGGGAGAAAAAAAAAAAAATTTAAA
>BMAW01085451.1:62409-90936 GCA_019974015.1 Nephila pilipes | reverse complement strand
GCTTTCTGAATCATCGACTCGTTGCAGTTTTTGTTCCATCGAAAGCAATCGCGGCACCCACTTGGAAAAAAACCTTTTTCACTTCACTTCAAAAAACCTTTTTCAGTAAATACACTTCCATATGATATCTGTGTCATCTCAGCAATCTCACGGAGCTTCACTTTACGATCTTTCATTATAATTTTTGCCACTTCACTCACATTTTCCGGTGTAACGGCTTCCACAGGTCTACCCGAGCGTTCCGCGTCATTTGTGTCGGTACGACCACGTTTAAACTCGGCAAACCACCGACAAATCGTTGCTTTTGATGGACAAGAGTCCAGGTAACATTTTTCAATCCATTGTTTCGCTTGCACGGTGTTTTTACCCATTAAAAAACAATGTTTTATCAGAACACGAAATTCGGTTTTTTCCATTTTTTAAACAAACTACAAAACGACTTTACTCCAACCTCGATAACTCAGCTGTTTCTGGTCCGATCGACTTGAAATTTTGACACGTTTCAAGCAAAGGTTAGTACTCTAGAAAGACCTGGTTACTGGTTTACTACGAGCGCCATCTCTGGGTTAGTCTCGGGAGTTATTGATTGATGTGTTATATATGAAAATATATACATATATATATATATATATATATGTGTGTGTGTATGTATGTATGTGTGTGTATAGTGATATATATATATATATATATAGGAAGTTATTATTACAGGAGCATACAGTTATTACATACGTATGCATGCATGCATATACATATATATATATACATATTACAGTATAGTACAGTACGTATGCGTATATATATGCATTTCACTTGCCATGGTACATACATACATATGCATGTATATATTGCATGTACGTGCGTATATTATATATATACACATACATACATATATATATCTATATAAATAAAAATGTAATGCGTGTTTGTTCAAAGCCGCAAATCTCCGAAACTAGAAGAGCATTTGATCTGAAATTTTGACATAACGTGGCATTTTAATCCGGACGGATTTTTATGTATTTATTATTTCGTAATTCACTCTAAATTTTTTGAAATTTAATTTTTAAGTGATTTTTCGGTGTTATGACATCATATGATGTCACTCTTTTCTCTGAAAGCGAAAATTTATACTTTACACCCAGTTTTTTCGGGATTACTACATATTTTTACTATAATTATGATTATCGATTGGAATACTTATCTACTTTTTTGTTCTTTGATACTTAATTAGGATTTTTTTTCCAAATAAATCATTGTTTTAATGATTATTCTTTTAACAACTAAAATTTCGTTTTGTAATTTTGGCAACATTCGGATAGTATTATCGCGTGATGTTTATGATTTTGCTCACAAATTATAACTTACTTTTTTAGTAATTTCACGCAGAATTTATTTCTTTCTTTATTAATATTTTTACAAATCAAAACTTCGCATTGATAAGGGTAGTTCAGCTCTTCTTACTGCAATTAACGTTAGTATTGTATTTTGGTAGTGTTATGTTACTCGGGTCATTAATGATATTTCCAGTTCTCTGTAACATTTTGAATGTAGACAGTCACCTTAGTTATTTTATGATACATTGCATTGCTATTAAGCTGTGTCTTTTACGATAGTGTTGATTATGTGTGAATATAGTTTATTTTTTCATTGTTCTTCATTTAGTTTTTTAATTGCTTTTCTTGTTTCTCAATGCAATTAGAAAGAATTCTGTTCAGTCAATTAATTTTCATTAGAAAAGTATTTGATAGACGGAAACGAGGTGAGAAGGTCATAGTGACAACCTGGCATATTTAAAGAAACGACTATTGGCAGACTATACACTGTACTTCCGAATCAGGCTGAATGTTTCTTTTTACGTATGCTATTGGTAAATGTGACTGGTCCAGTGTCTTTCTAACAACTAAGGACTGTCAATGGGGTTACACATTCCACTTTACACAGTGCATGTCATGCTCTAAATTTATTGGAAAATGACATACACAGTGGTGTATATATTAATGATGCCTGTAACATGTCGCATCCAAAGCAAATTCGTGTATTGTTTGCAATCGTATTGGCTGCCTGTTCTCCTTCATCTCCAACAAACTTATGGGAGAAATATAAATCTCACATAGTGGAAAATGTTTTTCATCGAATGTGCAGGGAAAATTCTAATATGGGCATTGATTTCACAGCAGAACACTATAATGAAGCATTGATAATGATTGAAGATTTGTGTTTAGCAATTGCAAACAAAGTTCTCAATCAGTTGAGAATACCATCACCAACTAGATCTGCTGCTGCTTCATTTGATGTAGAACTGTGTCGCGAGCAAAACTACAACATAATTGATCTTTTGTCCTATATTTCATCTAATATTCCTAAGTTAACGCTTGAGCAAAAAGGTATTTATGATCAAATCATGCAAACTATCAATAGTGGGAATGGAATAATCTTCTTCTTGGATGCGCCTGGAGGAACTGGTAAAATATTTACAATCAAATTGTTTCTGGCAGCAGTACGATCCCAAAATGACATAGCCTTAGCTCTTGCGTCATCAGGTATAGCTGCAACATTGATGCCGGGTGGCAGAACTGCTCATTCCACTTTGAAACTGCCATTGAACATTCAAATCATTGAAACTCCCCCATGCAATATTTCCAGAGCATCAAGCATGGGAAAAGTATAGCACAAATGCAAACTTATTGTTCGGGATGAATGCACAATGGCACACAAAAAATTGCTTTAAGCTCTTGATCGATCATTACAAGATTTACGTGGAAAAAACACTAGACCGTTTGGGAACAGGTTAATATTGCTTGCAGGAGATTTCAGGCAAACATTACCTGTAATTCCTCAATCAACACCAGCAGATGAAATAAATGCTTCTTTGAAACACTCTGCTTTGTGGCGACATGTGAAGACCTTGAAATTAACTACAAATATGCGTGTTCTGTTGCAAAATGATAGATCAGCTGAAATTTTTTCCAATCAGTTGTTGGATATTGGAAACGGAAAGGTGCTAGTAGATTTGACCTCAGAGAAAATTTCATTGCCTCATGACTTCTGCAATTTGGTGACATCTAAAGGAGAATTGGTTGAAAGAGTATTTCCTGACATTCAAACTAATTTTAAGAATCCCAATTGGCTGAGTGAACGTGCTATTTCTACTGCCAAGAAAAAAAACGTCTACCAGCTTAACAACATCATTCAATCTCGCATTCAAAATAAGACAGTCAACTTAAGTCTGTGGACACTGTTGTGGAAGTAGATGAAGCAGTGAATTACCCTACAGAATTTTTGAATTCACTTGATCTGTCAGGAATGCCGCCCCACATACTGCAGTTGAAAGTTGGTGTGCCAATTACCATATTGCGAAATATCAACCAGACAAAGCTGTGTAATGGTACGTGGCTTGCAATAAAAAAAATTAATGAGTAACGTCATAGAGGCAACAATTTTGACAGGACCTTTCAATGGTGAAGATGTCCTCATTCCTCGCATTCCTATGATACCAACAGATATGCCATTTCAGTTTAAAAGATTGCAATTCCCAATTCGATTGGCATTTGCAATCACTATCAATAAAGCTCAGGGGCAATCTTTAGAATTGTGCGGCTTAGATTTAGAGGCAGATTGCTTCTCTATGGACAATTATATATTGCATGTTCCAGAGTAGGTAAACCAGACAATCTATATATCTGGAAGACAAAAACAAAGAATGTTTTTCCATTTTTTTCCATTTTTCCAGGGTCCTGCATGTACCCTGAAGCATTGTAAAATTAATCTTTTGCCCTAAGGACTCCAGGGTAGAGCCATTTCCAATTTGTGTATATTTTAACTGTTTAAGATTGTTTTATTATTTAAATTAATGTAATTTTTTATCAGTTTTGGGCTGTTTATCATTTCTATGTTTTCTACTATTTTATGAACTGCATGAACCTATTTATGTATTTCTGCATTTAATTTATTATGATTATTTCTTATTTATTTTTGTGATTTACATTTAATTAATTTTTGCTTATGATTGTTTCTAATATATTTTTGTGTTATTCATTTATTTTAGTTTATCATTATTTCTTATATATTTTTGTGATTTGCCATTACATTTCGTTGTCGCATTGAATTTTTAAATGTTCTGAAAGAATGCCTTCCCACATGCTGAACTTGAAACTTAGCGCGCCAATTATGCTGCGAAATATCAACCAGCCAAAGCTGTGTAATGGTACGCGACTTGCAGTAAAAAATTTGTACGTATTTTAACTTTTTAAGACTGTTTTTTCCTTTTTTTTTAAAATAATGTAATTTTTTTATCAGTTTTGGGCTGTTTATTATTTATTTATGTTTATTAATATTTTATGAACTGCATGAACCTATTTATGTATTTTTGCATTTAAGTTGTTATTAAGATTAAATCTCTGTAATTAAACCAGATAAAGTGTGTGTGTGTGTGTGTGTGATTTATTTTTCTTTAATGTTACAAACGAGCATGTTAATTTCAGAATGTAGTTAATATACCTGAATAATTTTTTCATATTTAGGGAAAGGAATTAGCTTCTTCACGTATGAAATTTGTCCACTTCCGGTATGGTTTGACCTGATCAACTCATGCAAAATCTACATTTAAGACCTTAAGGTTAACAGGTACTATATTTAAGTCTTTAGTTATAAGATTTGGTGGGGCTTATTTGAGATTCACTATAAAAGCCAAAATTAAAATTTGTAAAATACCAAAGTCTTGTTTCCGGAATATTTCACATTATTCAGTGCATTATTTCAAAAAAAATTATACATCTTATTGGAAAGCAAAGATGATTGATTATTATAAAGCATCAGAAGCAACACGAGTATAAAGAGTTAGATCACTCAGGAATCTGGTCGAGTGGATGGAAAGAGGACGACACTTGAGCAGGCAACTCAATCTCGCCAAGCCAATAGGTGGACTTTGAGCCTGATTGATAACGTACAATCAACTTCCAGTTATGCTGGAGAAGAGTCTTTGCATCAAGAATCTTGCACCGTCAATCGGCGACCCGCCATCGAGTAGCTACCATGGCCACTTTCAGAGCAAAGGGAATCTTCTCAAAAGGACAACAAAACTATTTAACTACATCTTTAATTTTGTTTACGCATGGAAAGTCACGATAATCGACTGAAAGAAATCATTGTTTTGTGCGAAAACCTGCCGTTATAATGTGTTGATTAATTAAACTCATATCAACTGAAATCCACACGGAGCAATAAATAGTAATCTTCATAAATTTAAAATCATAAAACAGAAGAGGCCTTTGATAGATTTCTTTAACTTAAATTTTCAGAGAAGTTCAAGGAAGAATCCTAACATGAAGTTTTTTTTTTAAAATCCATCACGACAAATTCTCTAAAAATATTAAGATTGAAAGTGCTATACTTTTTTTATCAATTCTTTCATCTCTCTAAATAAATAAAAGTCGACGTCTATTTTTGGGAAAAAAGTATTTTAATTTCATATCCAGTTAGAAATTCAGACAATAAATCACCTCAAGAAGATATTATGCCGTGCAAAGCATTATTAAAATAATACCTCCTGAAAATAACTTATGTTCTAGTTCTTTTCTTTCCATCCATATACTAAAAAAAGAAAATTATGTATGGTAATGCATTTTAATTTTAGTAACCAAATGAAAGTCTTAGGTAAAAATTTATACATAATTAATAAATGGTCTTCTAGAGGTTTTAACTCGTATATTTCATCCAAACAAAAAAATATGTACAGTTCCTCTTCTTGTGCATTAGGCCTGAATTTGGGTAGAACATCTCTTTCCTTCTCCTCCACTAACAAAACGTCTGAACATGAATTTTTCTTTATATTTTATCTCATACCTTTTAGGAGCTGTTGAGTATTTCATATTGTCATTCATTTCTTTCGACACTTCCTATTTCTCCAAAAAAGTGTAAAAAAAATAGGCGTAATCCCGTTTATGTCCGATATCAGGATACTGGTCAAGTGTCTGATAGAAAAATATTTCTTTTTATATTATCTGAATTTGTTAGTACTCATCATAAATGGATAGGGTCAAAAGAAGAAAACAAAGAAAGTACAAGAATTTGAACGATTTTCTGTCTGAACTGTGTTTGAGTTTCTTTGATCGCTCTGAGTTAGGCGAAGACACCTTCATTGATCTCTAGTAACTTTGCACCTTCAAATTAATTTTCCGCAAATTGTTTTCAAAAAAATAGTAAAGAAATGTTAGAAAGAGATTTTAAAGCAAAACGTCAAAATCCACCATCAATTATTGCGCCCAGTAAACAAAAAAAAATGTAAATGTCTGTTGGTTTGTTCTATGTAATGCGATGTAAACCAAACCTCTTTTTCTCAGTCGGTGTTATTTTCGCTACTATCTTCCCACAGGATTAGTAGGTAAAAAAAAATGTTTTGTGCATGAGCTTTAAAATTCATACATGAGTGTTGTGCTGATGTAAATCTTTATTCTGTGAAATTGTTGTTTGTCAGAATAATTAGACGCAGTATTTTTATGTATGATGATACAAGAAAAAAGTTTTAAATACAACCGATAACTTTTAATTAATTTTTCACAAAGTAAATCTCTAAAAAATTGAGTTTACAATAATATTTTAGCCGACTGGTAGAAGAATTATGGTCTACCGCGTACACTTTCAAAATGTTATCTTCAGGGTAACGTAAAGTAAAAACCATCTACTCTTTTAAATTTTTGTACGCATATTCGTTGTGTATACAAGAAAATATATTAATTTATTGAAAGTAAAAATCTGACCTATTTAAAACCATGTACTTTCCTTTATTACAAACCTAAGCAAAGTTTCATTTTGAAATGAGCAAAAATCGAAAAAGTTTTATCAAAATGTTCTTGATTTCAAAAGGTACTAAGTCCCTTAAAGAGGTGAACACTTGAGCAGATATTTTAATGAAAAAATACTTTATATATATACAGAAGAATAAAACAGGTCTACATCTCAAACTCATTATTTTTCAAATTAAAATCATTGCACAGTGGAATACCCATTCCCTTTCGTTTTCTCCTTTGAACTTTAGATATTCTCTTTTGAGTTTATCTTATGTTTTCCCAACATTATTCTATATAAACTTTTCATCGTTTTCTGTGATTAAGAAATATTTAGTGTATGTTTTAAAATGTAAATTAATCTCTACATTTTTCCAATTTCTATATTAATGTTCTGTCTTTTTTTTTTTTTAAAGTTTTTAAATATTTAAACATTTAAACGTCTTTTGAATGTTTTCATCGTTGAAGATAGATAAGGCCTAAGCATTACGTGCAAGATATAAGCAAAGACGCCTTCTAAAATACCGTTTTAGAAATCTTTCGCCCTTATCCAAAATTGTTGTTATGCTGGCGATTCATTTTCTGTAAATGGAAACGTCCATTACCTTCTGACTTGGATAAAAAATTATGGATTCTTTGGTTCTCGCAGCTTCTGATAATTCTACAATAGATGCCACAAACAATTTTAAACAGGCCTAAGAGATCTGTATGTTTCCATTGTAGTTAACCCACAACATTGACTGGGAAATTTTATTGACTTTCCTCGGAGTGTGGAAAAGGATTGTGCACAGGGGAGCCCAGCCAAACCTTAAATTTAAAATTGATTTCTCTCCTTCACTTTTATAGCAGAGTCATTATCACATATTGTGTCACACAGACGCGTCACCGTCACTTTCTACATCTATATTTACGTTTGACGATTGTCGTTATTTATTTATTTATTCTTTATAGTGAAGAAATAAGTTTCTGCTGGAAATTGTTATTCTTATATATTATTTACTTTTGTTGTGAATTACGATTTGTTCAGTAATCAATCATGTTATGATATTCTATTGAACTTATTTCTATTGAAACAATTTAAAAAACATCTAAATTTTAGTAAAAGTATGTGTGTGTGTGTTTGAGAGAAATTCTATAACCCTTCTTATTTAAACAGATATTTATCTATTCGCATCCAAAAAAATTAAACGTCAGGAAATATTCTTTAAATTATAATACAACCGAGTTTGTTTTTCTACTTCTTTTGCTCTTGTCGTAACCAATCAGATTCGGTGCAATGATAAGATACCCGTGCCTAATTTCGATTCCATTTTCTATTTTCGCCAGCTTTATATCCTTTACAAGCATATTAATTTTCTTCGAATTAGCTGAAAGGTGTTCTTTTTTCAATTTATTTTACATTATAGCTAGCTTTAAAACCTTTTTTTTTTTGCTAATCTCGAAGGGCAACTGATTCATAAGTTCCATCTGAAACACTGTACTATATTCCAAAAAAGTAGAATTTATTTCTGATTGTATATGTAAATTAAATAATGTGGTTTTTTGCGAATTTTGGAGAGCTAAAAGATGTCGATTTCAGTAGGACTTTAAAAAATTTTAGAAGTGGTTTCCTTATCCAAAACCCTATCAATCCAAAACAATACGGTATTCATATAGTGTACTGATAAAAAGTTTATTATTTGGAGATTAGCTTATTTACTCATTTGTTTGTTTACATTTAAAATATATACTAAAATACTTTTTCAAAATTCTTGTATTCTTTTAAATATTCACTCATGCGTGTATAATGGTTACTTTAACTAGTTAATCAATAATTAAGTAGAATTTATACAACTTTAAAATTTGTAATAATATAAGACTGACAATAAGACAGTGTAGAAAAAAAGAAAAGAACTTGAAGAATAACTAAGCACAATTTGTTTCTCGCTAAAATTACCTTCACTTATGTCAAATTATATATAATTATTTACACTAGAACTTATGCAGCTACTACATACCAAAAATATATAAATATAAAAAGAAGTTCACAATTGAGTCTCAAAAAACTTTTCCGTCTTTCATGTAACTATAGCTCACTGCGCAACCCTTGAAAAAATTGAGACTTCAAAAAAAAAAAAAAAAAAAAAAAAAAGGTTAATGTGTAGTAGCGTCATCTACAAAACCTAGTAGTAAAATGGTTAATTTAAACTTCACACAAAGAGACTCTTTATAAATTGACTTTTAAAGATTTAGTTTTGATCTTTGTCAGAATAACAAAAGTTGAGATGCTTTTAAGATTTTAAATTTGTTTCGATTTTTTCAATATATAATATCATATATTAATAATTAAATATACTGCAAATTGTCAATTTTACCAGTTTGGTTGAGGAAGTTTAGTTTAGATGTTTTTATTACCGTATATAAAAAACATGTAATTATTTTCATTTCATTACAAATTTCAGTAGAATTTTATCTGAAGAAAATTTAAGTTCATCATGTCACAATCTTGAAAGTCCCTCACGGTTGCCCTATGTTGTGGAATTCATGAGAGTACGTTGTCCCTTACCACTAACAGTGCTATTTTGACAAAAAAGCCCTTCTTTAATATTGATTTTATGGATGACATCAGAAAAACAATCTCAATGATTTAGGGTTCGCATTTAAAGGTTCCCTGGCCTCTAGTTCTTCTAACTTCTTTTTGGTGTTTGAAGAGTATGCATGCTAAAGCTCTATCAGTTTGGTGCCAAAAAAATTTCATGATATTACTACTTGAACTTGAACTGAAAAAACTGAAACCTTCAGGTGTTTATTATTTTAACTTCATTTTTTTTAAAAAACAATAATTTTATGTTGCACTCAACATTTCTCAGAAACTATTCATCATATTAATACCTGAGTTTCATTCACGCGCTCAAAATAAGTTTTCATGACCCATCAATTTTCCAATATCTCTCCTGTATAAAAGCCAGAGGAACTGTTTGAGTATCCAAAGTCCTGTTGGCGATAGTGTAGTCTGAAAAGGCAGGTGCCAGCCTGTATCGTCATCGTCACTGTGATGTTCGAGAATGAGGCTTGTCGTTGCACATTTCTTTTCAGTGTGATATTAAAAAAACAATCATCACTCTATGATTTTGTAGACAAATTATTAAGAGAAAGTGTAACCTGCAGGACTCTAATTGATTTTCCTGGTGCCATAATTCTCTACCGTTTCAAATTATTTTTTCTCCTTTAAGAGGTATGTATAATCTTCAGTAACATTTTTTCTGCAAAATAACATAACTGTTATGCAGTTTTGATTTAATGCTTTTCACTTTGGAAAGCAGTAAAACATTGATGCCTGCAATTTTGAAAGTATCCCATTTGAGATGTTTTCCTTTAGCAGTTCAGAAGAATCAAAATTCATAAAAATATAAGAATTGATATATCGTATACAAAATAACATATCATTAAAGTGTCAAATTTCTGATTGGATACATTTGTAAGTTCATTGGTTTGAAAATGATGCACATGCAGAAAAACAGTGCTAACAATCCCGGAGACCTTAAAGGTGTCGGGTGGAGAATAACATCATCGCATACAACCAGGCTGGTTTTCGCACAACCACAGATGGAATTAGTCAACTTTAAGCGAAAAAATTTCAGCGAATGTTCAGCGAAGAAGGAATTACTTCCTGGCTACCCAAAGAATGCGTAAACAGCGTCACCAGGCTTTTTTTCTTCCAGCGCCGAATAGTTTCCGCAATTTATTTCAAGTCGAACAGAATGCAACAATTCCGTCCGTGCATCACGACGAACAGCACGCAGTCTGTTGCGAGCAGTTCGAGAGAGTGAAATATAACGAATGTTTTTCCAAAAAAACCCAGTTCATCTCATGCATTGGAAAATAATTTGCATTGAACTTCAGTAACGTCCACATTTTTCGTTTCACTGAAGAAAGTTATACTAAAATGTTACCCTTTGCTTTAATCAGTTTTCTCAGTACAAAAGGAATCGAACAGATGATCCAAACTTTCAACTCCGCAACAGAAAGAAGAATTTTTGATTAGCGGATAAGCAACGAGTAAAGACAGTAAGTAATACATTTCAGATTCGACCTAACACCAAAGTTTCAAACTTGTGACACGTATAAAGATCTTCCTTGTTTTAAAACGACATTAAGAAGTCGAATGTTTTTCTACAAATATACGCAAAAAACAGTACACAAATCAATGAAAGCAAGCAAGAATTTTTTTCTTAATTAGGTAGACATTTTTTGGCATAAGTTACAACATAATTGATTAATATACGAGTCTTAAAACCGACTCAGTCTTTCTTAATTTTATTTTTTTGAAGCAATGAAAATGACGCTTAGAATAATACAAACATGCAAAACATTTTTTTTAATTTCAAATGATTAACATGAGTATTCTACGCTTCAAAGTTTTAGCAAAAAAATAAAATTAATGATGTGTGATGAATTTGTTTCTTGGCAATGAGGATTCATATAATTATTCAATTATGATCATCTGAAAACCTTAACCTGACGATTTCTTTCTCAAAAAAAGTTCTTCTCTTTCTTTTCGCTTCTAATTTCCTAAACAGAAATATTTTTTATATATCACACGTTTAATTCACAAAGTAGAGTTTTACTCGAACATCGTAGTATAAAGCAAATGCAGATATTAGTGTTAAAGGTAATATATACATATATGTATATATATAAACACACACATATATATAACATTATCGATCAATAACTCCTGAGGCTCAACATTGAAAACAAATATTTTTTTTGTAAATTTATTTTTATTCATCAACATAACACCTTTTACCTTTTAGGTGATATAATCGTTCCAACAAGCCCAAATCTTTTCTTTTTTTTTCTCCCCCAGCCTGCTCGTGCAAGAAATCTTTTGTTATGAGTAAATAAGCGATAAACATAGCTTGAATCATCACCTGTTGCCCTTTTTGTTCCACTCAATCGCGGCACCCACTTGAAAACCTTTTCACTTCATTTCAAAAACCTTTTTCAGTAAATAATCTCCATATATCTGTGTCATCCTTGTAATCTCACGGTAGAGCTTCAATTTACGATCTTTTCATTATAATTTCATATTTCACTCAAGATATTTTTTCCAAAAAAATTTATTTCCACAGTTCCATCTGAGCGTCTGAGTCATTTGTGTCGGTACGACTACGTTTAAACTCGGTAAACCACCGATGCAAAATTTCTGGATACAAGAGTCCAGTAACATTTTAATCCATTGTTTCTGCTTGCACGGTGTTTTTACCCATTGCAAAAAAACAATGTTTTATCAGAACACGAAACCTGGTTTCCATTTTTAAACAAACTACAAAATGATCTTTTATCTGCAACTCAGATAACTCGCCATTTCTTATCCCGGATCGACTTGAAATTTTCTTGACATCGTCAAAGGTTAGTACTCTAGAAAGATCCATTACTGGCTTCATGAGCGCCATCTCTGGTCATCTCGGGAGTTATTGATTGATAAAAGAAAGCAGTGAAAATATATGCGATATACATATATATATATATATATATATATATATATATATAAAAGTGTGTGTGTGTGTGTGTATGTATGTGTGTGTATAGTGATATATATATATATATATATAGGAAGTTATTATTACAGGAGCATACAGTTATTACATACGTATGCATGCATGCATATACATATATATATATACATATTACAGTATAGTACAGTACGTATGCGTATATATATGCATTTCACTTGCCATGGTACATACATACATATGCATGTATATATTGCATGTACGTGCGTATATTATATATATACATTTGTACATACATATGTAAAGCCATATATATATACATATACATATTACGTCACACACACATACATATCCATACAAATGCAACGCGTCTGTCTCAAATCTCTGGAAACCAGAATATTATCTAGATCCGAAATCTGATCATTTAACGCGTAAGCATCGACCACCTTTATCATTTATTCGTAATCCCAAATCCTTTGAGAAAAAACTAACTTTAAGATTCTTTCGGTGTTATGACATCATGATGTCATCTTTCTCTGAAAGCGAAAATTTATACTTACACCCAGCTTTTCGGGATTACTACATATTTCTTTTTACTATATCATGTGATTATCGATTGGAATATTTATCTACTTTTTTGTCTTTGATACTTAATTTAGGATTTCTTTTTTCCAAATAAATCATTGTTTTAATGATACTATTCTTTTAACAACTAAAATTTCGTTTTGTAATTTTGGCAACATTCAAATATCGCGCGATGTTATGATTTGCCCGCCGTAAATTATAACTTACTTCTTTTGGGTACTCTCACGCAGAATTTATTTTCTTTATTAATAGATCCAAAACCACTGATAAGGGTAGTTCAGCTCTTCTTACTGCAATTAATGTTACCGCATTGTGTATTTTGGTAGGTGTTGTTACCGGGTCATTGATACTAACTTCGTAACATTTGAATGCAGACAGTCAATTAGTTATTTTATGATACATTTCAAATATTATTAAGCTTGCAGTTCTTCTTTTACGATAGTGTTGAGGTGGAATATAGTTTATTTTTCATTGAATTTTCATTTACTTTTTAATTCGTTTTCTTGTTTCTCACGTACTGAAAGAATTCTGTTCAATAATTAATTCTAGGAAAGTGATTTGATAGACGGAACGAGGTGAGAAGTCATAGTGATTTAACCTGTGGGTACATTTAAAGAAACGACTATTGCTATACACTGCAATTCCTGAATCATTGAATGTTTGTTATTGTAAATGTGACTGGTCCGTCTTTCTAACAACGTTAAGGACTGTCGGGGTTACATTATTCCACTTTATTAAAGGCTGTGTGTGTGTGTGTGTGTGTGTGTGTGTGTGTGTGTGTGTGTGAAGATGGATTTATACATTTTGTGACGCCTTCCTATTCTAAAGGGCGTCACGAACCTGACCTCAGCTTTGTGATCTCATCTAAGGCGCTCACGCCAGTCTCAACGTGTTCATTATAAAAAGACGCGTACGATGTGATAAAATGGAAAATGTATACCTGATAGTCTATATTTAGCTTTGCAAATACTTTGTAAATATATTGTTTAATTAAATGTCATCTCTTGAAAATTCCCTCTTCGTTGCATCTGGTACAACTTCTAGATAACATAAATAAACAAGCCATTTACCCCTTTCTGTAATTAGGATTCTACATACATAAGAAAAAAAATGTATTATTTTCTTATTTCATTTATTTATTTTCTTAAATAGCTTCAGGAAGAATGACCCTAATAAAGTTCTAAAATTTTAATTTTTTCTACCCGTTGGACCTAATAAAGCTGTAAAATTTCATTTCTTTCCGCCCATTGATTCAATAAACCAGGTGGCCGCGGATTCGGGGCCGAGGGTTTTCGTGGAGTCGAGGGTTGCGAGCCTTGAGTCCACTGTAGATCCGCTGATGCACGTGAAATCTATCGTATCCCTGGTATACATTTTTCAAATGGAAAATGTATACCAAGGTGGTGTGGTGATTTGGAGATGGTGTTGCTAGGTGAGGTGCTGTCCTCGTCACTTGACTGAAATTCAGGATTATGAGGTCCACGGCCAACAACCTCCTTCGACATAAATTATGAGCAATCATTTCTATAATCAAGGTATTTTTCAATTACTTTATCATATCTAATTAAATTTTTATTATTTATGAATGCAGGAAATGCTATACATTTTTACAAAGTACCAAAGGAAATGTTTACCTTCAAGGAATCACTTTACTTTCTTTTATGTTCTGAAGAATAAATGTTTGCCATTTTATCACCGCTTAGCAATAAATGTAAGAAAAGCTCATTTTAAGTCCTAACAGTTGTTACACATGCAGGTATTGCAGCAAATAATTATGAAAAATTCTAATACGTAAAAGTTGTTGTAGTAGTAGTGAAAAAAAATAAAATGGACGATAAATTTCAAACTGAATTTTTCATTTTTCATTTTTAGCATTAGATTTTATTACCTCATCGTAATAAATTTAGACTTTTAATGTAGTGGTAACGACAGTATCAAATTAATCATGGATACATACAAGACAGGACAAGGAAACTAAAACTTATTTTGCCCCACGTCGTATTTTACATCCAATTAAGCTAATCCTCGATAAATTTCCATAATTGTAAATATTACGAAACATTTAATATGCCCAACATTTTCATTAATAATATTCATGTCCAGTAAACCTAAATATATGTGTTTCTTCTTTCTTTTACTCCAGTAATAGCTGGAAGAATAATCTATTAACAAAAGAAGCGTTAGAATAAAAAAAAATTCGGCATTGAGAATAATGATTGCTAAAATAATTCAAGGGGAATATTCTTTATTCTCTTTTGTGCTTGAGATAAAACACGATACAATACAACTGCAGATATAAACAACTTTTTTAGAAATATCAAAAAAAATGTATTGATTGTTTCAGAAGGAATAATTCAGCAGAGGAGAATTAATATGAATCATTGGTATTGGGCTCAAAGGACTTTTTTTAATAAAATGAATGGGTTTCCTCTTATTTCTTATACATTATCTATTATGTTGATATTTTTCTGATATATACATCAACGCTATTATTAACAATTTTTTCCTTCCTTTAAGTGAATGTACATTTGTATAAGAAACAAATTTTTACTATTAAGTAACGAGATTGATACTGTAAGACATTTTTATTCAGATTTCACACATAGCTACATATTATCACCTTCAACACACACCCCTCCTCTATCCCTACAAAGCACCAAGCGAATCTTCCATTGTTCGTAAGAGTGCTGGAAGTCTTTTGTCAGCTCCTTCAATACGTGTGCCGCTTTATCTTTCACAACTTCAACAGACTTAAATCTTTTAAGCGTTCTTTTACTTAGGATTTTCACATCCTTACTCTCTCTCTCTCTCTCTTTTTCGGAGTAAAAATCCTCTCTTTGAGGATTGGGACTTCAACTCATGTTTATCCCACGAAATCTTGTTCCTTTTAATACAGAATTAGCCTTAGGAAACAGATAGAAGTCACATGTCTCAAGATCCGACGAATAAGACGGATGGTCTAACACGGAGATGCTGTACTTGGCTAGAAACCTCTTGACAGACAATGCAGAATGTGCTGGAGCATTATCTTAGCCTTATGGATTCTTTGTCAATTCCTACAGTCTCAGCAATCGCAGGAATGCTTAAATGCTTAACCGATGGTCAGATCGAGCCAGATTACTAATTTTTTTCCCCGATATTTTCACCTGTTTGTGTTTAGGGAAGGGCAATCTGTGTGTGCCTCATCTTCAACGTCTTCTTGGCAATCTTCAAGCCGCTTAAATCACTCAAAAACGCATGCAAGTAATAAATATTCATTGTCATAGACTTCTTTCAATAAATTATAAGTTTTCAGTAACGTGTTTTCCAAGTTTCATATGAAATTTGACAACATTCGTTGCGCACTTATCATTTTTTTTTTTTTTTTTTTTTTGGTGAAGCAAAACAATAACTCTAATGCGGACGAAAACTATGGCTATACGGATTTATTTACAGAAACGAGAGGCTCTGATTGGAAGGAGAAGGCTCCATGCTAAAAGGTTGTCGGTCGGTGGCGTTTGACGCATGCGTACTTCTTCTGCAGCAGCGTCAGTCACGTTATTTAATAGCCGCTCCTCGGTATTTTCAGAGAGTTCAGAATATTGTAGTTGATATATGAGTATTGAGATTTTTTTTTTTTTATTGAGAGTCTGTATGCACCAAAATATTTTTCAATATTTTTTTATACCTAAGACTCAAAAATAAATTTACTTGCTTTTTTGTGCTTTTTTCCTCGCTTGTTAAAATAACTCTTATATCTACTTACTCTTTTACTGCGCTAATTCTTTTCATTCAGTCATAAACTATCGTACGAAATATTCAAAAAACAAAAAATTGAAATTTCAAGTGAAAATAACATTTTATAATACATTAAATAATTTTCAAATCAACTGCTAAATTATTTCTTAAATATGATGGTTTTCTTGAAACTTTATTTCATGTTCTAAGCAAACAATAAAAATGAAATGCTCTCCAAATTTCCTTTTTTCAAGACAAATTTCTCGACGCTAAAAACTTTTGTGACTTAGACAATGCAGTAAGACCGTTGTTATGACAAGTGCTAGTATTAGTTATTTAAAACTAAACGGGAAATCTCATTTTTATATTTTTATTTTAAATTATTTATAACTCGAAGAAAAAGTAAGACAGTAAAAATAAACTACTTTTTGTCATCTAACAATGTTTTAGAAAAAAGGGGAATTCCAATTTTTTTGATGTTACGTAGTAATTCCTCCAAGAAGGAAAACTTTGAAAGAAACTCATTAGAAGTTTTACGTCCCTGGGATGTGATAGTAATTCGGTTACGGGTGGTTGGTCTACTTATTTGTGTCATTGTTATTTTGAGTTAGCCACGAACATTCTCATTATATTAATATTGCTTTTTCGTGTTTCTTAAGACATGTAATAAACAACGTCTTTCGCCGTTATAAAGTAAATGCAGTTCGTAATAGCATGTTTGATACAATGACGTAACGTTGCTTTTTGCCACCCTGTGCGAACCCTATATTTGCCATTCCCCAATAAATTTGTTACTCCCTACATAAATAAAAATAATATCACGAATGCATTACGCACGTAAAATTAAATTGGTTATAGTTTAATACGTTACAAAAAATAAGTTTCATTCTGCGCGGTAAAAGCCATTGAAAAGTTTAAAAATAAATAAAACAAACATTTACCTTAACACTCCTACTTATTCGACGAATCGTATAAGACAAAAAGATTAACTAAATGTGTGTGTGTGTGTTCTTTGACTTTACAATAATCAACAAATTGAGGTACACGTGAATCTTTAAGCATACAATAAACAATATCAACACTGCACTGCTCTTCTAAATAATAAGAAGTTTGAAGAAGAAATTAAAAAACACCTTCTCACCGTCATGTCAATGAAGACAATAAGACAAAAATCAAAACCGACGTATTAAATGCATTTGTTGCGGGGCAACAGCGGATATCGGCCGGCGCGTCCGTTTCGAAATTCAAAAAGTGAAGTTTACTTGAAATAAAATATTTGACAAACTTTTATTTTACTTCACATAAATGAAAGTTTGTTGTTTCAAGTCAAATCTTACTACTGTGTTAAAAACTATTTCCACTTATCCTACTACTAAAATTAGATGTAAACGAGCGCAAGCGAGTTTACACGCTTCCGCTCGGTATAAAAGAAATTTGTTTAAATTAACAATTAGAAAATTCACCTTAAAGGTGAGGTGACAAGGCTAGAAAAAAAATGAGAAAAGAAGTGTAAAATTACTTAAGGGTGTGACCATCAGGATGCAAGCTGCAATCAATCCTTTGATTCTCCCTCAGTCAGAGAGGCAGAAAGTACAATTTTTTTTTAACCTGTAAAGGATTTGATGTCAGAAGAACGGTTTGATATGAAAAAGGATGGGAACTATGGGGCTTTAGAGGCTGTCTCTATTTTGTTGTCTTGTATGCAAAGTTTTGTTTGTTGTTGATATCAGTGAAGATGGTTTGGGCTCTGATTAAGGGGTTGGCGTGATTTTCAATTGATAGAAAAATATTTCTAGAAAGCTTAGTAATGAAGTTTTCTATTGGCTCGATTTGCAAATCGTTGTGGATAACATAGTTCCTAACGTACCATGGAGCGTTTGCAATAATACTTAAGATCTCGTTTCAGATGATTTGAATATTTTTAGGTGGGTCGGGGCTGCCGCTCCCCAAATAGAGGAGGCGTAGGTAATAACTGGGCGCAAAATCTGCTTATAGAGAAGAACTTTGTTTTTAAGTGAAAGGGGGGAATATCTGCCAATCAATGAGATGCAGAGATGAATTTTATTCCGAAATTTATCCTTGAGAAATTTAATGTGTTTAGCGTATGTTAATTTTTGGTCGAGATGCAGGCCCAGATGTTTAACCACCAATACCCAGCTGATATCTTCTTCGAAAAGGATAAAGTTGCTCGGGGAATTTTTTCTTCCTTTTTGAAAAAGGATGGCTTGCGATTTTTCCACATTAATTGCAATTCTCCAAAGGGTTAGCCAGTTTTCTATGGAGTCCAGATAGTTTTGCATGGTTTTTAGTGTGTATTTGATGTTGTAGCCCTGGGCCAACACCGCGGAATCATCCGCAAAGAGGCAAGTGCTAACGCAGGCGTGGTGTGGAAAGCCATGCGTGTACAAATTGTACAAATGGGGAGAAAGGACACCGCCTTGAGGGGTGCCCACATGAATTTGGCCAGTGAGTTTTGTTAATTCGAACGTTAAATGATTTATTTTTTAAAAAACAATTGATGATTTTAATGAGGTAATTAGGGAAATTTACTTTAATTAATTTATAAATTAGGCCGTCATGCCACATTTTGTCAAAGGCCCTTCTTACATCTAAGAAGACTCCAATGGTATGACGTTTCAGAACAAACCCTTCAATGATTATATTTGTGACTCTGATGAGTTGGTGTGAAGTGGAGTGACCTTCTCTGAACCCACATTGCTCAGGGAGGATACAGTTTGTGATGGAGATAGGGTTTTTAATACGATTTAGGAGAATTCCTTCGAAATTCTTTGCAGTGTTGCAGAGCAGACTAATTGGTCTGTAACTCGGCGGGAATTTATGATTTTGGTTTGTCTTGGGGAGCATTATCACACTTGCAGTTTTCCAAGAAGAGGGTAATTCAAAGTATTTAAAATTCTTTGCTGAATTTGCAAAGTATTTAAAATTCTTTTGTGATTAAGCATTTGTTAATTATTTTTGTTAAATGCGTAATTGCATTTAGTGGTAGCAGTTTGAGAGCATAGTTGGGTATGTTATCTGGACCAGATGCCTTTTTTTCGGAAGCTTTTTTTATAATATTAATTATTTCAGTGGGACTGGTAAAAGGTGAAGGAGAGTGCATATTTTGGTTTCCCAGATAATTTCTGACTGAATTTTCAACCAGGTCAATGTTGACATCGTCGTATGGCTCAATATTTTCTTTGAATGTGTCTTCAAGCAAATCTTTGAAAACCTCTGCATTTGCCCTGTCGGAATAAACAATTCCATTGGGGCTGCTGAGAGGAGGAACGGTGATGGGTTTTCTTGCTATTTTTCGTTGCATATTGTAGAGTGAATTATCTTCTGGATTTTGTTGATTGAGTAAGTTCTTCCAGGTTTTGTTTTTATGCTCTTTTATCAGATGCTTGATTTGCCTTTGTAGGGCATTAATTTCTCTCTTATAAGTTGGGTCCCTGGTAGCTTAGTATCATGCTCTAAATCTATTTTTAATCTTTATTAGCAATGGGATATTAGGCGGGAATCTAAGGTGGGGGGAGGGGGCTGAAGGGTTTTTTGACACTAGATTCATTAATAGCTTGTGTGATAATGCTGTTGAAGTTTTGTATTGCATGATCAATTTCATTAAAATTTATATTTAGGTTACCATCTATGTTGTGAAAGATTTTGTCTTGAAACTTTACCCAATTGATTGTTTTCATTGTTCTGAGGGAGGGAGTTATTTAATAGAAGGTCAATGATTACGGGATTGTGATCACTGTCCACTTATCCAATTGCCTTGATATTCCTCAGACCTATGTAGCCCCGATATCAATACAATTATCTCCTCTAATAATCATGGCCTGATACTACAGGTAAGATTAGTCACACTCTTTGTTACCTCCCGACATCTGTGCTAACCGGAGCTATGTCCTACCTCATCAATTTCACACGCTGCGGCACTGGTTTGAAAGTATTTTTTTTTTTTTTTTTTGTATTATTTTTTTTCCTCAAAAATGATAATGCGAGTGATTCAGTAAAATTTTATTGTTTGTTGAAGATTTCGAAATATTTTATCTTTAATTATTTTTTAAGTTTTATTGTACGCTATATTTAATTTGAATGAGAAATAAAACTGAAAACAATAGAAAACTTTTTCGAGCGCATATTTACATAACTTTTTGCATATGCATGAGAATTAAATGCATGGTAATACGTGCCACTTAAGCAATGGAATGTTATTTGTTTTTGAAGAAGTAGGTTCGGATCTTCTCTCGCATTTTGTAATGCGCCAAACAGCTTTCGGTTCAGAAATACTTATTTTACTATTAGAATAATAATTATTTCCGTTTAATCCGAAATCTATTAACTGTGGCAGATCAATCATCGTCAAAGCTTTATCATAAAAAAAAAACTATTTTTCTGTACATTTCCTCTCGTACAATAAAAAAGGAGATTCATTTGAAAATTTAGTCTTCGAGGGAAAATAATAATCTTATAATTTTTTTGAAAAAAGTAAAAAAAAAATGTAAGTTTTTCAAGCAATTAGAGCATTATATTATTAATCGTAGAATCAAGTGTATCTCACTAGCTATTAAGCTCTTTTCCAAAGGGTTTTATGCTGAACACAAAACATAGAGAACGAGAGATAATGAAAAATACAATATTCCTATTTACGTATTCCTCATTACAAAAAGTTCCTTTCGAAGTATTCATCGTGTGATGTCAAATGAGAAATCGAGAATACTAAATTCGAAAAAAGAATGCACATTAAATATACAAAGAGGACTCTTCCTTTTCCCCTTAAAGGTCTTAAAATTTTTTTAATGCAAAGTGCTTCGAAACTCATGGGCAAAAATGTAAGGGGTGTTAAAAAACATTTAAACAAGCAATTATCACCCTACAATGCTCAGGCGCAGAGCAAGCATTGATCCCCTGACGGCGCTGTAATGGAAAGCATAAAAAGGCCTGAAACCACGATAGACCAAATATAAGAAAATTCGCGCTTTCCGCTACAGCGCCGTCTCTCAGTTCACCTCTTGCTCTGCGCATTGTACGGTGAAAAGGGCTTATTTCGATGTTTTCCATCCCCCCTCAAGTTTTTGCTCATGAGTTTCGAAAAAAAATACCCTCAACTCAATTAACTTCTTTAATGACAGACCTTCTTTCTTCAACTGTCCATTTATCTAGAAAGGTAACAGTTTTATATCTTCTGACAAATTATTTCGAGAAATAGCTTTGAAAAGTTTCTGAAAGCTTTTGTTTTCAAATAAAATCTTTTGTCCGAAATTAAAAAGCATATTGATTAGTGTATTACTTAAAAGTTAAATAAATGTATTTAACTCTCTTTTTGAATTTTACATGAAGTAGAAAAGAATGCGTTAGACCATACTTAAAAAAATGTTCTCTCTCCCCCTCTTTCTGGGGGGGGGGCGTGTGTGTGTGAACTTTGGTACCTAATAGCGGTTTTCTCTTCATTCACACACATTAAAGCCCAACGTAGGAAATATAAAAGTAACTGATCGGAAAAATTTCGTTTTAATATACTTTTTATCAAAGCTTATAACAAATACAATTAAATACTTTGAATGTGATTACAAATTTGGTTTACTTCCTTAAAAAAATGTTTATCATCCTTTTTAAATAGATCATAATAATTATTTCACAGATTTGTGAATAATGTTAGAAGGTCTTGTGGTTTGTGTACTCTGGAAAAGAAATAATTCAGATGTTAATCTTTTTTAATTATCATTAGCATTATATCAAACAACACTGTTTCTTTTACGATAAAGTCTTATTTAAAAAATTATGTATTTTCAGAACTAAATATTATCTGAATAAACTATATTTGGTTCATTAGCAGAAAAACACTCATGGATTCAAAATAGTCTCTTAAAAAAAGGTTTGGGGGATTTTTCTACAACAATCTTATTTTAGGTTTTTCCATTTTCTTCTAGATATTACTATTCTGAAACAAAATAAATAAGAATTTTGAAAAGGATATATTTCAAGATGCCTTCGAAGCATATAATGCACCCTGCACGTTCTTTATATAATTCTTATCTATAATAATCTTGAGGACGAAAAATACTTGCATTTTTGAAAGATTTATCTCATATTTTTTCGTTGACTAAACATATCAGCAACTTTTGGTCTATTTTATCCTTATTTCATAAAAGAGGTCAACAAAAGTTCAACTGAATGTATCATAAATTTCTTATTTTCATCTATTTATATGCGGAAGCGGAAGCTGCAAGTAGTAAGATAAGGAATTTGTATTCTAGCTTAAAATTTCGAGTTTAAAGTTGCCCTATATTCTAGATAGAAAAAAAGGTAGTTACATTTCAATAATTCAATTATATACAACATGAAAATTCAAAAATTTTAGTTCTGCAAAATTATGTAGAAAACTAATAAATCGAAAGTTTTTGATTATCATTTTAAAGTTGTTCTTCATCAGCATTTTTAAAACATTTCGTGGAATTTATTATTTAAACTGAAATATGTGTTATTTGTTATTTGTGATGATGTTATTGAACAAATAATGTTAATATAAATAGGTTAGAATAAAAGAAAAATAATATACATCATCTGATATTTGTGAGAATTAAAATTAAGGAAACGAAATATTTTCTGTAGTTTCCTCATAATAAAGAAAAATAACGAGAAAAAAAGTCTGTAATGAATTAGAGCATAGTTTGTATTATAAACTTGAAAACATTTTTTCCACATTAATTTAGAAAAAATTCCAGTTGATTTCATTTCGGTTTGAGATTATTCGTTTTATTTCTATTTTAAATTAGGAAATAAGTTATAAACATTTTAAATTTCTTACTTATAATTTTTTTTTAATTTCATTCTGCAAGACTTGATTTGTAACTATCATTTTTTATGTGAAAACATTTTTATAGATTTTATTGAAATTTTATTCCAATATTTACTAAACTTAAACTATTCACTCGATGATAAAAAAAAAAAACTCTAAATTGTCGGTTCACTGTGTAGCGGCCATCCTTAAATTACTTGCTACTTTCTCATAGAACCATAAGGCAACATGAGCCACTTGCACATTCTCATCTTACCCCGAGGCGGCACTTTAGATCAACTAATTTTTGCATGCACGCAGTTGTGCAAATTTCAAATATTCATGGTGTGCAACGATGGTTTTTGTGTTTATACCCATGAAGTAATAGCAACAACATCAGCTGAAAAGAAAAGGAGTTCTTGTCTTCCTGGTGATGCATTCTACTCCTCTTCTAGACCAGCATGGATTCCCTTCTCTTCATCGACGGCCTTAACCTAAGCTCATACTAGGTTATTAGAGGACATCTCGAACTAATAGATTTGCCTGTTTTGTTTGGGGTGATCGAAACTTATTTGCAAAGGTCTAAGAGGATATTCGACAATGATTCTTCATCATTACGTTCCAGTCTGGCAACGTAATTTTATAATATGGCTGAATCCAATCAGTTATCATTGGCTATTGATTTTGTTCTATTTGAATTAAAACTTCTCATGCACGATGCTGTATTAAATGACAAATAAATATTAAATTATTCTTGATCATTTGCAGCCGACTGATCTGAGTCAAGTGAAGTGTGGTATATACTTATGTATCCAATTACTCCTTCATATTACTGACCCACACTCAGACGTGAATCAAAAGGTTGAGAGGAAGTCCATCGCCCTTCTATGTATTAAAACTCCAGCAATCAGATTAGGTTATCTAAATGGATGCATTTTATTAGAAGAAGTCGACTAAAAACATTTGAATAAAATCTTTATTTAAAGACTTAAGCTATATCAAAAATAATCCTCACTTGAATGCAACAATAATTTCTGCGCCTGATTGGAATATAAACATAATATTAAGCGACTGCGAAATGAAAAGAGAAAGCAATAAACAGGACTCTCACACATAGCTTTTATACATTAAGTTTCTATGACGTTTTAACTTGAAAATATACATAATCTAATAATAGTTACAGAAACGTCGTAACTAAAAATATGACATACTTTCTTTGTTGTCGTACCAAGATCTCCTCTGCTCAATTCTCACACAATGAAATTGAAGAAAACAGTGAAACATCCAGGAATTACATTCACAAGTTTCTAGAATGATATTCATATGAATTTTGTGTGTGTGTGTGTAATTAAACTATAGCTATTATTAAAGACAGTACAGATATAATTAATTCTATATGCAATACCGAAATCTATCCAACATTTTCTATGATTTTCAAGGTCATTTCAATTTAATAAGTATCGAAAATATGATTAGGGTCTTTTTAATTTTGTGTGATAAAAAATAATTTAGGGAGTACAATAAAATAAATAAATTTAAGAGAATCTTTTGATTAGTCTTACAAGAAAATTATGTTATTTCAATAAGAAAATAAATAAATCAGTCAAAGTGTTGCAGCATGGAAGACCAGCTGGCAACAGTCTAGAAAATATTTATCAACATTTTTAAATCGAATACATGACTTCTCTCAAACTCTCTTCTCAAGTTTCTGTCTCTTTGCTGACGACACCACCATCCTCTCCCAATCCAACAACGTCATCCAAATTGTCGACAAATGCTGGGCAAAAATTCATAAATGCATCCCCTTAATTTATCGTTTTACCCCCCTCTCAAATACAATTTTGCTCCATAAACAAATCTTCTGTATCCTCCTTTATGCTTCCTACATTTAAGGACATGTCACCAAAACACACCTCAAAAAACTTCAAATCCTACAAAATAAAATTCTCCGTATCAGTGTTAACGCCCCCTGGTTTGTCCGTAATTTCTATTATTAATAATGACCTCAAAATTCCATTAATCAAAACACACATTTCCCATCTCACCCGTTAATTCTAGAACACACTTTCTTACTACAAAATCCCATTAATCAAGGCCCAAATACTTTTTGCTCACAATCCGCCCTTTTCCATATCAAACATGTAATAACTACTTTAATTTCTGTCCCCCTTAAAATTTCAATTTTTTCAAAATTTCCTTCCAAGCCCTCCTTCCTTCCCAATAGTCCTTTTCAACCAATAGTAATTCTGCGCTGGCTCAGTGCCAACCAATAGTAATTCAGCTTATTCCCACTTCAAATCCATCAAGCGTTCGTTCATTTTTTTATCGCACATTCGGCCAGTTTTATCCCATCTCCACTGCTTTTCCTTGCCGCATCTATAACCTTGACCGCTACTAGGGTGCTCGCCATTGCAGTGTTGTTTAGGAAATAGGTTTTCTTCCTTTCTCTTCTCCCTTCAGGAAAGGTGTTGTAAAATGCTTAAGTTCACTCATTTTCACTTCATCTTAAGATCATTTTTGGTCATTATATTTCATTATATTATTTTGGTCATTATATTGTTAAATTTTAACTACCACTACTTTTTTAAAATATCGATCTTACATTACTATATAAATCATAAAAAGCAGAGAACAAGTATTTCGGGCAGAAAAAAAGAACAAATAATATATATATAAAACTCAGTATATATCTCTTTCTTTTCTCTCATCATTTTTTGCCTTCTGCTGTGTTCTTCTGTGGGCTTCGGCACATTAAAATCTGTCTGTTTTTCCTTCTTAATATTTTAAAATGAAAGAAGAGTAAAACGCCTGCCCTGGCTGGTACTCGAAGAATTATTTGATTGTTGTTGTGTTGTTTAAATCGAACAATATTTACAACTTTTATTTAATACAGATTGCATAAACATCTTAATAATTTTTACAAATTATGATGATTATAAGCGTAATATTGAGTTTTATTCTGGCTATTTGATTTTATTATAAACAAATTAAGATACGTGTTCGACACTAAATCTGGATTTGGAGTTGTTGATAATAATATTTATGATAATAGAGACATGCTTAAATTTAAAATAATTAAGGTGCCATATTGAAATCGTTATATTCATATAACCAAAAGTAGAAATATTATTATGAGCTTGGACTACTTCTGGCAACAATATATTCTGCAACACGTCTAAGTACAGAGTCAAAGAAGGAGTGGATTGTCTCATGAGGTATACCTGTTGGTTCCCTCTCAACCATTTACCTCAGTTCATCTTCTGAACATATTTGTAACAACCTACGCAAATGACGTCCTATCATATCCCAAACATGTGCGATTGGTGAGAGATATGGGAATATAGGTGTCCAGGAAAACACTTGGTTATCTTGTAAAGAATGTTGGTTGTTAGACACTGTGCGTGGTCTGGCATCATTTTGCTGCTAAATTGTATTCAACATGGTAGTAATACCGGATGAAGTATTTCATCCCCCTATCGTTGTGACGCCAAACTGCAATCAATATGAATTAGTGATGATGTGCAATCGTATGCAATGGTGCTCCAAACCCTGACGCCGCGTTGACGCGTGGCATGGCTTTCTTTAGTTGAAGCCGTATTGGCCCAGCCACAAGTTCGCCACCAGATTCTTACACAGTGGCTGTCATTTCTTAAGCAAAACCATGACTTGTCTTAAAAGATCACATCATGCCACTCCTATCCTCATGGCTCTATCCTGGCACCATCACAAATGGAAGCATCTCTGATCATGATTCAATGGCAGGCATCTTAATGGATGCCATGTATGTAGGCACCTGAATGCCAATAGGCAAATAATGAACTTATTCGGTACTGTAGCATCAAGAGTGTCCTACACCTTCAGCAAAACAAACAATAGAAGTAGTCTGTGGCATCTCCAGAAACCACGCGTTCTGGTAGTACTGCCACTCCTGTAACGTGTCATATTATCTCCTTGCAACCATCTTTGGAACAGACCGGTGTACCGTGGACGAGCGCAGCTGCCTTTCCGCTGTGAATCGTCCCAGTAACCACTCAACTCCTCTCAGTCCGATCCCCATACCCTTGGTATACTCGTCTGTCAACTGGAAGTGTGCATCGGTCTTCGGTGCGCTGGCATTCTCAGTACTAAACGTTTCCTCTGCGACAAATAAATAATTCAAAAGATTATTTTGGCCAACGGAGCACAACTATTGTCGATTCTGCCGATTCCTTCCCTTATATATCGCTTCACTTATTCCAGAATGCGACGCATTTCGTATCAGTTACATAACTCGGTGCACACCCTTCAGTTTGCCTATTTTTCTGTTGAATTTTGCCTGTCTCGTATTGAATAAGAAACTTTAAAATAGGGCTGAAGGTTTCTTAGGAATCATACGTCACAATTAGGTGATGAGAAATGACCATCAGTATTTACAATCCGAAAATACTTCTGAGTTTAAAATTCAGATTTGGATAAAGTTATTTGAAATAGTGAAAATTTTGAGGGGAAATTTTAATTTTGAATCTAATTAAATTTTCATGATGTTCATTTCCTGAATTAAGAGCTAGAAACTAGGAAATTAAAAATCAGTTCATTATAAAATGATAATCTATTGAAATTATTTATAGCAAAAAAGCTGAAATCTTAAGTAATTGTAGTTATGATTAAATTGAAAAACAAAATTAAGGAAAAACTTAATTAATCATTAAAAATTTAAAAGATGATTATAGTTAATTGTACATTCGTTTCTTTTTAAAAATAAGAGGTTTATTGATTACATTCAAAGAAAAAACGCTTTACTCATCAACTGTTTCTGAAATTTAATTAAAGGAGTCAATCAATACCGGTCAATTAAACCATTGTAGATTCCATTTCAAATATAAGAATGCTGTATTCAATATGATTTTTTGAATTAAATGCTTTCATGACATATAATCATAAGAAATGCTCTAAGACATTACAGGATTTTTTATTTTCCAATGCATCAACAATATGATGAGTGTGTTTTGTTTTACATGCTGTAGTTTAACTTTTTCTTTTTATATAATCATTTATATGACAAGAATATTAATGCTTTTTTAGGAATGAATATTTTCTGGCTTTCCTTCCTAAAGAAATGGAATGTATATTTTTTTTAGTTAAAAAAAAGAATGCATATTTTAGTAAGAAAAAAAGAATGCATATTTTA
>BMAW01085451.1:0-62399 GCA_019974015.1 Nephila pilipes | reverse complement strand
AAAAAAAGAATGCATATTTTAGTAAGAAAAAAAGAATGCATATTTTAGTAAGAAAAAAAAAAGAATGCATATTTTTAGTAAGGAAAAAAAAATGCATATTTCACTTAGCAAATCTGAGAAATAAGAGTGAATGCTTTTGTTGCTGTTATTTTTTTATGTTGGACAAAAGTACGTTATTCGGCATTTTACTACTACATTTTTCAACGCCGTTTGAAAAGTAAAAAAATTCTTAAGTTACTGTTTATATTTTTAGAAACAAAAGAATTCGTTTTTTAGAATTTTTTTAAAATATTATTGATCATAACTTAAATTTGCAACATTTTTTCATCAATAAAACGAAAGTGTTTTATACAAAACTCTTGTGAAAAAACAGTAGTCGCTCCGTGCATAAGAATGCGATCTGTTGAAATTTTATTTGCAAGAGGCATTCTGAAAGAATGCATATTTCACTAAGCAAATCTGAGAAATTTTTGAAAAGTTTCCGACCTTAACATGAAGATGGGAGCACTCGTCAATAAAAGCTAGGGAGTGTGGTTGCGCATCTTTTGACACCGAATTTTCAGCCATTTTGGACTCGCAGTTGTTTGACAATTGTTTGAGATAGCCAATGAGAGTGCTTTTATGAAAATGAAAAAAAAAAGTCGAGTACCTAATTGTCTTAAAATATTTGTTTTTAAAATGCATTTCATCTGTGGAAATCCATGATGTGTTGTGCACTGCGAGAACTCTGCACTGTAATTTACCACCGTGAAATTTTGGAGAGTTAGATTTAAATGTGGTCGTACCTGCTTGTGAAACGAGGAACGCTCGGGACATCGAAAAACTACAACCACTGAGGATAGCATCGCTAAAGTTCACCAAATGGTGCTTACGATCGTCGAATTAAAGTGAGAGAGAAAGCAGAGGCTATGAATATGCACAAAGAACTTGTTTGTCACATATCGAATCGAAATTTATGCATGAGAAAGCAGTTCCCACTTTAGGTGCCACGTTTGCTCATGTTAGACCAAAAACGTGTTTGAATGAACATTCCCAACACTCTATTGGTGCAGTTTAGACTCAATAAATCAGAGTTTCGGCACCGATTTATTACTGTAGATGAAACTTAGCCACACCATTATACGCCCAAAAAATAAAGTCAAAACAATGGACTGTGAAAGGGGAATCAGCTTCTGAAAAAGAAAAAAAAGAATGTTTTTTCATCTTGGAAATTGATGGCAACTGTTTCTTAGGATAGTCATGGAGTTATCTTAATCGATTATCTTCAAACAGGAAAAACCATTACAAGAACATATTACACATCATTACTTGACAAGTTGAAGGCAGAAAACGTGAAAAACCGCCATATCTGTAGGAAAAAATAATCTGTTTCACCAAGACAATTCTACACCACTCCATGTGAGGGCATTGTGAGCCATGACAGATTTAACATGTGTCAGCCACAGCTGCACGGGATCTTTAGGAACATCAGGGTTTGAACCCATGACTCAATGGAAACAACTAGCAGCGAGTCCACGACCATGGCCACTAGTCCACCATGAACCGCATATTAATTTAAATGTCTATGTTAAGTATTTCAACTGTGTCCTTGTCGTAAATAAATATTTGTATTTCGTAATAAATAGACTATAATTATTCATTTTGGTTACTATTTGAATTCTACAGTTGGAGATACAGCACCTACCTTCGACCGATTAATCATCAGGATGCGAGTGCCGGTCACGAGCTCATGACCACTTTTTCAGCGAGGCCACTTTTCAGATTAGGAAATTCTTGAGAATAAATAGATTGAATATCATTTTTAATCTTCACAGAATTCTCTTTAGGGACTTCTTAATTTCAGCTAATAATCTAAGCTATTACAGAGTAACTTTTTTCAGAATCGTGCAAGTCTTAAGAAAATCTTAAATCCTTCATAAAACTTAAAATGCGTATTTCATCATGCATAATATTACATTTTTTCTTATTTGAGTGATAAGCTTGATAAAGAATTAAACGATGGCAATTCATTATCCTTAAGTAAATTTATGGTCTTTAGCACAAACGTATAATTTTAATCATGCATAGTTTTTCAAATATAGAGCGAAGGACATGAATAGAGTTCTCCTTTTAGTGTTATAACGGGATGAGAAAGGAATGCAAAGCTTTAAATTTTAACTACATGGATTATGCATTAGAGTAACATTCCCATCCCCCCAGAAGATATTCACCGCTTCCCTTGCAAAGAAATCAAAAAAGGAAAATTTAATTTTAAATCCAAAGAAAAATTTAAAAAATTAATTAACTTCCAAAACATTAATCAGCCTTTAACTACCGTATCTTTTGTATAACAGAAAAAAAATTGCATCCATATATTTTTGTATTTCCCTTAAAATTCTTTTTTTGCTCCTCTATAAATTCACTTTCTCACCAGCTACCACATATTCCTTCCTACATAATCCTTAGTATTATTTCCTAGAATAAAACTCTTTTTCACTGTTCATTAATTCTTTCCATATATATATATATTCTTTGAAGGTTTAATCTGTTCATTTATTTTTATTTTCCATTTATATTTATTTATTTATTTTTGTTTTCTTCCACTAGTTCCCTCTGAGATTAGGGAATAAAGTTCCAAGGGGCGTTAAGCAACCGATAGCTAGAATGAATTAAAAAAGTGTTTCCTAACTGTCTATCGTAAACGCGCGCGCGTGTGTGTGTGTGCGTGCGGGAAGGGTGAGTGTATTCTTATACACGAAGATTTCAATCTGTCGTAAAGAAGTGAAAAGAGGAATTTCGGTAAAATAAGTAAATGTTGTTAATTTTTTTTTTTCATTCAGAAGTTAATTTCGGAGAATATAGATTTTTAAATATGTTCATATGTAATTGACTTTTGGCGTGCTGTCTTTAAATAGAATTTCTCTCTTAATTTAATGAATTTCTTTCTCGGAGTTGAAGCCTTTTTAAGCGTTTTTGTGTCTGTTGTGTACAGATATAATTTTTAAGAAAATGAGGGTTTTTTTTTTTTTTTTTTTTTTTTTTTTTTTGATAATTAATATTTTAAAAAGCTTTTCTATAACAGAAAGAATTCTAAAATTAGTTTCGAATAATCAATGTTTTATTTTACACATAATTCCAATACTTCAAACTACATATAGGATCAAAGAATCGAAACTAAATTAGCAAATAAAAAATTGTACATAACTTTTTTTTTAAAATAATGATTTTAAAATTCCTTTTTCGAGAAGATTAGAGTATGCATTTTATTATTATTAGCCACTCAAGAAGCTATTGTTTTCCACACCCTATAAATGCCATGTCTGACTACTTTTCAAAAGATTATCTTGTTTTTGCGTATGTTATTTATGTCTGCTTTCACCAGTAATGAACTTAATTTTCAAAAATACGTCATAATAAATTTCTCTTGAATTTTTAACTGGAACTAAAAGGTATGCAATATATATAAAATATGTGCAATATATGTTCAATAATTGCCTTTTATCTCTAATGGACTCAATTTTCACAAAAATGTCATAATAAATTTCCCACCTTTTTTTTTTATTGGATCGAAGTGAAACAAATATGAAAATTTTATTTACTTATCGATTTATGTATTACCTTAAAAAAAAGGGGGGGGGCAAGACTACCTTTATTTATTTAAGTTTTCGTAACGAAAAGACCCAATTTGGATCTTTCGTATATTCTGACTCAAGATATGGCCGAACAATTGCCGCCTCCTATGGAGATCATGATAGGGACGGGAAATGAAAAATTTTACAAAACTACCTGAGTGATAAAGAACTTATAAAACGAACACAAAGCAAGAAAATAACCAAGAATAATATTCTCTTGGAGAATATTCAGAGACAATCTCATATTCCGAAAGTTAATCCCCTATTATTACATACAGAAATTAAGAATAAAATTTCAAGTCAGGTGAACATCTTATACATGTCCTTTACTAGAAATGGTAAAATTAAACTTTCTACACCAGACCCTGTGTGTGCAGGACCGATATTGTTTTTAGAAAAAAATATCTAATATCTAAATTTAGGCCAACTTCGTATGGGAAGGAATCATTTCCAGATTTCTCCTCTTCAGAATTCCTACTAATGTATAACTGACAGATTTAGCCACAGAATTACAAAACACAAAAATATAGAAATAGTAGAGATACGTCGGTTTATCAAATGACAAGAACAGACATTTCACCTTTACTGATAATTGTACTAGGAATAATATTACCAGAAAATATCAAACTCGGGTTCATAAACCATAATATTCAACTTTTCATCGATAAACCTAGGCAATGTTCAAAATGCTTTAGTTTCCTACACCAATCACGATTTCGTCAAAAACCTGAAACTTGCGTAAATTGCTGCGCATCTCATACAGGTGAATGTACAGCTAATAAAAACTACATAAATTGTAAGGGAAGCCCTCCAACTAACTCACCACCATATCTTATATATATCAAAGGAAAGAAAATATTGGAAAGCAGGCTACATTTAACACTACCAGAAGCAAGACGAAGATTTCGAGCTACTAATACTAAAAACTATTCCGCGGTGTTAAGAAATCAGTCACAAACTGATAATATGCAGGAAATCTTGGATAAAAAAAGGCTAAATTCCTTTGAATCTATATTGGAAAAACAAACGGCATTTTTAATGGAGGTTTTTCATAAACTCCTAGAAACAATGTTCACACATTTCAGCAATATCTTGGAATTAAGGGCTCGTACTACAACCCTAACCAGAAAAAAACAGCACATACAGGTTCAAAAAGTGTTGGTAATCAAATTCCATCCATGTCCTATATTAAGGCTGCCTCTAATAACACAGAAAAATGATAAGAATGGACTAAATAAACAAGTTTGTATATAGGTTCCATACATCGATCCGCATTTTACTAAACACATTGTACTTAGCTTTCTTTTATAATTTAGGGATACATCCTTGAGGGAAGGATATAATTTATGAGTTGTAAAAGCTTTTTTTCTCTTTCATTTATGAACTTTTTACAGTGGACCTATAGAGGCCTAAAAAATGAATCTATATGGTTAAATATCGGTTTCAGGAAACCTTTTTAAAAGACGAGGACAGGCTTAATATTCCAAACAAAAAAAAATTTCAGATTAGACAGAACAGACAGACCCGGAGGAGGACTGCTAACTGCAGTTCCAAAGAATATCTCTGCCCGACAAGTGCCTACTCAAATAGCTTAAACGCAAGATCTCGAAATACTAATTATCAAAATAGAAATAAAAAATCTTTCTTTCAATTTAATTAATATTTATTAGCCGAAAGGATTAAACATCTCATTAGTAAAATCATTCTTTGATTCGATGACATATTCAGCATTCATTTTTGGGGACTTTAACCTCCATCATCCGATTTGGGGATTCGATCATTTTACTAAACACAGTAATGACTTTTTTGATTGTTTAACCGACTCAAATTTTATCATTCTCAATAATATAGTAATATACTACTCATAGAAGTAATATAGGTAAAGCATCTTTAATAGATCATACTTTATGTTCATCAACCTATTCTAGCCACACCATTACTTAGGTTCCAGACTGCTTCTTTGAAAGCTATCACTGCTCCATTGTTACAGAGTTCTCATCATTCCAGCAGAATAAGAAATATGTGAAACGAGTAGATTGGAAAGAAATAATGAAACAAGCTCAATATGCATTTACCAACTAAGAGAACGACAAGACACAATTAACTCAAACAATGTCTATAATAATTAAAAATAATACAAGAGATATTAAGAGCTCAAAAAATATTTCCGAAAAAAGGCCATTCGTGATATTTCCCCTCAATTGTGGAACAAATACAAGCAATATTCACGTAAGCTTAAATTTCACACAAAAACTGCAAAAAGATTATATTGGGAAACAATATGCAACAATATTTCTAATCCAAGAATATTCTACAACATTCTGAAGAAATTTTCTACTCATGAAAATCCAGAATCAAATTTCAATATTCTACAAGTTAATAATTAGATATATCACGGAGCCTAAAATTTAGGCCAATATTTTTGCCGACTACTTTGCATCTAGTAATATTTCCTTCCTTTAGATTTACTCAACAACGAATACAATTTACTAAATTACCGTGGTATATCTCGGAATTAAATAGGGCTATACAAGCAACCAAAAACACTACTCCATATGCAGATCACATGACAGCTTCTTTCCTCAAAATTTGAATAACTGTCAACGTGCAGTTGCTCTTGATTATTTTCAATATATATTTGAGAATTCGATTGTACCTCAATCTTGAAAACATTCAATCATCCTTCCGATTTCAAAACCCTGCAAAGATAAAACTACAGTACCCTCTTATTGACCAATATCTCTAACTTCTGTTCTCTCTAAAACTTTTGAAAGAATTTTAGCTAGTCGCATCTCTTATTTTCTGAAAATGGAAAGAAAACTTCATCCAAAATATTATGGATTTGTTCCGTTTAAAGATTGTAGAACTGCAACGTACCTTATATTTAAAGCTATCGTAGATGCTAAATAGCAAAAGAAATTTTTCGTAAGAATTAGTTTGGACATGAAGAGTGCTTATGATTCCGTGTATTTAGATGGCCTTGTATATAAATGTCTACAGCTAGGTATCACAGAAAAAATAGCACTATGGATTTACAATTTTCTTTCATACAGATCTTTTCAAATCCGATGGAGAGGATGTCTTTCATCATGGAAGAATGATTTGAAAGGGGTCCCTCACAGTAGTGTTATCTCCCCCATATTATTCACAATCTACATGTACGATTTATTTGAAAATAGGAGTCGAGTGCTCAATTTACGCTGATGAACTTTTTATTTATTGCTCTTATTATTCTCTCGATATCACCCATAAAAAATTACAAGATACATTGGAAAGAATCCCAAAATGGTACAATTACTGAAAACTTACTTTATGTCCCGACAAAAGTACAATAGCAGAACTTTCAAATAAGAGAATTGAAATATATCCTACTATTATGTCGGCAGGATACCCACTCCAGTGGCAATCATCCATTAAATATTTAGGAGTGCATTTTTCTAAACGCAAACAAAATAATTTTATGACGAATCTAATGAAAAATAAAGCTTTAAAAGAATTAATGCCCTAAAGGCCATGGCGTATAAACACTATGGCCCAAGAGCTATAAATCTTTTTTTAATTAACTAACAATAGTATATGTAGTACCTTTTACTGCACTTGTCATATCATAAATAAATGATCTGATAGCCAGCTCAAACCTTTCAATATTGTACAAACAAAAGCTCTTAGAATTGCTTTGGGACTTCTGCAATGGACCGCAAATATCGTGCGCTTAAAACTGGCTAATCAGAAAATTCTTTCTGATAAAATAAGACGATTGGCTAATAAATTTCTTATATCATATATCAAAAGGTAACTTTTCTCCTATGCGCCGCAATATCCTTGAAACAGTAAATCTGGAATTCCTGCAAGGGACAGATACAACATCAAGAATACTTTTCGTATTTTGGGTATTGATTGAAAACAAATCATATAAATCCCCAGATTGATATATTTTACAGATCTTTCTTGCGAGAGCTATACGGAGGAATTTGAATTCCAAAATAAAAACTTACAAACTAAACAAATACTTATAATAAAAGAACAATTTGAGGAAATAATGAAACATAGATATAATAATAAATAGTTCATATAATATTGAACTGTGCATAATTTATGAGGTTTGTAATAAATATAGTTGACATATTTACAAGAATAGAATAAACAATCGTTTTCACCTAATACCAATTCTCCAAATTAATGTACATTCTTGGTTAAATTATCATTTCACAAAGTAAATAATCTCAATCATACTAATTACCAAAGTTATTTTCTTTTTGTAAAACGTACATGTAAAATCTTGTAATTATTATCTCAAAATGTATGTTTTTGAATGATCTTGGGACAATTTCATCCCTATCCAATTTAATTACATCATACAGCAGAAGAAACAATCTGCACAATAAAAATTCGAGCTTAGTAATTGAAATTAGCTATAATATATTTTTCTATAATAAACTAAAACACGTCTGTTTTAAAAATGTATCGATGAACAGCCGAAAGAAATTTCCTTTAACTGATACAAAAACGCGCCAAATGTTTGTCAAGGTTACTATAAAACGGGGTCAAGTAATGTTTAAAACAAAATATACATGATTATTTAGAAAAATCCCTACAAAACATGGATTAATATACTTAAATACTAACCTGTTATGAAATTCTAATAACAAAGCACTGAATTAACATATTCTTACTAACCTTTTTTTTTTACATTTGCTTTGTATAGCAGCCTCCCATTGTACTGTTCTGGATGGATTTACAGAGAAGTGATAAATTTCAACTGCTGGCATTATATTTATTAAGAGAGGGGGTGCCAGCTTAAGTGTCGTCCTCGTCACTTGATGGTGGTTCAGAATTACGAGGTCCGTCGCCAATAGCCCTCGTGTTGCTTCTAGTGCGACGTTAATATAAACTAAACAAATAAACAAAAGACAGTAAATTTATACCAGTTCTAAGGCTGCATCCAAATGCGGAACAGAAAGTTTAATGCCTACTTTTTTTCGTGGAGCTCTTTTCAAAAGCAAAAGAAATTCTTTTACAAAAAATATAAAGAAAAGTCTAAGTATTTCCGTTTCATAACGTTTGCAATAAAATGGAGATATCGCTATAGCCGGAAGAAGAAAATGTTTGTAAATATTGCAGCGCCCTCATAGCAAGCTTTACGGTTGAACTTGTCCATAAGCATTTCGGTCCAAGAGCAAAAAACTTAATCAAATTAACTAATGATAGTATTTGCAGCATCTTTTATTATACATGTCATATTATTAAAAAATGGTCAGATAATCAGCTCAAACCTTTAAACATCATTCAAACCAAAGCACTCGGAATCACATTGGGTTTACCACAATGGACTCCAAACATCGTACTTTTACAGATAGCTGATCAGGAAACATTGTTGGAGAAAATAAGAAGGCTAACGAATAAATTTTTATCTCCCAAATTTCGAATGGTTTCTTTCCCCCTCTGCATCTCAATAGCCCTGATACAATTAATCTAAATATTCTGGACGAGGACAAAAGCAATATCTCTAATACTTTTCATACTTTGAATATTAATGGGCGACATATAATTTCTATCCCCCAGGTTGATGTATTTCACAGAGCTTCTGTGTAGAATTTACACCAATGAATTGGAATTTCAGGACAAAAACCATCCTATTTTTATCATCAGAGGATTACTTGACGAAATAGTGAGCAATAACTACCGAGATTATTTTATAATAGCTACAGATGTTTCAAAAAACCATAACATGACTTCTATTGCAGGCATAACGAAAAATGCCTCCTTTGCTTACAATATAAACCCCATTAACACTATATTTACAGCAGAAGCTCTGGCCATATGCCAAGCTCTAAATGACCTCCCGGAATTAAATAAAAAATTGTTAATTTCATCAGATAGTCACTAGGTTCTAACTGCTCTAAAAATTATAATAATATAAAATCTCCAAAAGTTATTCACAGATTAGCCTGCAAAATTGTCATCCTCTTGCAATTTCAAACTCAAATGGTACTACTCTGGACACTCGAAAATTATTTGGAATGAACAGGCGGATTATCTCGCAAAATTGGTTACGGAGTCCAACATTTTCATTGATTGGATTGCTTCGGAGGATATCCATAGCAACATCCACAGAAAAAGAATGACAAAAACCAATGAAAATTTTTATTCAAGTAAATATTTTGAAGTCTTGGGAAACATTCCGACAATAGACAAAATATCCAAGTGGACAAGAACCAGAAGAGAGGAAATTTTTATCATTCAAATCATCTGTAAAATGATCATAACTCCAGGGCTTTTATACAAATTCCTTCTACAGGATTGTGAGTGAGTGAGTGACTGTAGGTTTTAATGGCGCAAGAGCCCTAAATAGGCTAAGCTGCGCCAAACATTTGTTAAAATTAATTAAAATAAATAATTTCTAAAATACGAAACACAAAAAAGGTAGTTATACAGGTTAAAACATTAAAAATTCAAATATGGTGTAAAAGGCCAATGTGTTTTAAAAAAGCAAATAAGTTATGGTGGGGGATTTCCCCCACCAAGTCAGACAGTTTTAAAACAGAAGAATGAAAAAAAGTCCGGCGATGATGATCAAATACCGGACAGTCAATTAAAATATGATGAATAGAATAAGGGACATGACAGGAAGGACACTCGGGAGCATCTTCTCCAAACAAAAGATGTCTATGGGTAAATTGAGTATGTCCGACACGAAGGCGGGTCAATCTGACCTCCGCTCTTCGCATTGGACAAACAGGCCATTCTCCAATGATCGGCTTCACCGAGTGTAATTTGTTATTAATCAGTAGATTCCATGATTCCTGCCATGTCTGATGAATGAGAATTAAAATGTGACGTCGTATGTCCTCAAATGGGACTGCAAGCTGCAGAGGATTCGTTGCCGAACGTGCAGCCGAGTCCGCTTGTTCATTTCCTAAAATACCTACATGACTAGGTATCCAGCAGAATTTTATGTCATAACCCCTGCTATGAATCTGGCAAATAATGTCAGCAGTTTCAACCACAATAGGATGACTTCTATCGTCCAGCTGTACCAATGTTTCCAGGACGCTCCTGCTGTCAGTATATACAACGAACTTTCGAGAACTGGATTTCTCGACTAATTTCAGGGCCCAGTAGATGGCGACTGCTTCGGCAGTGTAGACACTATAGGAAGCGTCGAGCCAGTAACTGTGCCTGATGTCATTTGAAACGAAACCACAGCCGACGTATCCAGTTCCTTTTGATCCATCCGTATATATAGGAATAAAATCCTCATACTGACAGCGATGGAAGGCAAAGATTCTCTGGAGAACAATGGGACACGTGTTGGATTTGCTGAATAAAGCAAAAGGGTTATGGAAAGTAAATCTTGGCACATTCCAAGGTGGAAATTTAATAAAATTATTTGTTGAATACCCAAGTCATGTAGGCTGAGTTCCTCTATGATGTATTTCACCCTTTCAGAAAAAGGACGGATGAAAGAAGGACGAGCACTGTACAATCTCATTAAAGACGGGCTGATACTAAAAGTCTGTAATGGGTGAGATGGGAGAGATGACATTTTGAAATGATAATAGAGCGACAGTTTCAGGTGCCGCAAAGCCAAAGGTAGCTGGTTACAGAGGACATAGAGATTCTGCACAGGTGACGTTCGAAACGCACCACAGCAGATTCTAAGAGCATTATGGTGGACTGGGTCAAGCTTTCGTAAGGTAGTTTTGCAGGCAGTTATGATGAATAGACGATACATCCGTAGTCGATCCGAGACAGAATCACCGACTGATACACTCGGAGTAATAAAGTTCGATCCGCTCCCCAAGAGGTGTTGGACAACACCTTCAAGATGTTGAGGGATTTCTCACACTTCTTCCGCAGATGTAAAATGTGCGGAAGGAAAGTGAGTTTGCGGTCGAAAATTACTCCGAGGAAGCGGACGTCAGGGACGACAGGAATAGACGTATTACGGATGCGAATGTCAGGATCCGGATGGAGACCCCGTTTCCTGCAAAAATGCACGCAACTACTCTTGCTGGCAGAAATACTATGCCCATTCGCGTCACACCATGTAACCAGGTTATTGACTGCGGTCTGAAGTCGTCGCTCAATGATACGCATTGACGATCCTTCGCAGGAAATCTGCAGATCGTCCACGTTTAATGAACCATGGTGGTTGTAGATGAGAAAGTGTAGGTGACAGATGACAAATAAAAAGAGTGGGGCACAAAATGCTCCCCTGAGGAACTCCTTCAAATTGAATAAAAGATGAAGATAAAACATTACCAACCCGTACTTTAAATGATCTAAACGATAAAAACATTTTTATAAAAAGAGGCAAATTGCCTCTCAGACCATAATCGTAAAGAGTGCGCAGAATCCCATAGCGCCACGTACGGTCATATGCCTTTTCGATATCAAAGAAAATAGAAACCAAATGATTCCTCCGTACGAAAGCAGAACGAATCTGACTTTCGAGTAGAAGGATGTTATCTACTGTGGATATTCCTTTACGGAAGCCACTCTGAAACGGAGGAATGCATTGATCCTTTTAAAATTGATATACGAGACGGGCATTGACCATACGTTCTAGCGTCTTACAAAGGCAACTCGTCAGAGCGATAGGCCTATAGTGGAGAGGGTTCTTTGGATCCTTATCAGGCTTCAGAATAGGAATAACGATTGCTTCCTGCCACTGGCTAGGAAACACATGCTCCCTCCATATTCGGTTGAATAGGTAAAGGAGACTGACAAGTGAATCCTCGCTCAAGCGGCGAAGCATATCGTACGTTATTCCATCAGAGCCTGGACTGGTATTGTTAGATAAGGACAGAGCCTTTCTCAATTCCCACGTATCAAAGTCACAGTTATAAGGGAGTGGTTGCCGACACCTGAAGTTGATAGGTGTCTGCTCAGAACGATTCTTAGTCGCTAAAAAAGTAGCGCTATATGAATCGGAGCTTGACACACTAGCAAAAGAGTGGCCAATGATATTGGCCACTTCGACAGGCGAAGAATGCACAGCATTTGCAGTTTCCAGTATCGGGATGGTAAATTCTCGATACAGGGAGTTTGCAGCTTTTACCTTTCTCCATTACTGTTGACTAGTGGTAGACGATGTAATGGAAGAGACATACCTGATCCAAGATTCTCTCTGACTATGTCGCCTTACTCTGCGAGCATTCGCCCTTGCCCTTTTAAAGGCTATGAGATTTTCGGTTGTGGGATATCGTCTGAAGATACCCCACAATTTCCTTTGTTCCCGGTAGGATGATTGGCAATCCTTATTCCACCATGGTTTACTCATATTCCTCTGTGATGTTCCACTCTTCGGTATCGCTACACCAGCAGCGTTCACGATAGAGGCAGCGTCATTGCGGACAGAGTCATTAACATCTCGATCTTGAACCATTGTACCGGTAATATCCGCTAACCGTGTGAATAAATCCCAATCTGCCCGGTTGAAGCGGTAAGTGGAGGGACGTACGCGCACTCCACTACCATGAACCTGGGAGATCAGGAGAGGGAAATGATCACTATTATAGAGATCATTTAGTACCTCTAAATTCAGCGACGGTAGCAGTGTTGGTGAACAAATGGAAATACGTTTTCTCGTCGGTGTTCAGCAGACAGAGACTGTGATCAGAGATCAATCGCTCGATCTGCCGACCGCGAGAATTTGTACCATCATACCCCCACTGAGGGCTGTGTCCATTAAAGTCACTTAGCAGAAGGAAGGGAGTTGCTAACTGTTCGACTAGTAGGTCTAAATCCATTTGAGACACAACATCGTTAGGTGGCAGATAAATGCAGCAAACTGTGATTAATGTGTGGGTATGGATCCGCACAGCCACAGCCTGCAACGATGTGGTCAGTGTAACGACGTTATGAGGGCAGTTCTGGGATGCCAGAATGCAAACACCTCCAGAAGAAGGTGATGTAACATCAACATCCCTTCGTACACAATGATATCCACGCACTCGGATTGTCATATTACTCTTCAGAAAAGTCTCCTGAAGAGCAATGCAGACAGGCTGGTGCGTAGATAGAATGGATTTGAGATCCTCTAGTCTGGGTCGTAAACCACGGCAGTTCCAAGAAACAAAAGCCATTAAATGGGCGCACTGGAAGTGGAAGGTCCCGTTTCCAGGACCCCCAAGGAGTCATAATCTTCGGGCGATGGGTGTAATACCACCGCATCCCCGTCAATGACCCTCGTTTTTTTGCGAGGAACATTGTTCTTCGCGGATATTTTTAATTTTTGCCTCTGTAAAGCTTTAGACCTGGCCAATGGCCTAGTCTGATTAGCCTTAGCAGAGGATGTGGTTTTTTGAATAATTAGTTTCTTCTTCGATTGCAGAGCCTTAGTGTTATGTAATGGAGTCTTATTTTTAGGTTGCGGTTTCTTAGTGGTAGGAACAGGTTCCAGAAATTGGGTGGATTTAGAAACTTTAGTGTTCTGGGTTGCCGTAGCGTAGCTTTTTCCCTGTACTGGGGTACGGGAAGCCACTACCCGGCGAGCCTCCGGATATGATAAATTCTGTAGCGTCTTCACCGTAGATATCTCCTTTTCCTCGGCCCACTTAGGGCAAGAACGAGAGTATGCAGGGTGGTTGCCCTGACAGTTGACGCACTTTTCTGCAGCGTTACAGGAAGCACTATCGTGTCCTGTTGCTGTACAGCGAGCGCACGTCAACTGCCTCCTACAAGCGTTCTTGGAATGGCCATATCGTTGGCAATTGAAACATCTCAGTGGGTTTGGAATATATGGTCAGACGGAGAGTCGGAGATATGCCGCCTGAACTGTCTGTGGTAGGGTAGGAGTCAAAAAGGTCAAGATGAGGTGCTGGGTGTTAAGCACCTTACCATCTCTCCTAATCGTAATCCTCCGGACACCACAAACCAGCTGATCCTGCAAATTCTCCAAAATCTCTTCCTCAGACACGTTTTCCAAATCCCTTGAGGATACTACGCCCCGAGAGTAATTCAGGTTTCTATGTGGTGAAGTCGTTACAGGATAAGGTCCCAATGTCTTCATACTCATTACAAGTTGAGCTTGCTTTGAGTTTGAGACCTCGATCAATAGGTCCCCAGAACGTAGTTTTTTAATATCTTTAATAGTCCCTGCCATACCCTGTATTCCCTTTTGAATCAAAAAGGGAGATATGGTAGAGAATGTATCAGTCTCTCTTTTTATCAAGAAGAATCTGAAGTTTATATTTTCTGAACTTTTGTCTAGTATATCTATATTTTCATTTTCTGCATGACGTTCAACGCGGTCAGCGTATGATTCATTTTTCGAATTTAAGGAGTTTTTAATAGCTTTGGGAGCCATAATCTTATTTCCTTTATATGTCGCCATATTTGCCTTAGAAAAAAAAATTCATGGAAAGACTTCTAGTTCGATGGGTCCCCGCCAGACTCCATCTCCCCACCCTTTCCTAACGCGGAAATGAGTAACCGAAGGAGAGATTCGTTTCAGCCGGACAATGTGAACTGCCCCATTACGTGCCCAGGCAGAGGCACAGTCCAAGGCCGAAGCCAAGGAGGATTTCTCGTAATGGGAGGGAGGTCACACCACCCAGTCACACACAACCAAGGCTCTCCCTCTGGGAACATTTTGAGGATGACATTCCAAAACTGTAACCGACGGCGCACGCAACTCCTCTCCTCGCACACCCTTCTCCAACCAGGTCCTTTTCCAATCACGCCCATGCGGTCTCCCACTAGGTACCTCCGCATGAGGGGTACTGGGGCCCCGTATTGCCAGAGCTAGGCACGCAGGAGATCGGCATTGATACGCCGTCGACCTTTTAGTGTTTTAGTAGAGACACCACAAATTTTTTTTATTTTTAAATACTTTTATAATATTTTTTTTTAAATATTTTTATAATTTTTTTTTAAATTTTTGAAAACAAATATTAACACAACACATAGAAAAAAAAAACTTGAGTTAGCGTGAACAGTTTTCCGCCTGATATCACAAAATATCAAGCGGAACCCCAAAACCAAAACACATGACGGGAAAAAAGAGGGGGAGAAGAAGAGGAAAACAAAGATCACTGAGGAACCTCGGGGTTGTGAAGCCCGTATTCATCTCAGGTAGATGAGCCCCCTGAGGGGTCCATCTACAGGATAATGCAATTTGTAGTACATGTAACCATATCAACGACCCTTTTAAATTGTAACAAATACTCCTCCTAAAGAAACCATCTCTGGAATACTCTCAAGATAAATCCACAGCTCCATACTACTTTCAAAGAACTTTCGGAAGCAATAGTCGCTAATATACAAGTGTTCAGAATATTCCTACAGAAACTAAAGTACGTAGACGTTGAATGTTCTATGGGCGCTTAGAGCGCGGAGAGCTCTTACTGAAGTACTTTGACATCTACTGAATGAAATACATCTTTTAAACAGGATTATAGCCTTTGCTGCTCCATATCCCTCAAAAAAAAATCAATCAATCAATCAAAACCTTTCAGATCAATTATTGTAATGCATTGACACAGATGAACTTGTTTACAATTTCTACACTTGCCACATCATTAATAAATGGTCGGATCATCAACTAAAACCTTTTAATATTATTCAAACCAAAGCTCTCAGGATTGCTCTAGCTCTTCCTCAATGGACCCCCAATATCGTTCTTTTGAAATTGGCTGGACAAGAATTGCTCTCTGAAAAAATTAGACGGCTGGCGCAAAAATTTTTTATTGTTCAAATATCTAATGGGAAATATTCCCCTATGCATCTGAATAACCAGGGTTCAATAAATATAACAATAATGGAAGATGACAAGAAATGTGTTGATCATATTCTTAGAAATTTGAATACCGATAGGGAAAAGATAATCTCAATCCCTAATCTTATCCATTTCACTGATATCCCTTGTTCAATTTATACGAATGAATTTTGCTTTCAAAACAAAAATCTGCCTATCTCTATAATTAATAGCTCCTTTAATGAATTACTAGAACACAGATTCCAAGATTTTTTCATAATTGCTACAGATGCATCTAAAAACCCAAACATTACTTCCATAGCAGGTGTAACACGAACTATTTCCTTTTCTTATAAAATTAATCCGATCAACTCCATCTTCACGGCTGAAGCGCTAGCGATTTGTCAAGCTCTGGATGAACTTACAGAAATGCATAATAAATTGCTCATTCTATCCGATAGCTATTCAGTTTTATATGCATTACAAAATTTCTCTATCAAATCCCCTAAGGTGATTCATAGATTGGTCAATAAGATTCTTATTCTTTCTCATTATAATATGCAGTTGGTATTTCTTTGGATTCCGGGTCACTCAAATATTTATTGGAATGAACAAGCTGACAAAATCGCAAGATCTGTAACGGAATTTGACGTAAATATCGACTGGATAGCTTCAGAAGACATCCATGCATACAATTACCATAACAGACTAGAAAAAACTAAATGAAATTTTTACTGCAGCAAATATTTTGAAATTTTGGGGAACATTCCTACCATTGATACTATCTCTAATTGGACAAATAACAGAAGAGAGGAAATTCTAGGAATTCGATGTCTCAGCAAAATGATAATTACTCCTGGTCTTTTAAATAAATTTAATTTGCAGGATAATGCTCTGTGTTCTACCTGTAGTAGGATTAATGATCTGGATCACATTCTCTTAAATTGCGCAAATTATACTTCCCATAGAAACGAACTCTGGAACTTTCTTCAAATAGATTCCTGCTGCATTATCACTTTCAGAGATCTTTTACAGAAAGCGACATTAAATAAGAAGAACTTTAGAGTTTTTTTTACAGAAAATGAAATTTTTTGATATTTATTAATTTGAAACTTTTTTCCAGATAGGGATAATGGCCCTTGTTGCCCTACATCCCTTCTTCATTCAATCAATCAATCAATCAACTTGTTTACAACATTGTTACGAAAACTAATTTTTTTGCAGCTGAAAATTTAGATAAATTTAAAAGCATTCATGTGCTCATCATTGGTATGATATTAATACAAATCGATTGAGAGTATTTCTCACTACTCTAATTTTGCAAGCAATCATTTCAAAGCCAACAATTAAGATGGTATTGGGCAAGGAAAAAATTGATTGAAATTCCTTAATATTTTAGAAACTGATATTTATTTATAATATATATCATTTTCTGACCTGTTTAAGATTGCAAATTACAATTGGTGTAAATATTACATTAATATAGCGAAAAAATTATTTAAAAACTTATTATTTTAGAAATTAATATGTGTCATATTTATCATTTACATAATGGTTTTAAAGTGCAAGTTACAGTTGGTGTAAATATGATATTAAAATACCACAAATTATTCTTTATAAACTATCTTTTAAAAGCAAACGAGCTATCCATATCACTGTCCGAAAAGAGTTACATTTTCAAAAGCCATTAGGGGGGGAAATGCTGCCACTTTCAAGTGACCATTTGATCATAGCACTGTGCGTCGCAAGAGAGTGAAAACTGTCTAAGCGTTAATACAAGTATAAACATTTAAAATGGAGCATGATTGATTAATAACACTTTATGATAACAATAAAATTAAAAGTTAGTTTTTATTGTAAACTTAAGTTGAATTAACATTTTTATTCAACAAAAAAATTTGTCCGTAATTAATAAACAAGTATCTGAAACACATATTTTGATTGATAAAAGTTCATTACTTCTCAAATATTTTTAATTGAAAAAAATGTTTATTTATTTATTTTTTTTTACTGTAGAAATCATACAATTTTTGTATTTTTCACTCAAAAAATTTCTTTTCTAGCTTAATTCTTTTTTTAAACAAAAAATATAGCTCTTCAAACTTTTGAAAATGGTACCAAAAATTAATTAACTACAAAAATAAAATGATTCAATACTTTTCCATTTCGTCAGCACAGATGATACAGTCGACGAAATTCAATGGTGCTTAAATATTGTTCAGGTGTGTTTCAACTGACTTATAGATTAAGAGCTGAAAGGCTCAGGTGCTCCAGCAGGACCTCGTCAACCATTTTTTACATGTGTATACTGTGTGTTGTCGCCAATAAAGTCTGCTTGGTGAGATTAGTCGGGCAAAATAGAAAAGTAATAATTATTCTTTCAACAATTGGTGGCTTAAGTTATTAACTCATGATTATCAGAGTAAACACTTTCAAAAATAATATGAAGCAAAAAAAAAAAAAAAAATTCTTGTAGAAATTCTCAGAATTATTAGTGAAGATTATTTTCTTGTTTAGAATTAGTTTTTTGAAAAATCAATTTCAAATTGTAATTGATTTAATCAGAAATTGTACAAATTTGCCCATTTTAGCTTTATGTATTTCAGTATATGATATAGTCTTGATATTCTAAAATTCTGATTTTAAAAAATTTAATTTTTGATAAAATAAAAATTGTTATATCGGAAGAGAAACCACAATAAACCATTGTGCTTTTGATCCTCAAGCTTGGACAAACATCACTCAATTTATATGATATTACTGTGATTGATGCATCAATCCTTAGCAGACTGGCAAATTGGGGTTGAGCAAATTGTATGTTCTTAAAAAACGTTCATATTTAGAATCAATTTTTGAAAATTGTTAGATGAACTTTGCTTCCTAATGATTTATTCCTCATCTCAAGGGGAGAAGTAAATAAGTTTTTCTATTTTTCCATCAAGATGCAAAGTTTGTCTTCAATTACAACAACAGATGTTAAAGTGCCTTAATAAGTAGCCCAAGGGAAAACATTTTTTGCTTAAATGATAAGAACACTGGGAAAGTGACTTACTTTACTTTGGACCTAGTGGTCAAGGATTAAAAATACTGCCAGCACTCGACTTCACCCAACCGCCTCCCTATCACAGGATCAGAAACATCACTTCTGCTGAAGTGGTGACCCAGGACATGAATGCTCTATGTCAGCACAGCTTAGAACTACTAGTTGGATTTACCCCCAACACAAAGACTTGACTGTTTGTCTAAGACAACTGCATATAATCGCAACTAGTGATAAAGCAGCTATAGTGCATGTGTCAAATAAACCCGCCATCTTATCTCAAGACAACTGATTATGTCAAATGAAAACTGTTCAAAATAAAACTCAATACAATTGGGAGAGGATGTATATCAGTTTCAGTAATGGCTGGAAAATTGATTTTCTTGGCAAATGCCATTTAGAAAGTTCTTCTTTTTATCATCACAGTGATTCCAAAGGGGGAATGTGTGGCAGCTCTCTTCAACACCAACAGGTGTTAAAATACAGTAAGAAATTCCTTTTGATCTGTGGATGAGAGCACTGCAAAATGATTGGATGATTTCATCCCCTGATCTGAAGAATCGGGGACTCAAATCAACCCCTTCACCAGTTACCAACCAACTTTCCTGCCACTAAGTAGAAACTCTTGAAATGACATTTAGCTTACAAATTAGTCAATAAATAATTTTGACAGTAAAAGAAAGAATATATACGTGTGTGTATATGTATTTTTTTTATATTGGAACAAGTATGTGTTTTTGTTATATGTATGAATATATGGAAGCAGGAACACTATTAGCAAAATATTAAAATCTTAATATTTAAGATGTACCATAAGGTTCTTCATAGTCTTTTCAAATTTTTTCGATAATACGAAAAAAAATTTATCTTTTTGCATTCTGAAGGAAGTGCAATTATTCTATGAAGGCATTCTACGAAATATCGCAAGTCATTTTAAAAAATCTAGTGTTTATGTATCAAGGTTGTTTCAAAATTCTTTAGCCCTATTGCGTAATGTAAACTTTGTGTGTCCTCTATACCTTAAGAATTTATTATTCAGCAATTATTTTTCCCCAAAAATTTTCTGTTCTCTGTAATTGATCATCAATGGGGTTGCATTTGACAAACTGCAAAATAATAAATAGAATGAATTTTTTTGAGTAATATTTGTACAACTGTAATTGCCGTATGAAATTTTTTTTTTAGCAATTAATCTGATTGTTTGAGTTAAAGAAAGCTTCTTTTTTTTAAAAAAAAAAGTGTAAAAACTTATACAGTGGTGCAAAGATAAACACTTTAAACTGTATATACGAATTTTACTGAACATCACAAATGCATAACATTATATAATTGAATTCAAACACAGAATAATTGTTGACACCTTGCATCAATTCCACAATGCACAACATATGTTCAGGTTTCCATGTTCTAACTGATCCATATAGTTCCAATTCCTGCTTTCCTCTAAACAATATGAACCCTGTATAAGAAATAGGCTGCATCTCTCTCTACTGGTACATTTTATCTTCATTTTCAAATAGCAATTGATTTAAGTTATTTGTCAAGTAAAGTAGTTTCAAAATTCATGCAAGGTTTTTTTTTTTTTTTTTGCATTTTATTATTATGACAGATTTCATTGTATATTGTGTACTGGCAAATGTAGCAGTCACTTAAAACAAACAAAAAAATTTGCACTTAAAAATAGTTTTGGAAAATTGTATTCATTTGGTATTTATTATGTTGAATTACTACAATTAATCTTTCAGTACTCATATTTTCTCTTTTGTATGATTTTTCAGATCCAGCTGAAATAATTCAAGTTCAACCTAATGAGCTGGATTAAGGAAAATATGAATATTATATTCCTTATAATAGATGTAAGTATTCTCTTTTAGTAAAAAATGAAATGTATTTTGAATATTAACTCCTGAATTACAGTTTTCTTTCTTTACTTTTCTTTTTTTCTTTCTGATTCAAAATGCTTATATCACAACTGTTTCATCCATTACTTTTCGCATACTGTTTCTCCTATTTACTATTATAAAAGATAAATAAAGAAAAATATGAGTTTCTGAACTTGTTAATATTTTTTCAAAAAAATGATAATGTTTCTTTCATTCAAAAGAAGTATGATGTTATTATTCTTAGTTATCCTTGGAAATATTAATTTTATCTCTGAATAAAATAAAATTTCTCATTTGAATTATAAATTTGGTTAGTTCCTATTTTGAGGGGGCCTGGCGCGCTTTAACTTTTTTTTTGGCGATTTATCGCCAATGTGGTTACCATGCAAGTTTGTTTCTGGTAACCCTAAAAATCTATAAAAGGGGATTCGACGCTTTGTTTTCTCTTTTTTACGCTGGATTGGATACGAACGTTGTTGATTGCTGAGGTACCGCGATTTTTGAAAATCCGTTGTACATTGAAAATGTTTCTTACATATATAGAATATTTACACATTTGCCTTACCTGCAATATCCAGTTTCAAACATTTAAGTAACATTGAATCTTCATGCTTCACTGAGATGTAAGACACAGAAGCAGAAATGCTTCAAAAATTTTTTTGTGTGTGTTTGTTCATACATCCAGTGTGCATTCTTAACTAATTTTCCTAATGCATTGAAAAATACCATATTTGCATGCATAATAACTGCAATAATGAAGAATAAAAGTTTATTTGAATTTAAACTAAAGTTTCTCTTTGAATATACAGATATATAAGTTAATGGGAAAGTACTTTGTGTAATCCATAAGTAACAATTTTAAATATATAATTTAAAAAGTTTTAATAAGTTGCAAATTAAAATGTTAAATCTGACAAAATATATCTTTTCTATGTACTGTCAATTTAATTATAGTTGATTAACTAACATTTTGCGTGATTAACAATCTAGTGGTGTAATTCTATGGTTGTGTTTGATATGTAAAATTTTCAGTTAATTAGAACTATCACTGAATTAATTTTACTGCTTACTTCATAATGCACACATTCTTTCTACTATTTTATTGGGAATTTCTTTTTATAAGTAAGCAGTGCTATATTTCCACCCTGTAGGATTATAGAAGAGAAGAATTTATTTGGAGGACAGATTAGGGAAGTGCCCAGGAGGTAGTGTTTAGATCCCGAATTAAATGTTGTACAGCTGTTGTGGCCTCTTGCCCCAGCTTGGTGTGATGAAGAATGATGTTGTTGAATGCTATAATTTAATTGAGCAAAATGGGTGGTATTTTTTTCCACATTTTGAAAATCATTGTGTGAAAATGTGTTTAATTTTATACATTCATTTTTTTCATTTATTAAAAAGACTTTTATGAAAAAAGTATGAAAATTTATTTTAATTCCTTTCATATTCTTTATATTTATAAATTTTGTTCAGTTTTCAAAAATATTTAATTTTCATTGACTTTCAGCTTTGTAATTTTGTGCACTATTGAATTGTGAGTCTTATTTTTTTGTAAAATACACTCTAATTGCATACTTTTTCTCAAATTTTAGATATATGCTGGAAAGGATCCTACCACAGTGGCATGGAAAAAAGAACATGAGGCTGTAAGATATCAGTTTTGTTTTTATTTTATTGTAAAAAATTATATGTATATAAAAATTATATACTATTATGTGTGTGAATTTATATCTATAATTTTTATTTATATATATATTTTATTTCATACATTGTAACCGAGTTTTTCAGAGGTTTGATGAATTCCTTGACTCATTAAAGTTTGTAAACATAAATAATTATGATTGCATGGGACCAATAAATTTATATAATAAAAGTGGTCTTATATAAATATTATTCAATGGTTGTTGTAAATAACTTCTACTATAGGGCTGACCTCTTTTTATTTTTGAACCTGTCCTTGTGTGTTAAGTGTGTCCCATACATCATTGAAAAAAAAACCAAAGTTTTTTTTCTCTCTCTTTTATTTCTTGAGCAAACTTGTGTGTTTTATGATTCTCATAAGAACTCTTAAGTCGTAAGAACTCTTATTCTTTTCTTTTTACATTCTTCTAAATATTTACCTAAAATTAACCTTGCCTTTGATAAATTATTTTATGGTGATAAATATTTTGAATTAATCATGAAATTCATTAGAGGTATAAAAAATAATTTTTCTACATTATTTATTTTATACATTCTTATTAATCAGTCCATAGTAACATGTTACAAATCTTGTAAAAATTGAGCATATTAAAAAGAACATTAAAACATACAGTATTAAATTAAAGATGATTGTAGGAATAATTATTTTGAGGAGAATTACAATCTTTTATCTACAGTGCAATTATTGATCTTTTTCATGAGTAGACATATGAATCGGGCTTCTCATATTGTTAAAATGGATGAAAAAATCCAGAAAAGAATGTTTTTGCTCCTAATTCCAAAATATGGTGGAATTAGAAACTTTATTTCTGAAACTGTGGTGGCTTGATTCTGTGGAACCGAATTTTTAGGTGATTGGGGTGAGGAACTAGCAGACAGGCAGGTTACCTTTGAGAAATTTTCAAAAGCAGGTCTAGGCCCACCTTGGCTATTGAGTCAAATATGAGGATGATCTAAAGAATAAGTGAAATCAAAACTGATTTAGAAGAATTTTTAAAAAATTGCCTAAATGAAAAAGTATTATTGCTTGAAAAAATTATTAAAATGGTAAGAAAAAAGTATTCAAAGGATTTGATGTATAATGTACAATTCTAATGCACATACTGATAGATATATTATATATATGAATAATTTATATCTTTATATACATAAAATTGTGCATATTTTTATGAAAAAAAGGAGTAATTTTTTTTTCTGTGTATATGTATCATATGTGATAACAGGATATAAACTAAATATATTATTACAGAGCAACATATGTATAAATATTAAATGGAGCACTTTCTTTTTAAGGATGAGGGTTATATAAGCTCAGTAAATGATGTGTGTTTGTCTGTTGCTATAAATTCTTTATTTACATGTTCCAATGATAAACATGTTATTCAATGGTAGTGGAAAAATAAAAATGTTAGTATAGAGCTATATAAAAATTAAATGTGTGGTATTGCTTTTATAGTTTTAAATCATCTGTAGTATTATATCTATATTATTATTATTAATTTAAAATGATCTTTTGTTAATGTAACATCCAAAAAATATCATTTGTTTCTGAATATTGTGATTGTAACCAATTATCATTAATCTAGAAACCCAGTTTTCAAAATTCCCAAAAATCATGAAACATTCAATTATTGAGTATGTTGATCCTTTGTTGGCAATATTACTGAAGTTTTATTTGTCATCAAAAGTCTAAGCTGACTATTTTATGTTTTTAAACATTTTCAAAAAAAAAATTTTTTTTTTGCTCATAGTAAATGGATAACAGATAAAATTGCAGTTTATTGCATGATGATAAACACATTGTCTCTGCTGGCAGTTCTATACAACTCTGGGACATTCAGCAAATGAGTGCAATTAAAGTTAGTAATATAATTTTTTCATAACCATAGATTTGAAAATAAGTAGCCTTTAAAGCTATTTTCCATTATGGTATACCAGGGGTTTCTTTTTGCATGTAATTTGTTATTCATATATTACGCATTAATTTTTAATTATTTTTCAGAATTTTGTGGGTCATGCGACAGAAATATGTCGAACTTTGTTTCCTCGAACAGAAAATAAATAAATCAGTATTTCATATCATCAGCTGTTGAAAACAGAATTATAAATGCTTGGTAAGGGCTAATCTCATTTTATATAATTAACATTAACTGCATTACTCTTGGTGTGTGTGTGTTTTAGTCATGTTTTTTTTTTTTTATCTAAATGTACATATTTCCATTTTTAAAAAATGAATATTTGAATTTTTTGAATAAAATTTATTTAGACAATATTCTAAATGGATATTTAAATTCACTTGTCTAGTTACTAAAAAATGATAATTTATTTTAATAGCTTAATGAAAATTGCAGGGAATTTTTAGCTTATACTTAGAAATGAATGAAAGACTAATAATTTTCTATAGTAGATCAAGTGTTACAAAGAAACTGCTTTCAAAAAAAATTATTTTATTAATGAAATTCTTTATAATTATGTATATTATCATATGTCTTATAATGGTAATCATAAGTTAAAAATAGTATTGATCATATTTTTATTCTGGATATTTAAATTGGGTACCATAATTTTTAATAAGTTCAATTCACATGAAATTAGATAATCATAATATATTTTCTTCAACCATACATTAAATTTGTTTTTGTTTTTTCATACAGCTCAATTTCATCCATCTATATAAAAATGTTTATATACAGCAGTTCTCAAAAGTCTTGATAAGGTTAGGTTTAATTGTAACAAGTTTTGCTTGCTAGTTAATTTAATTATGCTAATATATAATTAATGCCGTAAGAATTGTTAAGTGATAACTTAGAAACGAAGTTTTCATTCTTATTTGATTCATAATTTTAAAAAATGTAACTATGAGTCAAAAATATTTTTACAAAGATTATTTTTAATGACATATAAATATTATATTACAAGAGTTGTTCAATAAATCTTTAAAGAAAATCCAAGAGGATGGTACTTATAGCATCAAAAATAGTTTTTCAAGTGGTGATTAAATATAACTGTTCTGCTGTTTAGATTTTATGCTGCGAATAACACCTGATCCATCAGTTGCAGCACAGAAGTATTGGGGGGTGAGGTTAAAAAAAAGCTTGATGAATTTTGATCTTTTTAAGTAGGGGCAGGTAGTTCAATTGTCTACCAGGAGTAAAATTTTGTGATTTATTTCCACCTAATCAGAAGTCATCTAAACTTTTAAATTATGTTTCTAATGTATGGATAGCTTTTTTAATGTTATGAAATATTTAGGCTTTTGAGAATTGCTTATTAAAGCTTGTTTTCTTTTTCAGAATCATGCATGTTTGCACTCACTAGAACATAAACTCCCACTCGATAGCTTCCTGAAAATGCATTTTTTTTTTCTTTTAAAGTTCGATTCAAGAGTAATTTTGTGAAAAATAAACCACATTCATCACAATTACAAATGTCTTTTCATAATCCTAGATTGCATCTGACCTCAATTGAGTTTTCCTGGTTTCCACATTCATTGCAATTACACTAAATGTTTCAGTATCTTAGTATCTTATCTATTAAAATCTTTGTACATATGTTTAAAATAACTTTGAAAAACTGGAGGAAAAAATATGGGGAATGGAAATTGCAGTTTATTTGTATGTATTTCAAATTTTATGAGTGAAATAGGAGTTGAGTTGGGACCAGTGAATAAATTACTTATATCTCTGATTCACAGAGGTTGGGTCAACTATATTTGAAATTAATTATAAAGATATAAAATTGATGGAATTTTAAGAAAGTAAAATTATGCAAAACACTTCAATAATTGATACACTTGAGCTGCATATATTTACAATATCGGAAGATTGTTTAGCTCTACAATGTATATACATTTCATATTAAACACTTTTTTTTTTAATTCTTTAAAGCTGTTAAAACTTTTTATTTTTGTCTGTTTTTCTTTTGAATAAACCCTTTTTTAGGCAAATAGATGAAACCACCAAAGAAGCTGTTGCTTAATTTATTTCGTTTGGTGAACCAGATAACATAATTAATTCTTTCAAAGAAAATGACCGAATTTTTATTTTTTTTTTATTTAGTCAAATTTTAATGTACAATAAATCTATTAAGTAAGAAAATAAGTTTCTCATAATTTTCTGACTTAAAATCATCTCTTTGTATCATCTGGACTGAAGTTTGCTTTAACTTAGCATTCATTATTTTATTTACCTGTAATATTTTGATCTATAAATGAATAATATTCATATATAATGATTTGTAATCAATAATTTAAACGTTATTGATTTTATGTTTAATGTATACTCAATTAGATTCCTTTTTTTATTTTATGTATTCTAGCATTCAGTAAGTAATCTTTATTTTAAAATAATTGTATTAATGTGATTATACTTTTTTCATTAGCCATTTAGGATGTCTGTAGTTACAAGAGATGGTTTATTCCATTTGTTTGCACATTCATTTAATGGGGGAGTTTGTATATAATAACATTTACTTAAAAATGTTTTTGGATTGTAAAAAGTATATTTGATTGTGTATTGGTATAATTTTTTTCCCCTTCCGTATGAAAAAGAAACTTAAGAAACCTCTTTCCCCAAAAATCAATATTTCAAATAACAGCAATTGAAAATAATCAGTCTAAAAAGCTTTGCCTTGCTCTAATAATTGCTGCAAGTAATTCTGTGGTCTTAGACTCCTCTCTTATTGTCTGTGGAAGTTTTTGAAACTTCTTTTTGAAAGAATTTTAAGTTATAGTTCATGAAACTGTTATATGGATATTATTGTGAATTTTATTGTATTTTATAAAATGTTACAAAGAGGATCTATTAATACAATATAAATTTCATAATATAATCACAATTGTATTTATTTTATAAATGTAGAAAAACTGAATTATTAATGGATGCCCTGACTTGCAATTTAATTTTAACTGTGAATCATTTATTTTGAGAAAAACTCTAATCGCAGAAATGCTTTCATCTTTAGAGGGAAATTAACATTAAAGGCATTTAATTATTTTTATTGATGCAATATTTCATTTTAAAAAAAGGACATTTTATTTTTTTTTCTAATTCTGATTTTTGATTAGTTGTTATCAAAGTTGCTTCTTTTTATTTCTTTGAGTACAGTTTAAAAACCAGTCATTGTTTGAGTTTGTTCTTTTCTATACAGTATATTATGTTTAAAAAAGGTTAAAGAAATTGATGGCTTTGTCTGAATTAGAATACTCGTTAACTAATTCTTTCATTGCTACAACATTTTTTTTTTTTTTTGATTTTTTCTTTTTTTTTATTTGCAACAATATGTAGATACCAATTTTGTTCATGAACTTCTCTAACCATCCTTTACTACCTTCGAATATTTTATTTCTTATGATTTTTTTATGGAAAATAATAATATTAATTAATAGTTTTAATGTAATTAATAGTTTTAACCTTTGAAAAAAGTCATGTTTTAAGCTACACTGCCTTCCTTTCAATTGCAGGATATAGTGATAGATATATTCTATTAAGCACATCTAATTTCTGCCAATTTTACAACGTTTTTCTGAATTTCACTTGGTGTGAGTGTGTGTGTGTCATCAAATTTTCGATCGTTAATTTAACCAACTTCCCATCAAGCTAGAGCTTTGAAATTTTGGCAATCGTTCGTACTGGCCTAACAATGCAATATTTAGACGTTTGCGAGAAGTTTTAACTAATATTTCAATAATTTTAATAAGTCAAAATATTCTTTCCTCTAGGCGCTTTTAGGATTGAGGGGGAAAAATTTTCCCCCCTCTGGGAACACCGGGCACTCCCCACACCGCATGAGGCCTCGTAAAACTATTGTACTCACAAAGGGGAGATACTATCTCCCCTTTACTATCTCCGAGATAGTAAGGGTTGCTGACTTTTAGACAGTAATCATTCGCAAGAAAGAAAGTTTCCAATATTTGGCACCATGTCTTATCACAATAATTTTTTCTGAATTCTGGTTCCCATTTTTTTTTTTTTTAATAGAATGACTTACAAATTTTCAAATGCATGTTTTGATTTTATGAGTATTATGAATTTTTCAATACGCTCACAAATATCTCTTTTTTAGTAAATTTTAAAGTTAAAAATAACCAACAGTTTTAACTAATATTTCAATAATTTTCTTTAATAAACTTTGCCACCATATAAAAACGTTGGTTTTAAAAACGTTGGTTTTTATATCAAATTATTTTTAAATACATATTGTGATGTATTTGGTTCACTCGTATTCCTAATAAAATACATCAATTTGTCTTTTCAATTTCTTTAATATCACTTTTTTTAATTTTAATTTTCTCCCTTTTAGCCTCTCATTAAAAATGAAATATTGATTAGAGGAATAGTATTTGTCTTTTGGAAGGTTCTAAAAATTACAAAGTTAATTGTACTTCATTATTTCTTCGATTAATTAGTATGTGATATGCAGGATTAGAAAAGCATTACAATTTACATTCATTGAATAAGTATATATATAAAGGCAAAACAATATGGAAATGTATATGTCAACCATTTTCCAAGAAGATTATTGTAAAAAACATTTTATTTACTTTTTATTATATTTATAAGATAAAAAAATTAATTCAGTGGGTTTCAGTAGCAAATATTTCTTAAGCATTTCATTTCTAGGATCTATACAATGTGTGCAATATTTAACATTATATTGTGAGATTAATGTTTTAAGTAATAAGTATATCATTCTGAATCTCTTATTTATTATGAATAATTGGTAATATATTACAATAGCATCTACTATTTTGTGTGTGTTTTAAAGGATTTTTTTTTAAAAAAAAAAACATTTCTATTCTATGTTTTATAAAATTAGTGATTGATGTTTTTATTGATACATGATATTTCTGATATATCAAAAGACTTTGTTATAGTACGAGATTTCTCTTTTTCATTTACTGTTTCAATGGAAGATTTTGCATCAAGGATAATATTTTTGTTTTTCTAATTAATGAATTTATTGTTCTGTATGACTAATAACTTATCAAATTTTATTAATCATTTTTTTTAAATATTCAATTTCTGTCATTTAAATTATTGTGAATCTATTCTTATATTGCTATTTTATTATTCATTTTTCCATATAAGTTTAAAGAAAAAATTTCTTTTGCTATAGATAAAGAAAATGTAAAAAGCAAATAATGTTAAAATGCTTGCCCCAGGTCACATGACAGATGTCAGTCTTGTAGGAAGTATAACAAAGAAAAGGAAATTGATCTTAACAAGGTAACATTTTTAATTTGTTATAATTTTATGGCTTGTCTGTGGGGTTTTAATTCCCCACATCATATGTTTATATCATTGAAACTTGCTTATTAGAAAGGAGTATTACTGCTCTTAATTCTTAAAAATAAAATACTATTATGACTTGTTAAAAACAAATGGGCAGTGAGCTCATGACCACCTAGCTACCTTTGTCACTAGATGCACAGGGTATGATTTTAAATTCAAATTGGAATATAGAATAATTTACTCTCTTTCTTAGTGGGTAATGGAAAATCTTATTGCATTTTGAAGAAAATTTATAATTGCATGTACTTTGATAATGCTGTTTATATGTGTTTGACGCTAACACAAGCCAGTGAACTTTATTCTTAACCTGCAAACTGACTTGCTACAATTCCTAAACAGCAAATTGAAGTGTGTGGTGCTGTAGAAGCTGTATTTGAAATTGTCTAAACTTAATGTACTGTATTTGTAGGTGTAACATAATGGAATGCATGTTATACATTTGAGTAAGAAATATGCAGAAAATTACTTAACTTTTATTTTTCAGAATAGATAATGAAAAACTTATCCATAGGAAAAATGATATAAGGATGAGTACATAATATTTTCTTTTGTGTAATTAATCTAACCATTATATCTACAAGTAGTGGCCACGGTAGCCAAGTGGTCATGGTTGCTGACTTGTGTCTGGAGATTTTCATTAAGTCGGGGATTCGAGCCTTGGTGCCACCAAAGACCTGCCATGTAGCCAGGGCTGATGTACATTAAATCTGTCTGGTCCCAATGTCCTCCGGTTGGTGGGTGTGTAAATTAAATTAGGGGTTGTCAGCTCGGATGTTGTCCTCGTCACTTGACCAAGGTTCAAAATTATGAGGTCCATCGCCAATAGCCCTCGCATTAATTCTAGTGCAATGTTAATAAAACCAAACCTATATCTACAAGTGATAAAATCAAATATCAAAATGAAATAGTGAATAGTTTTTATTTTCAATTATAACTGTACAAATTATCTTTATGCAATGAAATCCTTTTCAAAAGAAATATTTAAAAATACTGGTTTAAAGAAGTCTTCTTTTATATATAAGATAAAAAAATTTCTAATAAGATGACAATTGTAGCTGCTTTGTGAAACAAGGCTGTTTATTCACAATAAAGAAAATGCTATGTTTACAAATAGATTTTTTGAAAACTGTTGTATAGATTTTGAACTTAACCCAAAATTAAGTATCAACACTAGAGTAAACTTCTGCTGATCATCTGAATTTCTATCTCAGCAGATGTAAATCATTCCCTTTTATTAATACCTAGTTTCCATTGTTCTAAAATATAAAAAAATTAATTTCTCCAAGTTTTTTTTGGAAGTGTCATAATTAGACATCCTATCAAAAAAAAAAAAATGTCTTTGTATTTGTACCGAAAATTCTAAAGGATCTTCAGGCAGCAGACTCAAAGGTATGGACATAAATATGCCTCAATTTGAATAATCAGTTTAAAAATTCTTTGTAAGGAGTTGCTCTATTGTAGTGCTTTTGAGATGCAACTTAGTGGATTTATAATCCATTTAATTGATCCATCCGTTTCCCATAATCTATTAAATTGAGTTGACTGGAGGATTCCAAGTCCAATTTATGTTCCAATAAATGGATTTATAGGCTCATTTCATTTAAATGATGATACAGTTCTTTTCAACTTTTTGTTTGCTGCAAAGAAATTGGTTTCAGAAAATGTTTCTCTGGGTTTACTTGTACAAGACACAAATCTCTTGAACGCAACAATAAATGATTCAGATGTTATGGTGCAAACAAATTATATATGGACAACTTTGACTTTGAAATATTAATCTAGTGCTCTGCATGTCTTATACCTCAATGTCCTGTAAGTTTGATTAGTTAAAGCCCAGAAATACAACCCCCATTATTAGAAAATATCTAGTAAGGTAATAATATTCTTAATTTAGGTAGATCTGACAAAATCTCTTTTGGTTTGAGAGCTCAGTTTGTGACATTTAATACATATCAGATTTGATACGTATCAGTATAAACTAAAGATTAATTCTGGGGCCGCGGTAGCCTAGTGGTCAAGGTCGTGGATAGCGGCTGGCGGTTTTCGTTCAGTCGCGGGTTCGATCCTTGGCCACCAAAGACCCGCCGTGTAGCCGGGGCTGATGCACGTTAAATCTGTTCGGGGCCCAAAGTCCTCCCGTTGGCGTGGTGTGGATGTTTGGAGAGGGGGGTGCCAGCTCAGGTGTCGTCCTCGTCACTTGACCGTGGTTCAAAATTACGAGGTCCGTCGCCAATAGCCCTCGTGTTGCTTCTAGTGCGACGTTAATAAAAACTAAACTAAAACTAAAGATTAACTCTAATCTTAAGTTTATACTCCAATATTCTCCTCAAATTTTTGCTAATAATTATAAAGAACTAACATTAAGGTGTGAAACATTGAAATGATTACCAAGAATCTCTGTTATATGGTATTTCTAAAACAATATAATTCGATGTTTTCTATCTTACAAAAATATTACATGAAGAACTAGGAACTGATGGAAGGAAACTTTCTGTCATATTTCATTATCCCTCCTTTAATAGAAATTAAGAAAGTGTTCTCTCCTAAACGATTTATAATTTCTGTTGGTGAATAAAAAGATATATCTGCTAAAATTAAATATCTGAAATGATCATACAAAGTTGATTGAAATGAATTATTTGGAATTTTCTCATTGATTTTATCTATAATATAATCTGTGAAGTATACCTATAATAAAATTATCATTGAAATAAGTATTAGATAACATTTCAATTTTGTTTATTTAAAATGCTAAAAGTACCTAAACAAGAAACCAAACTATTTACTTGCTTTCTTACTAATCCAAAGCTTTTAACTCAGTCTCTCCAAGTAAAGGATTTCTTACTTCCTGAATCAAATTTATACAGACTTATAAATTCATCATCTGAATTTTGAAATTGTGTTTGTGTTGTAAATAAAAAAAACATTGTTGCATTGAGAATACCTTTATTTACTTTACCACCAATAAATTTACTCTAATTTTTGCATATGCTAGATACCTTGTTCGCATTTGATTAATTGTTGTTTTATGATGTTTTTCTTGCCTATTTGAAATACTGAAGCTTGTGAAGCGAGAGATTTTGACATACATTCTGTTTTAAAGGGCTTACTCTGTGTAATATGTTTTAATACTTTTGCAAGTTGTCACTACAAGCATTCTAACTTATGCATTTTTTAACTAAATGCATATTTGAAAAACAATTAAAATTTAAATGATTATTTTCACAAAATCAGTTCTTCATTACTCAGTTAAATTTTAGAATTTTGATCATCATGCTTAATAACAATATTCCTTATAATATAACATATATATGAACTGTCTTAATGTTCTTTGTCAAACACAATTTTTCAAAAATTAAATCAAGCCCTTCTGTTTGGGAATATAATTTTTATACATTGATGTACAAGATATTGTATATTCATGCTATCAATTTTATAACTCAAAACTTCTTATGATAAAACAATTTCTTTGAAGTTTTCAACTAAATTCAATATGGAAGGAGTAGATTCATTTTGTATTTCCAGAACATTAATGATAATTTTTATGTAAGAAAATGTTTGCTCATTTTTATCAAAGTACTTTATTTTTAGAAATTTCCGAATTGCTATCTGAAATCAAAATGGAATATAATATTTGATAACCATCATTCCTGAGAGGATTTCAAATACTGTAATTTTTCTGAGTACCATAGATACTCGTATTTTTAATAATGCTTGCAGATAATAAGTTTTTAAATGTTATCCAATCAGCCAAACTACCTGTACAAAATGGCAGTTACAGCTTTGCCCATAATATTTTCCAAAGTTATACCTGATTTCACATTATTTTCACTGTTTTATAATCTTACAATTTATATATCTATCTCTTCAACCTTCTTTTATTGCTCTTTTTTAAAAAAATATTATTTGTCAAATCTTTCTATGATCATATTTATTTATAATAAAACAAAATAGATAACGTATTTTTCATATTTTATCTGTGGCCGCGGTAGCCTAATGGTCGTGATTTCGGATTCGTTGCTGGCACTTTTTGTTCAGTCCCAGGTTCCAGCCTTGGGCACTAAAGACCCACTGTGTAGTATGGGCTGATGCACATTAAATCTGTTGGGCAGAGTTCTCCTGTTGGCATGGTGTGGAAGTTAATAGAGGTGGGTGCCAGCTCAGGTGTCGTCCTTGTCACTTGACTGAGTTTCAAACTTACGAAGTCCGTCGCCAATAGCCCTAGTGTTGCTTCTAGTGCGACATTAATAGAAACTAAACTAAACTCATGTTTTATCTTAGGTATTTGATTTCTGTTTCACATTTTAAAAAAAAAAGTGGAACCTATATAATTTAGCTTAAAACATGCTATTGAAAAATAATAAGTTGTGAAATTTCCCTTATGCTATTGAGAGAAATAAGTATTCAAAAATCAATTTTTAATAACTAATTAGCTGAAATAATTGGAGGTCTTTAATTATGATGTGAAGGTGCAAATTCCAATATGTAATTAATCATGTAATTACTTTAGAAATTAGCAAACATAAAGAAAATTATAAAAATGTATGCTTTTATTGAAGGATAAGAAAAATTTAATTCATAATAAAGAAAAATAAGTGTTTCAAAATCTCAATTTAATTGTTCTTATAATTAAAAGGGGTTAAAATATTTTGATTCAGTATCAGAGTAATTGAATGCAATAATACTGTAAAGTTTGTATTTCAGTTTTGAAATAAAATATGAAGCATCTTAACTGACAAAATGAAGTGTTTAAAATTCATTAAATCTAAATTAATCTTTTCATATTTTAAAACTTTCTGTTACTAATGCCTCAATGTGAGTTTTCCCCTCAGTTCATTTATAGACTTCAGTACAATTTTTTTGTTTGTAATGTAAATGACTTCAGCTGTGATCCAGTTTTTATTAACAAATTGTTGTGTACTTTCAAGGAATTTTATGTTAGAAGAAAATTCCAAAACATCATCTTAATTAAAGACAATTCAAATTTTTTCATCAGCTTTCTTTAAATATTGAATTTATTTATTATTTCATCATTTATTAATTTATATTGAATGAATGAAATAAGATATTAAACAGGCCTCTATAATTTGTGAATAGATATATCTTTTTTAGCTTGTTTGCATGCTTAGATAGTAAATCTGTTAAAAAAAAAATTCTGTATTTATCTTCAGTATATAGGTAATTGAATTCATCTAAAACTCTTTGTAATATTTTTTTAATATGTCAAATTCTTCTATTGTTATCTCAGACACCTGTTGAAGAACATTTAAAAGCTTTTTATCTTGGTAAAACTCCAAAAACTGTAACACACTCTTAAGTCAGACAGTATGGCACATCTTCTCTTGCAGGGTCATCAAAGTAAAGATAAAGAAATGTTAAATGTAAGTTTACTTTTTTTTTTTTTTAGGTATGAAAGTAATTTTGAAATTCTTCTAAATTGCTTTAATGTCAATGTTAGAAAGGAGGAGTTATTATTATGTAACCTATTATGTTATGAGTTTTTCATCAGTTGGTAAAATTAAGTTATAATTTTTTGTAGTAAAAAAAGGAATACCTATGTAAACTATTTTGTTTGAATTTTGATTTCAATACAAGAAACATTATCTTTGAAATCATGTAATAACTATGTTTTCCTGAATGGGAGGGGGAAAAAAACAATTTATCATAAGTATAAGGCAGAAAAAATCATAAATGTAAGGTGTGACAGTACAATAGGGCATCATTTGTAAGAATTGTGTTAATTTTCAATCTTTTTAATGGTTTTAATAATGTTATCAATAGTATAAGAATTTAAACATGAGCAAAATTACAAAATTTCCTCTGAGAATTATAAAAATTATTCTCGCATTGTATGCACCACCTTGGAAATTGAAACAATCTGATTGGTCCGGGAAAATGTGTTGTTTACCTAACCCTCGCCACTCTTCAAAATTCGACTCGCTTATAAAAGAAACATTTAATATTTGATTAATTTAAATAAAATCCATTTAGTTACTTGAAGCCTGTAATAGTTTTCCACTGAAATGTAGAAATATCAACTGAAATACAGTTCATTTTTGATATTATGGTTAATGTACACAACAATATACAATATCCTAATTTTTTTAAACCCTTTGACGATTATGAATGAGCCCAGCTCACTTGAAGTTTTTCGACCCAAATGGTTGCAGCTGTGCCTTACTTGTCTAGCAAAATTTTCTCCCATTGCATGCTGATGAGCCGAGTTCATCTGTATATATTACCTGGCATTGTTTGTGTTAAAATGTTACCCACTACAAAATATAGTTTGTTTGATATCATATAGATAGCAGAGGAGGTAGCATGAAATTTTTTACATAATTAGGGAAAATGTTACTGATCTAATTGTTAATTTAGTTATTTTTCTTGTGTAATTTGGTGGGAGTTTGTTACTAAAATGGCTCAATAGCAAAAACGTTCTCTGATGATATATAAATGAATAATTCCATGTTTTTAAAGTGCATCACACACAAAAGAGTTTTAAGTAAATATAAAAATTAAATGCTTTGTAAAGTTTTACATTTTGTGCATTTATGTAGATATTTTAATTTAATATTTTACAAATCAATATTTCTAATATTTATCATTTACTGAATTATTTAAAAGGGCCAATTACAATTATATTACATTAATGTATTGAAGATAATTTTTAAGGACTATCTTTTAAAAGTAAGCGAGCTGTCAGTATCAATGTCATAAAAAGGGTGACATTTTCAAGAGCTACTGGTGGGGAGAGGAGTGGCTGCCACTTTCAGCAACTCATTAATCATAGCACTGTGAATAATAAGAGTGAAAACAGTTGATTCACTTAACCGTCAAAGGGTTAAAGAAAAAACTGTACACATTTTAGCTTTTGGCATTTCAATATCACACTTTATTAAAAAGTAATATATTTTTAAAGGAAATAAATTAACTCATTTTTTTATTTCTTAAATGAAATGCTATGTCCATGTTTAATGTATTTATTTATGTATTTTTAGTATTAAGCGTGAACTTTTTATATGTAACAGTCTAAGCACGTTTACTTGGTATTGGGATAAGGGGGGGAAAGTGTCTAAAATATTTGATACATGTGTTAATTCCCATTAATCATTTTCATCAAACAAATAAAATATCTCCAAAGAATGATTGAATTAGAAATTATTAATTAATTTTGGCTGGAATAAGGCCAGATTTCATGTGAATAGAATGTAATGTACTGCCCTCCCTTTTTTTTTTTTAATTCATGCATTTCATTCCTGAAAATGAGTAGGAAACCTTGTAAAACTTTTTTTCTGATTTTATTTTAGAAAATCTAATTTGTTTTTGCACAAGTAATGCACCTTCAAAATATATTTAAATACAGCAGAAAAATAATTTGTTTTTCTCGGTGTAAACAGATTAGCTAATGTGACTTGCTATCTTCAGATTAGCTGCTTAATTGCAAATTTAAGTGAAGAGAAAGTGTTGACTTTCTGATCCAGAATACTTTGAAATTTAATATTTGAAAGTTTGTAAAGGTTTTGTTCTAACATATATTTTAATAAAAAATTTGTTCCTTAAGTATATTTTTAATATTAAGTATTGCATATAATATTAAATTGCCCCTACTAATTAACTATATTAGCCTCTTTCACTTGCTAAATTATATTTTATGTGTATATAAAATTGAATGAGTGCCTTTGCTCTTAAAAAAAATTCAAAACACTAAATGGAATTCCTTGAATTGTTTTATACTTGCATTCAAATATGGGCTTTTCTATGAATGGTTTATTAAATAGTTTATTTTGAATTAATTTATATATTTTTGGCAAACTGTTTATTGGCAGATTTTTTTTTTTTTTTTTAATGAAATGTATGCATATGTTTTTACTAATCGTACCACTTAATTGTATGTTCAATTGAAAAGATTTTAAATAATTTCCCCCTTTTGTAAACTGCAGTGAAGATACTTTTATCTGCACCATTATGCATGAGTATAATTTTATAATATTTAAATGTTTTTTTATGCATAGGTATAAGATATTAATTTTGAAGATTTTAATTTCACAGTGTTTGAAAGTTGGTTATTTTATTAGAAGTAACTATAATTTTATATGTTTTAGGAATTATCAACAAAAAAGGAATCATTTAATTAAACATTTGATTTTTTTAGATGTATATTTAAGTTTGCATAGAACACCATATTGCAATTAGAGATACATAAATTATTTTTGGATATATTTGTACTTATAATTATTGTTTTTGTTTTTGAGAATGTGTTTCATTGTGTTGAGTAAACAGTAATTCTCAACACTATCTGAAGGCTTTCTTGAAGGAATTATATGGAAGATTAAATGAACTCAAATCAAGGTATATTTACTGTTCATATTCTTTTATTTGTTTTACCTCATTGATTCATGTAAATATTATTGCATTTTTATTGAAATTTATCTTATTCGGAAATCATCCTTGTCTACAAAGGTTGATTGAATTACTCACGATACATTTGCTATATATGATGTCTGTAAATTTTATTTTTATTTATTTTATTAATATAATTTTATGATTCACAAAATATCCTTATTTAATTTAAATTATTTTTAAAAAAAAAAAAAAAAAAAAAAAACTTTTTAAACCTAGGAACAACTCAGTATGTTCTATATTTGAGCAAATATTTAAATTCTCCTATATTTTTGGCTGTATTAAAATTTAACATTATATTGGAATATACAAATGATTTTCAAATGTGATTAAGTACTGTAGTTGTATGGCCACATGAACTTTGTATCTCCTTAGTTATCTAATTTATGAAATTTGTTTAGAGTAAAAGGTAAAACATTCTGTAGAATAAAATTAAACTCATAAAATTATTTAGTATATACTTTTAAAAGTGAATTTTAAATTGCAATTTCATATTTTTCAGTGTTAAGACATAGGTGATATCTAAGGTTCTTTTAGTCAATTAATTGAAGCAAGAGTTGAAAATTTTCCCAAAAAGAGATGTTGCAAGCTGGTTTAAAAATGTTACTTTCTCAGGTAAGAATTCTTGGAATATATGACTTATCTTGTTGATAGGGTGTCAGATATTCATTAAGCATTATAATGTTCATAAAGTTAATGGATTTTGAATTCTTCAATGAATGTGTTAGTTGTGGAATTTAATGAGTTGTCGTAAAGCAGAAAAAAATAAATTCCATTCAAATGCTAGTTAAGTGAAACTTTTCTGATCCAAGAGATTGTATATTTTTGGTACTGCTTACCAAAATTTTCTGAAATCTATTTTTATAAGAGCTGTTGAAATTTATTTGAACTTCTCTTCACAGATGAAGAGCTGAACATTGCACAATAAATAAATAGAATATTTTTTTTAAAAAAAATATATTTACAATTTTTTTAGTTTTCAAATAAGATGCCAGTGAAATTATAAGGAATTTGGTGGTAAAATGAAAAATTATTTTAAAATACCTTCTTAAAGAAATTCTTTATTAATATTGCATTAGATACCATATTAATTATTGATTTTCAATACCATACATGTAAAGGAAAAATAACAGTGTAATGTCTTATATTTCTGTAAAATAAATGTATAGATAATTTTAAAATAATTCAATAAAAAAATATATATAATAATTTGATATATTTTTGTCCTGAGATTTTATTACAATCAATTTGATATTTGTTGCTATATAAATTGAGACCTATTTTGCCTAAATGTATATTTAGTTGCAATCTAATAAGTTTTATATGAAAGTTGTAATTTTACAATGTTCTTTTGCTGAGAATAAATTTCTGTTTGATAATTCTTTTATTTCAATTAGGCAAAACAAATATTTCAATTACTCCTGAAAATCCCTCAGATGAACCTTTAATTGAATATGAATCATGTAAGAAAAAGAATTTTTTTATATATGTATACATATACAATGAAAGAAAATGGTTCTGAAATCTTAGGTTTCAGAAAATATTCCATAGTTGTGCAAATATGAACATGTATCAATGTTCAAGGTTTTTTTTTTTTTTTAAATTCTGTTTAGGATTTGAAAAACTCTGAAAAATCTTCAGTGTCTATTTTGAGAAATAAAACACACACACACACACATATATATATAGCCTATGCTTGATTTCTAAAAATAAGGGTATATATGAATACTCAACATTATTAGTTATATACTAATGTATCTTGTATGAATTTAATCTAAAAAATTATCCTTCCTAATTTCAGAATCATCTAATTACAGTGAAATTGATGATATGAAAGTTTCCGAGACTTCTTCTAATGAACAGGTAAATTTTTTGCTTTATATTTTTGCAAAATATATAGCAAATGCAATTTTATTATATGCAAATTATCCATGTGTTGTATGTGCATTTGTGTTATTTACATATCATAAAAGTTATTTGATTACATTTTAATTCTTTGCCATGTTATTTTGAAAATGTTATGTCCCTGCAAAGTATAATTTGTAATTGAAATTTAATGCGGAACAAAGGTTAGAAAAATTTGCTTTACAGTTCTAGCATGCAAAAAAAGGAAAAGTTCTATGCTGAAATATTTATATGAAATTAATGTAAATTTAGTCCCCAATCAATTGATGCGCACCGTAAAATCCAAAACTTTATTTCAGTTAAAAAACTCAAATCGCATACCTTCAAGATGCAAAACCAGAAACAACTGAAAGTCCTTATTAGAGGCCTTCCAATAGATTACAACCAAGAAGAAATTCTAGAAGAAATTAAAAACCAAACACCAATCCCTGAACACATCAACCTTCTAAAAAGTAGACGTACAATTCCAAACATGCCTACCTCTCTTAGTTGTGCTTAACAAAAACCCTATAAACCAAGACATACATAATATTGAACATATAAGTTATTTCAGAGTTAAAATCGAAACTCTAAAAAAAATATAATGTCACCTCAGTGCTGCAGGTGCCAGCAGTTTTACCACCACAGCAGGTTCTGTGAAAGAGAATCTAAATGCCTAAAATGTGGTGAAAAGCATTTAACCAAAGATTGTCAAAAATTTTCAAAATATCCGCCTAAATGTGCGCTCTGTGAAGAGCCATATCCTACAAAGTATTCCGGTTGCTTAAACAAATTCAAAATTATAAACTAAAACCAGTAAAAAACATCTGGGAAGAGAGAGAAAAAATCCAAACAAACCAAAACAATAAACAAACTATCCAAAATCCAGTCAATACAAGCCCACAAAACCAATCATCCATAATGCTTCAAATGTCCCAAATGATGGCACAGAGGAGCAGTATGTTCCAAATTCTTCAGAATCAAATGCAACCTACATTAAATGGGTAAACACAACAATAACATGAGAAGTCTGAGAATTTTTAGCTGGAACGGTAACTGAGTTCGAGGGATACTCGACAAGCTTGAAAACTCGGTTGCTGAGCACGATCCCGATATTATCGGGATCCAAGAAATTCACCTCGGATCTTCTGACAACATTAAAATAATAAATTACACATGCCATAGAAAAGACAGATTGACACTCAGGGGTACAGCCATTTTCATTAAAAATTCCATAAACTACTATGCTTGTGATATCACTACTAATACACTTGAAAACACAACCATCAACTTGCGTTTCAATGACAATAGTGTTGGCCTCCCTCAGAGTAGGCCTTTGATAATTGAATTTAATATTAATGCCACATCAACAGAGAAAGACAAATTCTAATTATTTAAAATCACTATTTTATTTACAACATTTACAATACATTATCAGCCAAAATCTCATCACAATCCATGGCCAAACTTCCAAGAAGCCAGCTAGCCAGTCAGTCATCATCACTAATCTAATCAGATCTCCTTTATATATATTCGGGAATCTGCATTCGATACCGTCAACTCGACAGTTAAGAATCGCCATCCAATGAAAACTAACTTCGTATGACGTAATTGAAAAATACCGTCGAATGCAAATTCCGATTCCATCGCCAGATGCGTGAGATGACGTCATATCGGAAAACGTAATTTCACATGATTACCGCGATATGACAACAATTGGCCCGCCTCTCACACATCTGGGCGATGTTACAAAAATTATAGAACTTTCATATGCAAATACATCAAATCTAAAAATATACAAAACTCATTTTTATATGTACACAGAAATAATTTGATATACCTTTATATTATCATACACAGCATTAAATTATTGCTTATATAAAGGGCTTGACATTAAAAAGTTTCAAATTCCCGTCCATTAACAAAGATTATTTCCAATAACAATGGACTTAATATTTCAAACATTGTAACCATTAGAATTAATTTTTATCTCTAAAAAATACTTTCCCCTTAAACTCTGACAAAGTTGTCTTAGTTGGGGATTTAGTAAATAGATCAGCACAATTTTGTTTGCTAGCTATATACTTTAAATTAAATAAATTTTCCGACACTAAATTTCTTAAAAAATGATATTTAATATGAATGTGTTTTGTTCGAGAATTTTCAATAGCAGAATTGGAGAAATCTATTGCTGCTTTATTATCACAAAATAAATTGAATTCAAAATTTTCATTTGAAAAAATTCCCAATTCTTTACATTCCTCGACAATTCTTAATATCCAAAGTAACTCTTTAGCAGCATCTGTCAAAGCAACGTATTCCGCCTCCATTGTGGATAAAGAGACACTACGTTGCTTCGATGTCCGCCAAGAAATAATAGCCTGATCACAAAAAATTATATATCCCCCAACCGAAACCCGGTCATCTCTATTAGATGCATATTCTGCGTCACTAAAACAATTTATTGTTGTCTTACCGGATAGATTCAATTTATCTTCCCTTGTATAATATATATAACCCAATACTTTTAATAAGGCCTCCCAATGAGCTTTGCCTGGGTTATTTTGAAATTGCGAAAGAATATTTATTGCATAGCTAATATCTGGACGTGTTCTGTTTGCTATAAATGATAAACATCCTATTAAATTTCTGTAGGGTAATTTTTCCATTTCTTTAATTTCCTGATTAGTCTGTGGACAGTCCAGTTTTGAAAGTACTATACCTTTTGAAATGGGCAGAGAAACTATTGGAGGCTTATAATTTCTAAACTGATCAAAAACTTTTTCTATATAATCAGTTTGGTTTATGTAAAGTTTACCCATTTCTTGCTCAAAATTTACCCCTAATAATTTAACAGTTTTTCCCATTACTTTTATATCAAAATTCTGTTTTAAAACATCTATTAATTTATAAATCTTATCTTCTTGCTTTCCTAATAAAATAATATCATCAACATATAGTAATAAAATTATCTCTCTGTTATGACAATAGACACAGTTTGTCCATTCTAGTTTCATGAAATTTAAAGATTCTAGAACTTTATTTAATTCATAATACCACTCACGTCCGCTTTGGTGTAGTCCATATAGAGCCTTCTGTAATAAACATACATGATTCGGTTTTCTGGAGTCGACGAAACCTTTTGGCTGATTCATATATATCATGTCAGACAATGAGGCATACAAATATGCACATCTGATATCTAATTGTATATGATACCAATTCATCCCTCCTACTAGAATAGAAAAAAATAATCGTATTATGGAAAAATTTACTACTGGACTAAAAACCTGGTCATATTGAAACCCTTTTTCTTGTCGGAAACCTTGTGCTACAAGACGGGCTTTAAACCTCAAGATATCACCCTGTGAATCTGTTTTTAATGCAAATATCCATCTGTTTCCTAATATTTTTGAATTCACTGGCTTTTCAACCAATGTCCATACTTTCCTTTCCTTGATTACTTTCATTTCCTCCTCCATTGCATGTTTCCAATTAGATGCTTGAGGGGAATTGGATGCTTCGTGGAATGTATCTGGTATTTTTATGTCTTTAAAATTTAATTTTCAAATGTTTAAAAAATTTAATTCTATTTCCTGTTTTATTATTCCGGTAAATGAATTTTTACCACTAAAATTAAAAAATTCTGGGTCATAAGGAATTTCATTTGCCTCACAGTAAGCTCTAGCATCGTTCCTAGATCTTAAACGCATGCTCGTACCCAATATACCATAGTATATATCGACTCTTGATCCATCGGGTCGAGGTACAGCTTTCCGAAACCAATTTATTTCAGACTTGGAGGGAATGGTTGGATCCGAATTACTTTGATCAGAAATTTCCGGTTCTTCGTCAATTAATTTAACCTCTTTGGTTATCTCTTTAACCGGTTTTTCTATCTCTGCATCCGATTCGGTTTCATCATCATAACCATTTAATATAATTAAATTTCTATTTACATTATCTTCCCTACCATTTAAATTATTCTCATATATTTTTACATTTATGGTTTCGATAACTTTATTCTTTTCAGGAATGAAAACGCGATATCCTCTGCTACGAAGAGCATACCCTAATAATATTCCTTTTTCAGCACGCATATCTAGCTTTCTACGCTGTTGCTTTGGAATTCCTACATAAACTGTTGATCCGAAAGTTCTTAAATGTCGTACGGTTGGAACCCTTCCACCATACAATTCAAACGGGGTTTTCTCGGAATGCTTATGCGTTACTCGATTCCAAACGTAAGTAAAGCATAGCACTGCCTCACCCCAATTTTCCTCTCCTAATTTCGAATCCCTAAGCATAGTTCGTACTGCATCCATTGCTATTAGATTAAAACGTTCAGCAACTCCATTCTGTTCTGGGGTATATACATTCGTTCTTTCATGTTTGATACCTTTATCTTCTAAGAACCTTTCAAAATCCCCTAGACAGAATTCCATCCCGTTATCAGTACGAATATCAACAATTTTGTTACCGGTAAATCTTTCGGCTCTATTTTTAAATTTTATAAAACTACTGAAAACTTCCGATTTTTCCCTCAGTAAGTATATACAAACTTTTCTAGAAAAATCATCTATGATAGTTAAAAAATATCGATTACCGCCTCTTGATGTAGTTTGGATCGGACCCGCCACATCCAGATGTAAAAGTTCTAAAGGTTTCCGCGATCTAATCTTTCCTATTGGTTTAAATGAAACCCTTTTAGCTTTTCCAATTAAACATGGCTCGCAGTTTAATTCTTGATCTTTCAATGCGGGCAATCCTTTAACATTCTTTACAGTCTTCAAAATATAATCCTTATTAATATGACAATAACGTTTATGCCATAATTCAAGACTGTTCTCCGAAGAGATCTGATTTATTTCTTCCCGTTTATAATTACGCTCTTTACCCATTTTCGGATAATCTTTCTGCTTATAATTACGCTTTTTACCCATTTTCGGATAATCAGCTAACACATAATAAAGACCATTATTTCGTTTGGCCGAAAACAGCTTTCTACCCTCTTTAGAAAAAATGTCAATTCGCCCATTCTTCCCTACGAAATAGGATCCACTCGCTTCAATGCGGTGGTCCGCCATCAAATTATGTCGAAGCCTGGGTGAATACAAAACATCGGTTAGAGTAACCGTTTGAGTCCCTCTTTGATTTTTACAATCAAAAGTTATATTCCCCTTACCGAGAACTTCACAGGTCATTCCCTTAATTGCAGCTTTCATTTCTACCCCAGAAGTCTGTTGAAATGTTGTAAACAGATCACGATTGTTACAGAAGTGGGAACTTGCAGCGGTATCAAATACCCATGCAGTATTGTCAGTATTTGTTCCCAAACTGGCTTCTGCCAATAAACAAACATTGGGGTTAGCTCTTACCTTAGCCTGATTCCTAATCTTAATCCTACAGTTTCTAGCAAAATGGCCCATTTTCCCACAATTAAAACACTTTACATTTGGTTTATTATTGGGATTTTCTGGCTGACTATTTAAATTCCCCTTTTGCTGATCTTTACTTTTATCTTTACTTTTAATAAAATTAGGTTTCACACTAATACCTTCCATAGCATGTTCAAAATTTCTACTTACATTATCATGTTTACAAAACAGTTTTAGTCGGGCTTCCTCTGACAACAGTTCATTTAGTACGTTATCGAAGGTAAACTTAGAGTCCTCAAAACGATAAATTAACTGGACAATTCCACGGTATTCATCAGGCAGTCGTCTAATCAATTGGAATGGCTGCAACCACTCTGATATAGGTCGACCGGCTTCGGACAACTGCTGTATGATAGTCCTCAATCTCGCACCATATAGGTTGATTCCTTCTCCGGGATTGAGATGGCAGCTGAAGAACTCGTCGGTTAGCTCCACAATCCTGGCTCTTGAACTTGGCTCAAAATGGGTTTTGAGCTTCTCCCATGCATCTCTTGGGTCTTCAATGCCGCTAAGTAGCGGGCGAAACTCCTTCTGTACATTTAGGATGAGGGAGTAAGCTCGTATCTTCTTTGCTGCACATTCTGGATCTTCTTTGACTTCTTTCTTGGCGGAGGCATCGACATCGCTAGACTTGTTCTGTACGACAAACTGCCATAGATCCTTTTCCATCATCAACACTTTGATATCTTCTTTCCACGTAGCATAATTTGATGCGTTCAAAGCATCGATCTGATACGTCATCAAAGCCATTATATTCGTTATTGATTCCAAACTTTACTCTGTTAATGTGGCTTTATTATTTTAAAGAAAATAATTTAAATGCAGGCGCATTGATTCTTGCCTGGGTCCATAACCAATTGTTGGCCTCCCTCAGAGTAGGCCTTTGATAATTGAATTTAATAAATGCCACATCAACAGAGAAAGACAAATTCTAATTATTTAAAATCACTATTTTATTTACAACATTTACAATACATTATCAGCCAAAATCTCATCACAATCCATGGCCAAACATCCAAGAAGCCAGCCAGTCCCTCAGTCATTAATCCCTTCAGCCATCGCTTATTCCAATAAGCTCTCCTTTATATATCTTTCGGAATCTGCATTCGACACCGTCAACTCGACAGTTAAGAATCGCCATCCAATGAAAACTAGCTTCGTATGACGTAATTGAAAAATACTGTCGAATGCAAATTCCGATTCCATCGCCAGATGCGTGAGATGACGTCATATCGGAAAACGTAATTTCACGTGATTACCGCGATATGACAACAAATAGCACTATATCCGTTGCCTGCATCTCCACACGGTGCCATTAGTACCATGTTGCTTGACATCTTTTACCTAAACAACAACAAAGCCATTCTCTTTGGGGATTTCAACACCAAACACCCTAGTTAGAACGGGGGACCGTCCAACAGAAACTGTAAAATTTTATACGATTGAGCTCTGAACAATTCCATAAAAATATTTGCACCCATTGCTCCGACCCACTTTGCAAATAACAACCCAAATAATTCAGTTCTTGATATTGCGTTCGCAAAAAATCTTGCACTGGACAATATTGAATCCATTAATGAACTTAGCAGTGACCATAACCCGGTAATCATTGATCTTCTCCTCAACAACTCCCCCCCCCCCAATTCTCAGAACCATGAAAAGTACTAATTGGATAAAGTTCCAAGAAGACATTTTTAGGAACTTAGAAGGTAATCCCAAAATTAACGCAAATAACATAGAAGAAGCCATCGAAAAGTTTAATAGTAAAATCACTCAAGCGATCAACGCTGCAAGTGTCACTAAAATTATAAATACTCCACTTCTCAGGCTCCCCTTAAACATTAGAGAACTTATCAAAACGAAAAGTAGATTTTGCTCAAGGTTCCAATTCACAAGAGATCCTATCTTCAAAAGGGAAATGAATGCCCTACAAAGGAAAATCAAAGATCTGATATAAAAAAAAAAACCATAAAAATAAATCACGGAACAACCTGCACAAAAACTTAAACCTAGAAGATAATTCACTGTATAATATGCAGAGAAAAAGTTCAAGAAAACCAATTGATATTCCTCCACTCCATGGACAATAAGGCATTGCTTACTTAGCTGATGAGAAGGCAGAAGTCTTCAAAATCATCCCGGAAGACACCTTTATTGAAAACTGTGAGCATTATGATAATCATACTATTGAACGAGTGGTAAGCTCAGTCCAGAATTTCCTCAACAACCAAAATTTAGACTCAATATCACCTCTCACCGATCCAAATGAAATTATCAAAATAATCAAAAAGCTTAAAAACAAAAAGGCTTCAGGACCGGACAATATTCCCAACTACGCCCTTAAACTCCTCCCTCTAAATGCTTTAACCCACCTCACTAAAATTTACAACAATTGTTTAAGTCATAACTACTTTCCCAGTTGCTGGAAAAATTGCAAGTGCGATAATACTCCCCAAACCTCAACAAAATCATAAATTCCCGCAGAGTTATAGACCAATTAGTCTGCTCTGCAACACTGCTAAGGTTTTTGAAAGAATCCTACTAGTCAGGATTAATAATCACATTTCAGTCACAAACTGTCTCCCCCGGAGCAATGCGGTTTTAGGGAGGAGCACTGAACAACACACCAACTCATAAGGGTCACCAACATCATCAATGAAGGGATTATCCTAAAACGTCATACCATCGGGGTCTTCTTAGATATAAGGTGAACCTTCCATAAAATGTGGCATGACGGACTTATATTTAAAGTAATTAAACTAAATTTTCCAAATTACATCAAATTTATTTACCACTTTTTAAAAAACAGAACTTTCAGAGTCAGGATAAACAAACAACATTATACCCAGGGCAGAATTCATGCGGGCAATCCACAAGGAGGAGTCCTCTCGCTTTATTTGTACACACATGACTTCCCACACCACGCCATTGTTAGCACTTGCCTTTTTGCAGATGATTCTGCGGTGTTAGCCCAGGGCTATAACATCAAACTTATCTTAAAAACTATTCAAAATTACCTACACACTTTCGAAAAATGGCTTACTCACTGGAGAATCGCAATCAATGTAGAAAAATCACAAGCAATATTGTTCCACAAAGGAAGACAAAAAAACCCACATAACCTTAATCTCTTCGACGAAGAACTCAACTGAGTATTGGTGGTTAAATATCTGGGTCTGCACCTAGATCAAAAATTAACTTATTCTAAACATATTAAATAATTAAAAGATAAATTCTGGAACAAAATTCACCTTTGCATCACCTTAATTGGAAGACATTCACCTCTTTCTCTCAAAAACAAAGTTCTACTTTATAAACAGATTTTGAGCCCAATTATCACCTAGGCTTCCCTTGTGTAGGGAGCGGCAGACCCGACCCATCTCAAACACATTCAAACGCTCCGAAACAAAATTCTTAGAATCATGACAAACGCTCCATGGTACGTCAGAAACTTCGTCATTCACAATGATCTCCAAGTTGAACAAATTGAAAAATTCATCACCAAACTGTCTAGCAATATTTTCACTACTATAGAAAATCATCAAAATCCTTTGGTCAGAGCACAAACAATATTTTCAGAAGTCAATCAAAAGCAAAATTTCGCCTACAAAACTACGAACTGGTCTCAACCACTCGAAACACCATAATATCATATTATCAATAAATGCTATATTTTCACTGACCTGTGGAGGTTGTGCGAATGGTTGCAGTTATACTGGAAACATGTCTCCTAAAACCCCCCATAGCTAAGATTAAGCTTCCTAAACTTCTAATATGCTTTTTTTTTTAATTTTTTTTGTTCTTTATTTTAATTCTTAAATTCAAATTCTAAAAATCTCTAATTAAATTCAAATTCTTAAAATCTCTAATTAAATTCAAATTCTTAAAATATCTTGTTAAATTTCTATAAATATGAACTGAGCAGAAGCGGCAATTTCGCTGGCGCTCGATTGCCATCCAATTTTAGTAGCAGTGTTGATTTTTGTGTTATCAGAATTTTTATCAGTTTAATATTTAGAACAAAGGCACTCACGAAAGAGCAGCCGTGTCTAATATGAGAAAAAGTTGAGGTTTGTGCACCATAAGTGGAGGTATAATTAAAATTTAACTACTGTTAAAAACGAGCGCTCACATTTTTTTTCACATATGCCGTGATAAAATTTATTGTTCGTGTTAATTTTTCCTTTAGCACATAATATAAATTACGGATAGAAATGTTGATTTGATAGCTTTCGGGAAGAACTTATATATATAGGTTGAAGTATGGAGTAAATACTGTTCAATCTGCTGATTCCTATAGAATGACGGCCTTCGAAAAGATAGGAAATGGCGGTTTAAATTTGTTAACTCTGGATGATGACATTGTAAGGAAATATTAAAAATAATAAAATAAAAGTTTTTATCTCGATTATTTTTGGTAATAATTAAAGACATATCAATGAACACTTCAAGACATTGTCGGTTGCTAGAAACCACAACCGTCAGATAAAGATGTTTGCAATGTCACAATTGTCTTATATTAAAATGATTTAAATTTGTTTATTGCTTATTGAACACCATTAAGACATTTATTTTAAATTTTACAGAATTTTCGGTTTATGGTGTTGTGTAAATTAGCAATTTTTCCTTTAAGCTCAAATGAGGTGAATGTGAGTGAGTGAATGTGAAGTTTACTGGCGCAAGAGAGCCAGATATGGCTATGCTGCGCCAAACAAGATTAAACTGTGGTCTAGACGTGAAGTTGAAGAAAAGGTAAAAGGTGGTTGACAAGAAGTCAAATGAGGTGAAAGTACGAACGGGAAAACATATTGTAACATTAAGGTAAAAATTCAACTTTGGATTTTAATTGTGTCTAGAAATTTGATATATTTATAAAATATAAAAGATATTTTTAAACCTGCGTTTTTTAAATTTAGTTTTTTTTTATTCCAAATCGGTGGTAACGATATTATGAAAACCCTTACTCCAGAATTGCAAGTGAAAAATAACGTATTGCAATTTGAATAATTTTCATTTAAAAAGGCAACTTAATCTTATCTTACAGAATATAGATGGAGCATTTTGTATGTAATGACATTCTTTAATTATTCAATATTGTGAATTAAGTGCTTCCGTTTAGTAATTGGGGATGTTATGCATACGTTAACGCAATAATGCAGGTAAAATTTATGCGGCCTATTAATTAATCCTTATGCATATAATGTGTGAGAGAAAGGTTATTAAATGTGATTTTTTTTTTATTTCAGATTATTGTAGATGGATGTAATCTGCGATGCAGAGAATAAACAGATCAAATTATAAAACTCGATGAAATGATGTCCTTTGATGGTATATATAGTTTTAATTGTGACCCTGTAGCGCGCAAATAAATCTTAAAATTATAAAAAAGAGTAAAGTTATTATGTATCTAAAATATTTAGTAATAACTTAACCCTTAAGATACTCTAATGTAATACTTTACAATAAAGTGGGTTTCTTCAATTCACAAGCGTGAATTGAATATAAGATATCACATCTAAGTTATTTCATATGTCTTTACTGTCTTATATTTCAGTAAGGTTCATTAATTTATAGTTTATTAGTCAGAATTAAAGCATTTTGATTTCGATTTATATAGCATTCATCGTGACATGTTTTTGTGAAAATCGAAATTTTTCCTCTTAAGCTCAGAAGTAGTTACAGGTACGAAAGGAAAATATGGAATAAGATGAAACTAACTTTTCATCTGAAGGTTTTGTTGGCCTTCCTCAAAAGTAGGCCTTTGATAATTTAATTTAATATATAATGCCACATCAACAGAAAGTCAAACTCTAATATTTAAAATCACTATTTTATTTACACTATTATATTTACATTATTTACAAGACAGTATCAGCCAAAATCTCTATTATCATAGTTACGGTCTAATACAATCACAGCCAAACTTCCAAGAAGCCAGCTAGCCAGTCAGTCATCATCACTAATCTAATCAGATCTCCTTTATATATATTCGGGAATCTGCATTCGATACCGTCAACTTGACAGTTAAAAATCGGCATCCAATGAAAAACAACTTCATATGACGTAATAGAAAAAAACACCGTCGAATGCAAATTCCCGATTCCATTGCCAGATGCGTGGGATGACGTCATATCGGAAAACGTAATTCCACTTGATTACCGCGATATGACAACAGGTTTTAATTGTGTTTACATATTTGATGTATGTTAAAATAAAAAAGTAATGAATTTTTTTCTTAAAATCTGAGTTTTTCGAATTTAGTTTCATGTCCACAGTTGCTGGCAATCTGACTAAACTTGCATCACAATATCAAGTGAAAAATCACTTATTTTTTCTTTTCTCCAAACCTGCACATCTTAACCCGTTCCAGACAGGCGAAAGAACCGCTTCCCCTGGTCTGCGCACTCTGAAAGTGTATGCACGCATGGGACGGGGCGATTTTTCTCGTTAAACCTAATTTTGTATAAAAATTCATTTAAAATCATCCCTGTGGTTAAATACGCCGAAACTTACAGATTATTATCGTTGATAGCATCTAAATACTCGATTGTAAAATTTTTGTGATATTTAAAAAAATAGTTACGAATTTTAAAGAAATTATAATCATTTCGATAAAAAAAAAATTTTATAACTACGAAAATAACAATAATATAAACGGCATAAATATTCAATTTACTAGTAATTAAGATATAGAAAAAAAATGGAGTGATTTAAAAAAAATAAAATAAATGAAAAAAATTACTAAATAATGCTTAAATCTTTTGAAGTTAATGATACATTTCGAAACATTTCAAAATTCTACAGATCCCAGAGCAAAAAACAAAACTCGGAACTGAAAACGGAAATTGAAGGTCAACACTATGTGGAATGATATTTGAAAATGTAATGGACTTCTACTGTCATCTAATGACCGTTAAAAATTCAAATAAAACTTTCTAATTTGAAATTCCTCCTGTGTGATCGTGGGCCTAGTGGCCCGCAAACACCCGTCACAAATACGATACTGTGAGCCGTGAAGGAAGCATCGCGTGAACGAATAGACTTGATCACTATCCTAAATGGGTTAAAAAATGTTTTTGAAATGTTCGTGTTAGTGAAATCTGATTATCCTGAAAAACATTGATTATGATTTTGATTTTGTTTCCGTCGTATTTAGAAGCAACACAAAAATATTGGCGATGGGTATCGTTAATTCTTAACCTTAGTTTTGAGACCAGGTGACATCTGAGCTGATAACTCCCTCACCAAACTTTCACACCAAACGAAAACGTGAATTTGGAATGTTGATCAATTTATACTAGCATCAGCTCTGCCATACATCATGACATTTGTAATATGTTTTTTATGCTTTACAAAATTCCATTTTTTTACTTGTAAATTCATTTCTTTCACTTTCGTATAGTTATGTGCAATGAATATTAACGTTTGCATCTCTCCAGTGTTGTTACTATTTCAGGACAAATTAATTTAAATTCATTTCTTTCACTTTTGTATAGTTATGTGCAATGAATATTAACGTTTGCGTCTCTCCAGTTTCGTTACTATTTCAGGACAAATTAATTAAGAGCCAACATGCTTACAGGAACAAATATTTAATACTCGACACGTTCCACAACACAAGAGAGGATACAAAACATATGGAAAAACAAAGTTGAAGAACATGTTACAACATCCGACTATAAGAAGACCCTCACAGCGCGTGCGCTTCTTCTTCTAAACCACAAGAACACATGGCGCCCTCTTTCTACCGTTTAATTGTGCAGGAAAATTAGCGGTAAATTACGATGTTACGCGTTTGTAATTCATTAATTTATGTTCGTTAAATTATTCTTTTGAGTGCAATCTCGATATTTATAACAGAAATATTAAATTTTTATGTTTAAAAATCTCAGATTTTGATGTGATTTTCTGTATACAATAAAATTAATTTACACCATTATGGTGTTTGAATTCATATAGCAATTGTTTCAAAACAATTAAAATATTCTGTCCAATGTATCTCATACCCATCTGTTTGTTGTAAAAACCATTAACGTTTTATTATGTAAGTTTAAAAAAAACCTTAAGTTGTAACTGAAACACTTACATTTTTCAAGATGTAATAGTTTATTGACATTTGTCAGATTTAACACTTCGTTATTAAAAATTTAATGTATTTACATCAAATAACTTCTAATTTCTAAGACGCCAGTAGATAAGCAAACGAAAAGAAATGGAAAAAAAAAAACAGATTGCTGAATGAATTGACATTTCGTTTTGTTTGTAATTTATTATTTTGTAAAGAAGAATATTTAAACAGCAAAAAAAAAAAAAAAGTTCAAGTCAATATTTCAATTAAGCGTTATTGTTCAAAGAATGCCTCTAATAAGCCGTGATTTATAATCTAATTTTTCGCCATTTGTATTTCACATTCTCAGACATTCACTAAATTTTAATTCTTATTGAATAGTTTTAAAACATTACCGAGTATATATTTCAATACAAAATAAATATTTTAACCGTATATCCTCAACAAAAAAGTTATCTTTTAAGTAATATGATGATTGTAACATTTAACAATATATAAGAAACAACGATAAAGTTAAAATACCATATTACAATTCGAAGACAGGTTTTGTCCACACACACGAAATATTGCTGATGAGCATTTTGACGATTCATACTGTGCCTTGCTCTCTTTTCAAAATATATAATATAATGTTTTCATTCATAAATAATAATAGCTGATAGTATTTTTGAGTTGCTTGAAATAAAAATAACTTCACTAAAACATGTTTACTAATATGACTGCCTGTCAGAATTTCTTTAAGAAGTTAATTCCCATATTCCACGAATTGTTTTTCTCTTTTTGAAACACGCCTGTCCTAAGTTAACACTTATTCTATATATATATATATATATACACTCTGAACCATATTATTTATTAATAGGTGTATACCTGAAATACAAAAAATATGTACTTGAATTGGACACCACTACATTGAATAATTTCTTTTAATATTCATTTTTCTTCGAAATGTTTCATTAGTCAGCAACAGTCAATTCTGTTAACACCAAAAACGGCTTTCCTGAAAGAGCAGCCGTGTATTTTCAAGTGAAAAAATATTGAGGTTGAAACACTTCAATTGGAAGAGCAAAATTAGGGTTTGACTACGATTAAAAAGGAGTCCTCACATATATTTACATATCTATATGGATAAAATTTATTGTTCCCGTTGATTTTTTCTTACGTATGTAGTGTTAGAAAATACAGGTATAAATGTTTGTTTTCTGAAAGGGCCTTATATCGAAGTTTAAATTTATTAACTCTAGATGATGACATTAAAGGAAATATTAAGAATAATAAACATTAGTTAAGTTTCCATCTTCATTATTTTTAGGAACAATTAAACCACAAGATACCCGGGCTTCTTAATTAACACTTTAAGATACTCTCGTTGCTTCTATCTTCTACTGTTACTAACAGACGAAAGATGTTGGAAATGTCACAGTTGTCTTACACTAAAAAATGTTGAGTTTATTTGCAGTGAAATGAACATGTTTGAGTCGTTCAAGTGTTTTACTATTTTTGTTGTCATTTAAATCGAATATTTTTCAATATAAGTCGAAAATACGAACGGGAAAATGTATTGTAGCATTAAGGTAAAATTTTAAATTAGGATTTTAATTGTGTTTTGAAATTTCATATATGTAAAATATAAAAGATATTTTTAACTCGCTTGCCTTTTGAATTTAGTTTATTGGGTAGTAACGGACATTCCGGAAAGTCCCCATTTTCAATTGAAGAATAACTGATTGGAAATTGAATAATTTTCCATTGAATAGGCAAATCTCTCAACTTAATCTTATCTTAAATAATATAAAGGGACTACTTTATTTGAAATGACTTTCTTTAATTATTCAATATCGTGAATCAAGAGCTTCCGTTTAGTGTAATTGAAGAAATCTTCAAATTTTCTTACACACACACACATATATATATATATATATATATATATGACTGCATAACTTCTTTCTTTTGCACAGTCACAACTTATATTAGCACTTCAACTACCAACACGTGTTTCCACTACCTGTGCCACATTGATATTATATTGGTATGAAAGATTCACTATTTACAAGTGAAAATTTATACTATTTACGTGATTCTATAGCTAGCTTCTGTAAAGTAACATTTAATAATTACACATTTGAAAACTGATCTCTTTTCGTAATTTAATATTTTTTGTAAGGCAGTTAATGAATTTAATAAAATCTTTTTCTGACTCTTGCATTAACGTAACATAATTATTTATATTCTTAATATGATTATCAATCATTTAACTTATGCTTTCAAAACGTTCGTCAAGAGCTTTGGAATGAAAGGGGAATAAATCATCTGATATTTCAATAAATTCAACTTTTATGGCTGATCGCATATAATATGATTTTTGAATTTGTTATAAATTCTTATTGACATGAATTGTACTTTGGAAAGGGATTTGAAATAGATTTCACTCATCTGTTTTTTCAGTAAACGCAACAAATGGAATTTTTGAAAATTAATCCTTACATTTGATTAGGTTTCATTTCAGAATTATTACCACGACGTATTTGGAATTAGAAGTTTGATTTCTAATTCCATTGAAGGTAGGTTGCACATTTTTTGCCTCTAAATCTTATATATACATCTAGCTGATGAAACCAATGTCATTGATGTCTTTATACGTTGTAAGCTCAAAGCTCTCAGTCATCGAACTATTGAAGTTTTTCAAGCACATTTAAAAGGCCAGTAATATTCGCAGCAACTTCTTTCACTTACATAATTTTTTCTATCCTGGGACTTTTTCGATTAAGAATAGCTAAGTTTGAATGCATAATAAGACTCACTCTCATAATAAATTTAAGACATTCAGATGGATCTTATAACGAAGACATCCAAAGAGCACTAAATTCAAAACGCTCCTCAAACATTCCAAGCGAGGAGAGTACCACTTTATGGCCTTGAAATTAACAATATGCAGCATTTTCATTTGAAATGTTGATAATTCGTAGATGTACTTTATGCCTAGATAAACTATTATTGAAAAATAATTTGCTTTTTTCAGGTTCAAGATCATCTGTCATATCCTTTAAAAATTATTTTGCAATTTCATCGTTTGAAAGGGGTTTCATATTTTTCGCAGTTTGAAGTCAAATAGAATAACTTCCCTTTCCCAACATTCGATAGCCGTTATATTGTAGAAATAAATATTCTTCTTTAAGATCTTAATTACGGTTTCAAATCTATGAGTTTTGGTTTATTATATTTTATTTTTCTCGAATAACCTAATTTTAGGCTTTGTTTCGTAATGTTTTTTCACATTGAGTTCTTCAAATACAGGGACAAATTAAACAAATTAATTTCTTTTGGATATAATACATCTATATCTATTGTTTACTTTAACGTGTTTAAATGACAAAAAATTTCTTTTCTTCGAACTCACACCAAAAATTTAAAAAATATATATATTTAAGATGAACTTTATTTCTGAATTTCACCAGGCTTCCATTGTAGTTTGCTTTCTTTTAAAATAAAATTTTAAAAAATTACTCAGCAGTTGCAAAACAACTCGGGTACTAAATTTTTAGTGATCACCGAGCAATGAATGTATTTATGAGCTTTTAGGCAGCGACCATCATCTCGTAAACTGTCTGTTTGTGGCTATTAATGAAATAAACTGTCGCGTTATTTATTTTGATGTCATGCATATCTACTCATTATCACCTTCAATTTAGATCCCTCCTCTCTCCCTACAACGAAAGGTCCGAAACAGTGCTGGAATCCTTTTGTCAGTTCCGGACGCTTCTCTATCCAGTTCTAACGAACTCAAATCTTGTTCCTTTGAATGCAGATTTCACCTTAGGAAATAGATAGGAGTCACATCTTGCAAGATCCGGCGAATAAGGCCGATGTCTAAGCTTACTCTTGTGGAATGAGACGTCGCATTGTCTTGGTGAAAATAATTTGTCGTACTGAAAATTTGTAAATTTCTTCAATTTTAGCAATCGCACAATACTTAATCGAAGGTCAGATCGAACACGATTACCGATTTTATTGGAAATTGTTATCCATTTTTGACATGGAAGGGTTACCCGGGCGTGAATCTACGTCATCGTCTTCTCTGCTATCTTGAAAGCGACTTAAACCTTCCCAAAACATATGAATGCGATAAGCAGGCATCGCCATTAACATCTTTCGATAAGTAATAACCTTCAGGACTGGTGTTTCATGTGAAATTTCACAACAATTTGTTGCTCTACTGTTACACTTTTTATTTTTCCAGTGAAACAAAAACAACTCTAATGTGAACGAAAGCTAAAAATTTGTTTACAGATGAAACTGCATTCGAAAGAGAAGGCTGCACGGTAAGAAGCTGTAGGTGTTTGGCGCTTGCTTATTTCATCTGTAGAAGTCGTTATTTAAAAAGCACATCTCGTACATCCAACTCTTTCACGCAGATTTGCTGGTTAAGAATATATATTGCTTACCACCCACTCAAGAAAGACGGACCACAAGTTTTTTTATAAACGTTCTTAACTTCGTAATTATTTCTGATATATATACACACACTCAATATGAACGACTAATGGTGAATCTTCTTTGTTACTTTTTTTTTATCAACATTAGAGTTTAAATTTTTGTCCAAGTGATACATTTGTGTCCAAAATTATTCTCATGTTCCAGTAATCCAACACTGTATTGTATGACGTATATTTCATTGTGAACAATTTCAGTTTTCGAAGTCTCCAGTAAGTTTTGCTATTTTCTTAGATGATGTGTTGGAAGATCATGTGCGTAATGCATTGACGACATGGATACTTCTACGATATTTAGAGGTTGAATTTTTCCCGGATTCTTCGTTACATAAACGTACACAGGATTAAAGGAACAAATCTATTCACGATTAGATTTCTTCTAAAAACATATATAAAGTTGAAGGTTCAAAAATGAAATTTTTTGAAGAAAATGCTCATATGTCATCCACGGGTTTCATCACACAATTTTACATTTATTTACACAAGCTATTTTAAAGTTGGTAAATCTGGTTAAGTAGATTTATGAATAGTGAAATACAATTTACAACAGTTTATTTATAATTTTATCTCTGATAAACAAATAACTTTTGTGAAATAGAAATATAGAGTATGTAGTACTTAAAAATTACCATACAAACTATAGTTATTAAAAATGAGATAGGTGCACCCAAAAATAATAATTGCTTTAATAAGAGAGATCTCCATTCCTTCCTCTTAGAAAATTTCATTCTGAAATAAATTTAGCAGCGACACTAAAAAAAACCATGGCATTATATTTAATGTGGATTCCATATAGCTGAACTAATAATTTCAATCGTTCGTTTATAGCTCCCGATCGGGATATAACATCAAATGTGATGAGATATTCAGTGGAGAGATGCTTATCGTTTTAAAAATCACAATTTGTAGAATATCAAGGTTTGTAATTAACTTAAATTTTATTTTATATCAGCCGTAACGTCAAGATTTGGTGAAAGGGCGCAACTATGTTTTAACAGAAGTCTTTGTCGGAATATGAGAGATATCTCATACGGAAATAGTTAATTATTGATTTGATTAGTGTTATTATAAGTCTAAATTTTACTAACGTAAGTGATATATTTTATACAATTCCATAGTTCTGAAAAAGTATTACTGGTTATTATTTGTTACATTTTATGACAGTTGTTGAATATAAATTAGCAAAAAAAAATATGAATGCCTAGCCATTGATTTGTAATTACTACTCATAATAAGGAAATTGTCCTACTGTACTACAGCAGCGCCATCTTTAACACAGATAAGTAGTTAGATCTCGAGGTGTAAATGCTTTTCAGATTTTTTTCTTTATTTTTTCATCATTTAATAAACTAGTTTTCTTCCTAAAATGAGCGTGGTTCTTTTCAACTTACCGATGCCAACCTCCACAATGGGAGCTCAGCAAACGAACCAGTTAAAGTAAATTAAAAATGAAACCTTAAAATTACTACACCAACAGTCTAACGAATTGGCTGCCGACAAAAAAAAAACATGGAAGCTTGTTCTCTTCAAAAAGTACAGACGGTACGGTGGGATTGAGAACTTGTTATTACTTCTGAGTACAATCGGTACTAAAAAAAAAAATAAGAACTTGTGAGTATTTTTAAGTGCAGAAGGTACTTACAATCAAGTAACGAAATTTGATCTATGTTGTTGTTACACTCTTCCGTCGTGATAGTTCGTGAAAAATCAAAGCTAAAAGAGTAATAACAGACGCCTATGCTTTGTGGCAACTACCCAGTTGGACATACCACTGCAGTAAAGATTGTTAAGTACCTCTTCTCTTTACCTTCCAATTTATATATGAAAAAAAGTTTTATTAAGTAACTGTACTGCTCGAATTATACAAAGATGGATCACCTTTAATGATATTTCTGTTCTGTCAAACGTTCTTAAGAGGAAATATTAAAACAATTAAATTGTTAAACAGTATATTATTTAAAGATGTTATGATTGTAATACAAGAAACAAATTAAGAAGTTTTTTCTTCATTTCCCACTGATTTCAATATTGAAGATCGCAAGAAATTAATAATCGATTATTTTTCTATAAATGATTTAGTTTGTTTATTAAATGTGTTAGGTTTGCATATTAACGGTAATAAAGAACTCCTTAAGAGACTTTTTTAATCTTTATCGAATCTAAAGGGATTGAAGCTTTAAATTCTAAATCGCTAGACAGTGACTCTGAAATTTCTGATGAAGAAACAGAAGAAAATCCTACTTCATTATTTCCCCCTTTTGTAATGCTTTTAAGTGATACTGTCGGATTGCTGATTCTGGGAATCGGGCTGTTGTGCTACAGCAGCGCCACCTTTAACGCAGATTAGTAAATTAGATCTGGAGGTGTAAGCACCCAGTAGTACGTATACGTCTTTTTCTTTAATTTTTCATCATTTAATAAACTATTTTTCTTCCTAAAATGAGCGTGGTTCTTTACGACATAGCGATGCCAATCTCCACAATAATATAAACCAAGAAAAGTGTTATCAAGAAAAAATGTATTTTTGGAAGGAATTACTTTAATAACCTTTAGTCATAAAAGTTTTGAATTGGAAAGCAATATGAAGAGAGCGGAATGTCTGACAATCTATAATAAAATAAAAAAAAAAACGTTATTAACACTAAAATACCACATTAAAATTTAAAAGCAGTTTCTGTCCAAGGTATAAAAAACATTACTGATGGAGGAATACATTGAAGATTGCCTTTCTCTCAGTTCTAATTTATGATATGCTGTTAGTAATATTAGGCATTGATTTATATCTAATAATAATAGCTTGAATATATAATTCGAAGTTGTACGAAAATACGAAGAATAAATCAAGAACTAATTTGAAATTAATTTTGTACGTCTGGTTTTGTTTACAGATCTCTCCTTTTGCGCATTTTTTTTTTTTTTTTGTTATTGAAACATTTTTTAATTAATCTTCTCGAAACTTTATTTCGGCAATTGATGATGATATGATTCGAGTGTCTGACACCAAATGAGACGGTTGCATAGCTCGTTTCACCATATCCAACATTTTTAGACTCCTTTTCTCAATACAGATGGCGATACCCATCCACTAATTTGAATAACATCATCACAAAACAGCACTCTTCAGAGCTATCTCTGAAAATTTTTTACCCTGATCCTCTCACACCTACGGATAACGACCATGGAAATGTTCAATGACTAGCAGAACGAAATGAAGTACAATGACGAATCAAGATTCACTATCTCTTCATTATCCGTCAATTCGGACGACACTAGCTCCTCCTGTTATAGAAGACAAAATATTGAAAAGAAAATCCAATATTCTGACCAATTGAGACAACTTCAAAATTCCTAAATGGTACTTCACGGCTCTATTAACATTAAGAAGGATGCATCTCACTATATGACCTGCCAGAGTATTCTCAATAATACGAACAAGGATTTGAAACCACTCGAGGGTTAGTACGTGCCTTGTGATTCTGCTGGTTGCAAAATTCATAACTCTCCATGCCCCTCACCAAGTTTAAACTCATTTAAAAGAAAAGAAACTGACTCTGATGGTTTTATCACACCACCTAAGAATAAAACTGCTCGTAAATTAAAATTAATAAAAAACTCACAAATTAAAATTCCTGTGCAAAATAAATTTAAAAATCTTAAGGAAATTAAAAATAACGAAAATCATGAAAAAATGACACTATTCCTCAAATGGATCAAGAAAAAACTAAGAATCTCCCCGCCCCTCAATTATGCTTAAATTAAGTAATAATTATGGACAACTCATAAAAGAACTTACTAATGAAATTCCCACTCTGCGTTCACGCCTTTACGACGAATACATTAAATTGTACGCAAATAGTTTTGAAGAATATAGAACTCTTAATCATGTACT
>BMAW01085450.1:43247-66156 GCA_019974015.1 Nephila pilipes | reverse complement strand
GTTCAAAGTTTTTCTGCAAAAATGAAGGCTCTCTTCGTCTAATATAAGAACCTGGTCCAAATTTTGAACATATTTCCAGGCAGAAAATTCGTCCAAACATTCCAATGAATTTGCGATTTAGTAACACACAACTTTTTATGATGCAGTATTTTTCAAATTCAGGAACATCCCAAATTACGTAATTTTTCACGAGAATATTTATAAATTTCAAAGCCATGTATCATGACAGAATAGAAGACGAAACATTGAACACAATTCACGTAGAACCTTAGGATTGATTCAGTTCGAAATGAGTAACATAATGAAGTATGCTAATCTCTAAAAGAAGCAAAATTAGAACATAAAATTAATATTCGAATACTTTTTTTTTATCGTAAATAGTGTTCCGAATTTGGGTCCTACACTTTAACATTATTCGATGACAGCCTTAAAAAAGAAGAAATTTCCCCTTTCAATTCTGGGTAAACTTAACAGAGGAATTCGATTGGCCAACATGAAAAGCTTTCTATCGCCCTTTGGTTTAACTTCTTTTGTTGTAGATAGCATTCGAAAACTGACCACAAGTAAAATATACCTGTCATACCATGTAGCTGCTAAATACCAGTAGATGATGAACCACCGAACTTTACTCTCAGAACACCACATGAGGACTATGGAATTAACACAAATAATACATAATAATAACATAAGTATGCATCACTCTATACATTGTCATCAAGACGTTATATCCAGTTTTAGTATTCTGGCTTTGCAAATTATTTTTGAAATAGTCTTAAAAACATTTAGTCATTAACACAATAATTATTTCTAAAATTTTAACAAACATTATATTAAAACATTTAAATAAACTATTAATTATTTGGAACTTGCACCACATAACCGAAGAACCACTTGCACCACATAACCACTTGTCATGTATATACAGTATAATTTCCACCATATTTGCTGTATGCAAGAAATCCAATGACAAATTTATTTGGAATAAGGTGGTAAAAGAAGAAAACGAATGAAATTCAAAACACTCTGCTAATGGGAAATTTTAAAATAACTGCTTCAAAGAATAATATAAAAAATTATGAAACAGATTTTTACGCAAAAAAATTGTTAACTACTGTTATAGACAGAGAAATGTGGTGCTAAACAATCATATAATACATTTAAAAATACTGTATAAATGAGTCTCTTTTTTATAAACTTAGTCAAATGAAATAATATTAGTAGTTTTCCATTTACATATGACGTGCAAATTGACTGTAAAATAATAGCATAATTTTTTTTCTAGGAAGACATTTAAGAAAAAAGGAGCCACAATGAAGATCTTGAAAATCGAAAAAAAGAATAAAAAAATATTCTTTGAAAATTTAGTTCAAAGTTTGTAAAAGCAGACATTAGAGTTACATACAGTTTCTTTTTTGAACTAATTATTCCAGTTTCAATTGAAAAAATAATTAATCGACTTAAATTTTTAAAATTTATTCCAGTGATTTGTTTCGAATTAGAAGTTAACTTTAAATCAACTTTAACAAAAACAGCTGCTGAGAGATTTAAATTTGTATTGAGATACAGACAAACAGACCAAATAAAATATTGATTTAATAGATTTGTAAGCTTAACTTAACATCTTCCGTGATTTTCCTTATAACTTCATGGTCGACCCGAACAAAAGCAGGGCTCGTTGGGAAACTGATTAAATAGACTTTGAAAGAAATTTCATAACAAAATAATAATTTAATGCATTTTGCTATTTATGACATAATTGGTATAGTAAAAAAATATATTGGTATCGTAATTGAACGAATTGGTATACAGAAAATGATAAATAATTAGTTTTAACAAAAGTAAAATTTCAATCACGCACTAAAAATCATTAATAAATTATATAACAGAAGTAAAAACGGTACGATCCATTATTAACGTTAGATCACAAATTATTAGCCACCCAAAGGACTATTGCTTTAGTTAACCAAAAAATGTCGTACCTGACCACTTTAAAAAAAATATATCTTGCTTTTGCTTATATTTTTTATGTCTACTTTCACCAGAAACGAACTTTGTTTTCAAAAATACGTCACAATATATTTCTCCTGAATTTTTTATTGGATTCAAATAACATATACATGTCTGACACCTGCTTTCACCACTAATGAACTCAATTTTCAAAATATGCAGTATTAAATTTCCCCTATTTTTTTTTATTGGGTTGAAGAGAAACAAATATAAAAATTATGTATTTTATTTACTTATCGATTTATGCATTACCTTCAATCGTATGTAAACTGAAATAAAGATATGACTGAAAATAAAGAATATTATTCAGAATTTCAAGATAGCTGTGAGGCAGCTATTATTTTAATCACCTAAGGTGCTATTGTTTTAGGTGGATCACTTTTCAATTTTTTATTGTTTGCTTCAATTTTAATTACATTTAGCTTATATATATATATATTCCATTTAATAATTTATCATTTCCCTCAATTTTAATATCGGAAACGTAAATAATATAAGAATATAAATAGTAAATATTAAATAGTAATATTAATATTTACTATTGTCCATTTCTCTATATTTCATCATTTATTTTTTAATTCTTACACTTAATTGAGTAATTTAATAATAATTACGAAAAAGCGCATCTTGAGTGGCTAAATATATATTCTTTGCAACACTTTACATAGAACTTCTTTAATTTTTTTTTTTATTATTTTCAATTTTAAGAAATATATTTCAGTCAATGCGATGGTAATGTTAATGCAATTATTGGTAATTATTGGTAATGTTAATGCAATTTTCATAATAGTAACAAAATTAGACTCAATTGAAAAGAAATTATTTTTAAATAAATATTGTAATCTTGTGATTCTTGAGGGCTAAACTTGGCGGAATATTTTGATTTCAAATCAATCATTTCAATCAATCCCGCCTTGAAAGATCTTATTTAATGTCCTTAAAATATGGTTTTCTAGGAAAGCAGTACCGTTATCTAGTGACCACAATATTGCGGTGAATGACATCATTAATCTTCCTAGTTAAGTCTTTCCTAGGAAAACATAACTTACCGTTGATTTGCATTATGCTCGCATTCAACGCTTTTTAGGAAACCAAGACATCTGGTTTACGTAGGCAACATTTTAAAGGCGTCATTCGCCGCAATATTACGCGACCACTAGATAACGGTACCGCTTTCTAAGGAAACCATAGCTTTACAGTTACCGTGTTGTCTTTTATGTTTCAAGTCGCTCTTGTATTCTCACATCACTTTCAAAATCGTTGATTTTATCACAACTTAAAAATAATAAATAATTGTTCTTGATGGCTTACGTCTAAAGTGCAACTAATAAAAAATTATGAAAAACTTAGTTTTCTTAACTGGATTTAATAATTCTTTTCAGTTTTTTAGCCATAAAAGAAAGCATTTCATCTTGTATTCTTTGAGATAAATAGGAATTAGATGGCGAGATTCTGTGCAGTAATCCTAATACTGTGCAACGATTGGATCGAAACTTGCAAATAATTATATGAGGCCTACAAAATTGCATTGAGTGGTTTATATAAAGCATCAATACTTTTCCTGAACACCAAGTTATGCTCTGATAAATATAAAATTGCGGTCTCTATACGTTCACAAATGCATTTTAATTATTATTTTTTGTCAATAATGTTTCGCGTTTTCCTATTCTTTTCAAGTTGTGTCAATTTGAGTGTAGCTTGTAAATGATATTTTGACTTTTCATGACTTTGTAATTGCGAACTTAACAGATAAAAGTTATGCGCATGACACTCAATGTGGCATCTTTGCACATTGAATAATAATCTTCGTTCGCAATATTCTCTATTCGTTAATTTTCTTAAATAATTTTCGGAAAAAAAACATTCTTTTATATTTATCATTCGGGAAAATAATAGTTCTTTACTTATGTCATACGTTTTTTGTAAAATAGGCATTCTAAATTTATCGTACATTTTCAGGCTAAGTATTAATGTCACAGATATCGACAATTTCGCAGTCTCTTCGTTGATCTTTGGAATAATAACATCTTGTTCTTTATTCGACGCTCACAAGAAATCCTGCATTTGTACATTTCCTTTTGATTCATGATTATCTCATCTCCTTATTCAGAGGTTTTTTTTTTTTTGTATTATCTCTTTCCACTTCATTAAGACGACAGCCGTCTTTGTTATGACCAGGAATGCTTTTGTGAATGTCGCATGGCAAAATTTCATATCCGAGACTTAAATTTCCCTGTTCCTGTGAAATATGCGTTTCTTCACTTTATTGCAAAATTTTCAATTTTTAAATATTTTCAAAGGCATTCCTCTGTGTTTTTCGCAGTATCATCTCCCTTTATCTTTCCTTTAATTTATCAGAGCAACAAATATACTTCCTTCCTTCTCCGCGATTCATACTGAGTAGTTGTCAAAAAACAATATCATGAAAACATACAAATATGATAAAAAGTACAGGATAACGTAACAGATGAGTTAGTAAAGTAAACAATTATACATTCTAATAATGCATTTTTTGTAGTATGATTAAAACATTGAAGGTCGTGCTTTCTTTTACCTCAATAGCACTGAAATTTCTAGCTGCATTACAAAGACAAATTCAATAATATATTACATTAAACACTTATCTTTCTTTTAAATACGGATACTTCATTTTTATTTTCACACTTCATGATAAAAATGTACGGAGTACAATCAACTTCCACGATGCACTTAGAAACATAATTTTTATTAGTTCACTAGTAGGCACAAGCTATCTGCAAATTTAGTGATTCATTCAAAGTATCAAACATTGTCTTCGATTCATCGACGTAAAATGGGAGATAATATTCAAATATATGTATATTCGGATTAAAAATAAATAAAGCTATTTTCATTTTGCAAAATCAGTCAACGGCGTGGGGCCTTAGGTGATCTAACCATTCTCATTCTCTCGTGCAGTTGTGGTTATAATGCAATGAAAAGCTACACACATATGAGTAAGAATAAAAGTAACTATAGGGCTTAACTTAAGCAACCAGTCAATGGGATAACTAGCTACCTTTTGTGTCAGTTGAATCGATGCTTGTAAAATTTTTTGTGAGAGGTGCGAGGACGAGAGATAGTATTCTGATTGGTAAATGTAATTTGTCTGTAATTTGTCTGATCTAAATGTAATTTGTGGAGATGGATATTGTTTCTGTCTGTGGGAGTTTAACGTTAGAAATTTTGAGAATGAATAGAAATCAGAAATTTATAAAAATATTTTTAGATCTTTTAATTTTTGCGTCAGAGTTGGAATCTGAAATGTTATTAGAGAATTGTTTTTGATGTTTATGAGAGTATTAGAGAATTTAAAGGTTATTTTTTTGCATGGTGGCTCTAATAGTTAGAAATTGAATTGCACTACAGATATCGGTGTTTCTCATGAACCATCTAGCATTAACAACTTGTCTTATAATATTGTTCTGTAATTATTCTAGTTTGTTTATGTGTATTTTAGCAAAAAGCCCCAACCTGGGCAACTACAAGTTAAGATTGGTATAAGAATCAGAGTATTAGATAAGCAACTGGTTTTCTACACTTAATTTCGAATTCCGAGCAATTAAGGGGCAAATAGAACTCTCTCTAGTTCGAAATTTCCTTACGATATGTATGATGTGTTGTTCAAACATGAGTTTCTTAATTAAAATTATAACAAAGTATTTTATGTGTTGAGACCAAGTGAGTTTTTGGCGGTTGATATAGACATCAGGATTATTAATCTATTGCATGAGAAGAAGACGTTTTCCGTTTTGTTGACATTCAGGGCTATTTTCAGTTTGGAAAACCATCTTCTAGGAGTGTGATACTTTTTTTCAGTGCTTTGGCAATTATGTTACTGACATCTGAAGCCTCTGTTGTACTTGAATACATACTTAACCGCACTCTTCAGTGCTAATAGAGAAACAAAGAAGCAAATGTTATGTTTATATTTCAGTTCTTTCACTTTTCCATATGAGCCATCGAATGAGACCTAATTCATTACTAGAATCATAGTAACTTGGAAAAAAACGCCACTATCTCAAAAAGGCGAATGTTTCGTGTTTTAGAATATACGATTTTTCATCACTTATTTTTGTGTAGTTAACACTTAGAATAAAGTATGAATTTCACGTTCCGGACCACCGGAACAATCTAAACTGGTTTCGACATTTCAAGAACACTGTGTCAAGGAAAGAGACTTGATAGACCAAGGGCTCGGGGCGATGTATTGGAGATTAGAGTTTAAGGTCATTTTAGACTCAGCTCATAAAAATCAGCACGTCTCAATAGTTTTGAACTGCTCTTCCGCAACCAACTGTTTGGAAAATTTTACGTCGGTTATTAAATCCGAAACCGCATCGCATTCAGAACGCACCTGGACAATGATATACTCCAACGTCTCAAGAAGAATTGGACTACTAATATATGAATGTTTGTCGCGTAACAAAAGGAAGACATGTAGAACATCCATAAATGTTTGAAAACAAAACTGCAAAAATTTTATCTTTTTTTTATGAGGCATTGATCACTTTCATATTTGAATTTTTTTTTTTTTTTTTTTGAAATATTGTAGATTTTTACCCAATGATTATTTTATAATCATCCCGTGTATTACTCGCCCGCATATTGTCTTCATTCGCATTTGGTCCATCTTATCGCTCTCTCCATCTGATTCGGTGGTGACAGCTCAGAGTGGTGTGGAAGTTAGGAAAGGGAAGTCCCAGCTCAAGTGTCGTCCTCATTACTTGACCGAGGTTTAAAATTACGAGGTCCGTCGCCAGTAGCACTCGTTCTGCTTCTATTCTACAACCGATCGTGCCACGTTAATAAAACCAAACCATCAGATTCGGTGGTGTCCTAGTCACTTGACCGAGGTTCAAAATTATGAGGTCAATTGCCAATAGCCCTCGCGATGCTTCTAGTACTACGTTAATAAAATTAACCAACCAACCATCACATTAGGTACCGATTTAAAATCGATTGGAATTGAGAAACTTAAATTTAGCTCAAATAGTACGAGGAAGTGTAAAAAACAATTCAAATTTATATACACATGTATTTAACTAAAGTATCTTGTCTGAAGCTTTATTATGGCTTACAAAAAATAATGAAATTTAATTCAATATTTAAAAGAGCATCTCATTGCCACCACTACAACTGCTGAAAAATTCTTTTATGAAAATGAAATATTTTTTCGAAACTTTTTATAAGTTAATGATGCGGTGATTAAAGTGCTTTTTATTACATTCAATAATTTCTATTCTGCCCTTAGTTTTATTTACTTACTTCTACAGATCAGCGTCAGCGCTCATTTGATCCTCGGGAATTCATGCCAAGAATGGGCAAATATCATCACTTTCCGGAAACCTTCTGGAAGTTTGGCGGGTTTTAGTTTGTCCCTTAAAAAGGCATACAACGTCATCACATACACTCCTGTAACAATTTATCCACTACTTTTCACACCTCATCACTAATTTCCTCTCCATTCTACATTTTCACACATCCGTTGTAAAAATGCTATTTCTATTAACGATACGGTCGGACTTAATGAAAAAGATTCACAGATAGGACAAGTAACTGACATCGAAGATCTCTGCATCTTCTCTCTCACAGATATTCTACCAATCCATTGATTGTTTTTAAATTAATGAAGATAAAAAACGCTTAACATCGAAATTAAATTCCATGTATCACGATGACTATTAGATTCAATAAATGGCAAATCTTATAACAGTTTGATTAATTACACTATCCCTCTTCATCAATTATACTATACGATAAAATTGGAGCTTAATGATTCTTATTGATAAGAAATGGATCAATAAAATGCTTTGTAAATAATATTCTTTTGGACTAATTTTTCATTAAAAGTTTTATTGATTATGTATGAAGACGAAGACATTGTGATAAAATAAGTTAAGTTTTAATTAAAATGTTTTTATGTATTTCATTTGGTGTGTGTGTGTCATCAAATTTTCGATCGTTAATTTAACCAACTTCCCATCAAGCTAGAGCTCTGAAATTTCGGGAACCGTTCTTACTCGCCTAACAATGCAATATTTAGATATTTGCGACCACTTTTAACTAATATTTCAATAATTTTTTTTAATAAATTTGCCCCCATTTAAAAACGTTGTTTTTAAAAACGTTGGTTTTTATCTCGAATCATTAAATATACGCTAAGCATAATCTATTTCTTAAAAATGTAGACAGAATTAATGAAAAATACAACTTAGAATTAAGATATTATAGCAACTATATTGTTCTTAGACTTGTAATCTAAGTAATTTATGATGGATTTGATGTTGACTGCTTCTTCTCACTCTATATCTAATGATGGATTTGATGTTAAAAACTCAGATACGAAGAAAATAAATAGATTTCTTAAGATATTAATAATTAAAAAATAATATCTGTAAATTATTTCTTTAAATTTAATGTAAATATGATATATTCGACTTGGATTATAAAAAGATGCATGACTAACATTTTGAAGGAAGATATTGATGCTAGAAAACTTAAAATTTAAAGTGAAGTAATTATTTTTTTTATTTTTTTTATGTATTTCATCGATCATATTTTGTAAGATATTACTCGAGTGTAACATTACAGAATCTTAATTTGAATAAATATGTTGCAAAGAATTCGGGTGCGAAGTTATCAGGTTGGCAAGAGATGGCGTTATTTCATAAAAAGAATTTCGTACTGAAGTACCGAGCGAACCAGACGATGATCTAAAGCAATGGCTTCTTAGGAAAGCGGTGCTACTGTCTGGCGGCAGCAATATTACGGTGGATGATATCATTAATTTTCCAAATCAAATGTTTTGGTGGCATCCTACACCGTTTTTTGCGGACGCCAGAAAATGGCTCCGATTTTTTAGGAAACCATAGCTTAACACCAGAGGAGGAATGATTATGTAATGACAGGATTAAATGGCTTGATAATTTTTATCTGTTTTTTGGATGTTACAGCATGTGTTGTCTATTTAGTGTGTAGTGTGTTCGTAAAATTTATATATCGTGTCAAAAACGAATAAATAATGAAACCGATACAGATTATTCTAAGCTACGCGAATACCGAACGACACCTTATAACAATGTCATTATCTTGAGTCTGGATCATTACACCATCAGGAGGTGTTATAAATTACATTTCTTAAATTTTTGACATTTTCAAAAATTTTCCTTATGATAAGATAACAAATGAGGAAGGTTTACTTACCAAAAGAACTATTTCCCAAAAGTCTGTCTATAGATAACACCTTTTGAATATCTTATTACGTTAGCAACTGTAGCATTTTCTTCATAGACGTCTTCCCTAGATATCTTGCACAGAGATTAACAGGGAATTATTATCTGCCAGCACTAAAAAATAATAAGACATTACCTAAATGCTACGTCAGTTTTTGAAATATCATATAACTAGTCCTAACTGACACGATTCGCATTTATTTTAATCATTCGTTATTCTAGCATTGAAATTTATAAAAGTGGATGTTTAGAGTAGGAAAGTATTTTCCCCATTTTAAACCTTTTGATATGATCTATTTTGATAACTCTGCTTTTCATAAGACAAGATTTGTTTTCTCTGGAACTAATTAGCAATAAATGGAATGTTTTTAGCAGATTCGGACGCTTCATGTGTAGTTACAGACTCTCTAAATTGTCACACGTACCGTCATTTGATAAAATCTACGGGAGAATAAAAGTCTGGCTTATGTGTATGTGTAGATAATCAATAAAGTAAATATATAAAATGTTCTTTATACTATTCTACTGGCTGCAATCGCGAACATTTTTCACCTTTCGAAACCCAGAATGCCACTGGTTATTTATTTTGAATCACCTGGTATGGTTACTCAAAAATCCAACTTCGCATTCATTTCACCTGATCCTGCTTTGCATAAGATTTCGTATAATTTTAAGTACATAAGGATTTGACTTGCGAGAAGGAATTAGTATATACGTATTCTATATCTACTTGTTCCTGATATGCAATATTCTAGATAGGTCTTTTTTCGAATTTTAGAAATTTTTGATAAACATAATTTAATGGCATAATTGTTTTAATGATTTTATTGTTACAATAAAATATTTAACAGGACTCAAGGACTGGGATTCATTTATTGGAATTATTTCTATCAATGCTTGTGGCCTACTTCCTTCACTATTTCATTTTAAAGCTATCTTAAATTCTAATAAAATAGTCAACAAGTTCGAGACTCCAATTGATGACACGTAAAAACAAAAAAAAAAAAAAAAAATTATTAACTGACGAAGAATATATGAGATCGCTCTCTCGAATCGTTCTTAACTCAGTCAATCCTACATTATAATCTAATAATAATATCTTAGCCTACCAAATCCCCCATAACGATTAAAACACTTCTATATAACAACCAATTGAAAATCTTGGTACACTGATTCGGAATAACTTTGATCTGACCGATCCATTACGATTGTTCAATCCAATTTACAAATATCTATCAGCTTGTCGTTATCCTCTACTTTCCTTTTCTCTCCTTTCCATTCTATTTCACTTATATCTCACTATCTTTAATTAAATTCACTTCACTTTTTATTTTTAACTAATTTACTTAATTGCATTTCATTCTGATTGGGAAGAACTTGTAATTTTATGCAATTCACAAATTATCAAGAAGTTCCCGAGGTTAGAGAAGGGAAAATAGCGAATAGCCCATCTGATAAAATTTATTGAAAGCTAACTATAATAGTCTAATATAATTATCTATTAAAAACGCATGTCTTTTTTCTCTCACGATCTTAAGGCTCCCGTCTACCCGCCATTTTGATTTCGTAGACGTAATGTTAATTCTGTGGAATTTCGACTAAAATTCTCAAATCTTTACTATTTGATTCCAATATTGTGTGTCTGAAAGAGCAAAAAAATAATGAAGGCTTTGGCGGAATTACTTTTTTTCCTCCGATTTTTAAAAATATTTTTTTTTTAAAGATTGGAAAACTTACAATCGAATCATTAAAAATGGAGGTAAAAATACTTTTAAAAATCGGAGGGAAAAAGTAATTCCGCCAAAGCCTTCATTATTTTTTGCTCTTTCAGATACACTTTATTGCATTCAAATAAATCAAGTAGTAAAGATGTGAGAATTAAAATCAAAATTCCATAGGATTAACATTACGTCCATGAAATAAAAATGGCCGGTAGACGGGAGCCTTAAATATACCAATCAATGAAAGGTTATATGACACAAAATTCACATTCACGAACCTTAGTTATTATTGATAAAGAATAATCTATAATATCAAAATAATTTCTTTTTATTTCTACATAGTTAATAAAGTTGAACCTAAAAATTTGTTTTAGCAAAAAGTAAACAAAAATTTAATGCAAAAACTTTAAATTCTGATGCTAATAACTATATCTCTGCAAAAATAAATTTATGCCTGAATTCCTGTATTTTAAAGCCTTGAAGAAAATTTAATTTCCTGTCTTAGTGACTACAGAAATAAGAATTATGTTAAAATTTACGCTGATTTTACACACAATGTCCTGCTAGAAATTACCCTTTCGCAACCATTAAATATAAGGTAACACAACCAGCTGTATCACCTCACAAACGTATCATCATCCCATCAATATACTTCTGTTGCGTTCCAGAGATAAATAGGTATTGTGTGTGATTTCCTTCCAATCCATTACGTCCACGTTGGCTACTAGTACGACGTTCAACAATAATGGTCGGATTGGCTCTTTTTTCTGGACGCTTTTAGACTCTTACTCAATGACTATCATCAGAAAAGCAGAACAGAGACTCGTCAGCAAACACCATATTGTGTCACTCAATTATCCAAGAGCCTAATCCTGACATTATCATAATCTTTGACGACGGTGGGTTAGTGTCAAAGACAGTCTTCGTAAGGGGTGACTTATGTGCTGTCCAATTTCAGAAAATCATAGTGAAACTGTTCTTTCCCACATTGAAGCTTCCAAAACTTTCTACAAAGTCCTCAGAATGTCGAGAGAAGTTGATTGTGAAGTTGCCACTTAATCCCTTCGGAATCGTTGAAGCGATATGATGGTGAGACCAATCAAGTGTATGTAAGCGTATAGTTTCACTCCTCGTAAAATTGATCGATAGTTAGAGCGGCTTTTGGTGTCGTTATTCGGGCAACTCTCAATTCCACATGTGTCTAATGGAACATAGAATCCTTCTCTATTATATAACCACGTGACCAGCTTGTTTTTCAGATCTTCTGCGTAACTTATTTAGCTGCGTATATTTCCCGAAACTTCCATATTTATACGACCAAATTCTCATGTAGTAGCATTTTCTATGTCTGGCTGTGTGTATGTTATGCAAATGTGTGTTAAGTAGTTGAAAAATAATTTACGAGAGGAAAATACATAATGGTTTTTATTATGCTGAATTAATAATTTATTAAAAAATCATTAATTTCTACATATAACAAAATATTTAATCATTATGTGTCCATTTACATGTAGTATTTCATAACAACAAAATTTTCTGTAAAACTTATGATTATTTCACTTTTCTGTTATTTGCTTGTAATATAATCAGCAATAAAAATAAATAATCAAAACAGGGAGATATGATGTGTAATTAAATATTTCGAAACGTATCATGATTCTATTATCTCAAACCAAATTAATACTAAATTGAATAAAGAAGTGCAAAAATCAAATGATAAATTCAAAAAAATAGACAACAAAATATATCTGAGATTGAAATTCCATCCCCCCCCTCCAATTCAGAGAGAGAGATTCTAAACATTTCTCCGCATTCATACATCGTATATCTTATGGCTTATATTTGGCATACATAAAGTAAATACAATAAGTGACATTTGTATATAAAATTTTTAGTCTCTAACTCCTTTCAATTTTTAGTAAATATTAATGGATGAGATAATAACAAAAATATTAAAGTAATGAAACGATAAAAAATAGTGATGAAATTCTATTATATGTCAAAGGAGAATAGCTCTATTTTATATAGTATAAAGGGCAAATGTATGAACCCGTTTTCGTAAAAGAAGGAAGAGAGAAACAGCACTCAAGTTACTTATTATCTGGGATATTTTAGTAAGTTTTCTTAAATCTAGTTTAGCAGTTAGTTGATACGTCATAATTCTAAAATACTTCCTGAACATCCCCGCAGTGTTGGTTTTAAATTAGTCCAATTATACAATCTACAGAAAGCAATGATTGAGTAAGATTATCATTAAGTATGAAATGGATAAATTTAGACAGGAGAGAGAAAGGACTTCCGCATTTTCTGCAGAAACTGTGAAACTTGCAACTCTCTGATCAAGGAAGTTGAAACAAAAATGTTCATGGAAAATATTTCGCACTATTTATCATCATCAATATTCTACAAAATTTTAATAAAGTATTATGATTTTTCCCTTCACAGTATTTTAGACAACTTATGTTGTTTTAAAGATCAAATAATAATCATAGAAATTTATGATTATTCGTTTATTTTTATCTTCAACTATAGCTGGCAAATCGAATGCTTCATTTAAGATTTTGAAATGCTGTTATAGTATAATTCCTTTGTGAGTTTTACAATCTTTAAAAATATTCTAAAATATTTTCAAAACTTGGAGTGAAAATGCAATTCCTCAGACACATTCATTATATTTTTACTCTTTTGGACACGCGCCTTTTTTATTGACAAATAGATAAAAAAAAAAGTATAGATTTTATACTCGTAGTATAGAAAATCCATAAGATTAACATTACGTTCATGAAATCAAAAGGGTCAGAAAGCAGAAACTTTAAGAGATAACATAAAAAACAAATCTGGTAAATTCTCTGAATTTGATGAATTTATTTTGTCACTGTTTGTTTAAACAAGAACAAAAAAAAGTAATTCAAATTTCAAGGTAGATTAAAAGAGTATAATTTATAATTATATTATTATTTGGTTTAAAAAATAATATACCAGCGTAGAAAAATATTTTTTTGTATAATTATTGATTTTGTATATTATTATATAATTATTGACTTATATGTCTACTTGTCCGTTTTCATTAGGATTCATCAGTTGCTAACAAGAATGAAATTCATTGTTTCATTAGCACTTAAATGTTTGTCTATATAAAAAGATCTCCTAGTGTAATAAGACCATTAAAAGGTTTCCATAAGGACAGGTTTCCTGTGGAAGAGATTAAAGCAGGATTTTCGAATTTATATAAATGCAATACGTTTATTTCTATTAATATAATATAACATATAATGATATAGTTAATTACGCAACTCATATGCAACTGTGTTACCTGGATCTTAATACTTTACTGAGTGAAACTAATCCATAATCCAGTAATTTAGCATTTTTTAAACTGAAAAGGGGAAAAATTGGATCAATCAGATGCAGCAACATTTAGGAAGAGGCTTACTAACTAAACAACATTAGCTCTTTCTATCTTTATGTTGAACAAATGATATACCCCCGAAAGATGATGTGCTATTTTCCCTCAGAGCGGTTGGTTGTTCAATGGAAACTAATGTTCCCTTCAATGTGATATTATTGCAATAGGATAAATTCTTACAGAAGGTACAATTTTTTGGATCCAAAAGTTGTCGAATTAATACACGCGTTCTATGAATAGTGAATATTTGTCAAGTGATGATGTTCGTGTACTTATACAGTCACATACAATGCGCAACACAAATTCTGAACAAGAAATATATATATATATATATATATATAATGATTTCTCTTAAATATAATTTAATTTCCTAATTTTTACTATTCTTTAACTATCACAAAAAAGAGTTCATTTTTATTTGCTGATACCATTCCAATTTAGCTTTTAATTTTTATGCAATCACGCGTTCTTAAAATATGAAAATTCAACTTTTCCCACGGATTTAAATCTGTAGGGATAATCCCTTCTAGACTTTCTGTCTGTAGCTAAAATCTCTAGAAATCACTCCGTGCAATACCGTGTGACTTGAAGAAATCCTTACATAGAGATTCCAAGCAAGGTAAATTCCTTTCTCTTTCATTTTAGCAACGATAATGAAACTACGCCACCGGTCTCTTCAAATGATCATAATGCAGTTCACGGAATCGAAGGGACGTAACTTGTACTGCATTATATATATATATATATATATATATATATATATATATATATATATATAGGTAAATTTTTCCTGCAAGGAACGCTGCCAGAAGTTAAAATGCTTTAATAACTAGCCTGAGTGAGGCGTCTTTTAACCTGGTTGGTAGAGGCGTAGCAAAAAGGGACCGGTCAACTATTCTTTGGACCCGCTGGTCCACAGTTCGAGCAGCCTAAACAACTAAGGTCTTTTACTCTCTTCTCCTCCACAGGTTTGAAAAACACCCGACGCTAAACTCCCTGCGTTATCTCTGACATCAAGTTTTTTCATGTTTCCACTGCTGAGTTAATATAAGGCTCTTTTTTTTTTTTTTTTATTCCATGGACCCTAATTTCGAGTAACGAGGAGATCAACGATTCCTTTTCAAATGGAACTCTCCAGCTTTTATAGTTTTATTCTGCATTTTATAGTATTCTATTACATGCCTTCAAGAATTTTATTATCAAAGAAAATAGAATGAAAAAATAAGGTAACAGAAGTAGGATGTGTATTATACACACATATGTATAATACACATGTCTGTATGGACATCTTGTACACATCTGTGTGACTTGTGACTTTTAAAATTAAAGAAAATAGAATGAAAAAATATGGTAGGACATAACTATATGAATTCGTATGTCTCATAGAATTAAATTAAGACATGAATAATAATTAATTCTTTAAATAACACATCAAATGAAGAATAACATACAAATAATAATTAATTCCATCCAACATATCAGAAATGTCAAGCAAAAATTTATCATTATGAGCATGTCAGAGTAAAAACTTTTTTCATATATATCTTGACTGAGAGCATTAAACTCTGCTTTACGTTTTTTCTGAAAAAACAGGTAGACATAGTTGAAATTTCCTGCACATTTTATAGCATAATGAAAAGAAAGATCCAATTAACTGTCTCTGAAAATATAAAGAATATTCATAAGTTCGTTATTTAAATTTAAAGATTCCGGAAACCTTTCAACAGAGTCTAGGCGTAAAGATCTTAATTTAAACCAGGAGCAGCCAAACTTTTAAGCCAAACTGTATGTATTTCCACTTCTACGTCGGTTATATCTAATTGTCGTAAATTTCAAAAGTATTCAAAATCTTCACTTTACAATGAAGACTTAAATAAGCTTAATTTATCTTGAAAGCTTAAAATAATTGTTCGTACTTGACTTGATGTAATATCTTTGCCTCGGTGACGTGTTTGAATATCACTGAACTTTACAAATATATCGGCAAATAAGAAATGTTGCTTTAATTTTTTTTACAATTCATCACTTAAGGACTGGGTTAATTTCAGTAAGAAATTTTGTAACTGTTTAAACAATTCAACGAGTTTTTGTTAAACATGCACTTCTTGACAACTATAGTATTTCGGTGTGTAATAATAATTGGTTTGATAGTTCATCATCTTCCTCGCAAAGCTTATCAAACAGTCATGATTTAAGAGGTTGGGCTCTATTTTGGGCCATCTTGTAACAAAACGGTGCAAGAATAATTTCTCACAAGTCTGAGAATGAGAAACCATCACGAAACACGCATACTTTAAACGGTGAAAAAAAATAACTATTTTAAAAAAATGTGTAGGAATGAGAAATTAAATAAGCTATAATCTATTATAAAAACTTTACTTACTATATTATAATTAAAAATGGGATTCTAAACGAAAATTGTACATACTGCGTTGTTGTCCATAAATTTGCGATTAAATAGCATTGGTATTCATTCATCAACCCCTAATTGACCCCCTGAATCAGATCGACCCCTAATTATACTATTTCAACCCCCAGGAATAGGTACAGTCCACTTTGCCGACCCATGATTTGAATGATATATTTTGTAGATATTTGACCTAGTAAATTAATTGCAAGGTGAATGAATATCTATGCATCTGGAGGAAAACGTATTAAGGAAAACAAGACAAGGAAAGCTGAATTCGAAAAATGAATCTAATAACCTTTGAAAAGCCTATAAAGCAATTATCCAGAAAACTATTGCACTAAAAACTTAAACAAGGAAAGGCTTTGTTTAATTAATGATTTAAAAGCATCATCAAAACTTCATATGCAAGTAAAATGCTAATTCATTGGAACAATTACTTGAGAGAAATATGTGTACATGGCCTGTTACCTAAAGAAAAGAAGAAAAAAAATCGAAGGATTTGTCAAAATACGTGGAAATTGACATAGTCTTTTTTCAAAGTGGAAATACCAAGTTGGGGGTTGATTACTGCCAGAACAACGGATCTTTGGTGGAATTTGTTGGTAGACCAGCCAAAATGCTCAGTTGTAATAGTAGTGAATAGAAAGGAACCAACTCTTTTGGAGGAAGTAAAGGAAAAATATCGAAGAAGGTTCCACCATTTTTTCTACCTCTTGAAAAGCAGATAAAACCGATGTTTTAAATTGTAAGAATACACTGCATCATACATTGATGTTCGTGTTACAATTTCAAAAACATGGTATCAATATTGGAACAATTTTTTGCTTGGAAATATGTTCCAAGTTTCTATCAGGTTCTTTGACAATAGGAAAAGACATTGAACATTGAAGTCAAAAAATTATTCAGTTATTAATTTTTACAATTTAAAAATACAAAATATCAACCCTCTAAGAAGAGTATATAAAATCATATCAGAACCATTGTGTAGACTTGTTTGAGTAAACATAGACACTACGATATGAAAAGGGCCAAGTTATCTTTTGTTTCCTTTTTTCTTTCGCTATTATTTCCTCTTTTCTGTTTTTCATTTTTTTTCTCACCTTTTTTCCCTCTTCACTTAAGGGTTATCTCCTTAAACGTGAGATTTCTCCTTGAAGAGCCGCTCTTTCTCTCTTTTGTACCAGTTTCTTTAAAAGATAACATAGCTCACGTGTTTGGCGGACGCTACAAACATGTGAATGATTATTATCTCCAGAAAAAATTGTGGAGTGATTTTATCTCCAGAGATACTTTCTCTGGAACGAAGAATTTTGATAACTGAGAATTCTGGTAACCAATATTCAGGTAAACAAAACTTCAATGTAAAAGTTCAATTGTAAAAAAGTAAAGAAAAAAGAGAATTGCGCGAGAAATATTCAGGAGAAAATTAAATGTATAAGAATATTTAATTATATTTCTCACCTTTAGGATTTTTAAAATATCTTATTTTTTCACCTTTGATTTCTTTTAATTGCTTTCTGTGACATCTCATTATTCTTAAAAAAGCGAATACATCTTCTCTTTAAGTCTGTTTCATGGAATACATCAAGTTGTCCATTTCTGCTCAACACGAAGATCTATTAACCAGAATTAACCTATTAATTGACTGTGATCATTTTTAGCTCCACCCTTTCCCCATCCAAGCCACGCCAACATGAGGGCATGATGCCCCGACGAATTTAACGTGAGCCAGCATCTCTGTACGACTAGTTTTTAGCAGAACCTGGATAGTTTATTAACATTGCATTTGGAAGCAACACAAGGGTTATTGATGACATTATTTTGAGAAAACATAATATAATTCAACATAAATATCCTTTCTATATGATTACTTAATTAAAAGATTTAATTTTAAATAATTTAAAGTTTATGCAATATCATTGTGAAATATTGGGAAATGTTTTCCATCTTACCACGAAAACGTTTTGCACTGAGGTAAATTTGCTTTGTAACTTTGATTGTTTGCGAATTTTCTCTTCTGGAATTTCTTTCGGACTTTATATTTAAGTTCCCGGATTCTTCCTGATCGAATGGAATTTGATGATGCAAATGAAGTAAAACTATAGAAGTGGAGTAAATAGGTATAATATCAAGTTTAAAAACGACAGAGAATTGAATTGGAATAATTAGAATTTTACGGTAATAGGAAAGGTGTAAGTGTGATTTGCGTGAATGTTTTCTGGCAAGCATAGTTTGAATGTTGAGATTGGGACTGAACACTGTCGTAGCAAATAAATACTTGAAGGAGGAGTTCGCATCGTATTTCGGTAAGAGTATTCTTTGATAGATTATAGAAGCTGTTAGTTCTCTCGTATAGAGACATGACACTGTTAGATAGCATCGCCCTTTTTAGAGGATCAATAAAACAATATTTTTGAAGATAATTGACAATTTTAGTTACTTTATCTGTGCTTGAATGTAAGTTGAAATTTAGATCTTGTAATTAGAATAATGTTTAAGGTGACAAGCGAAATAGGAAAGAGGATGTCGTCACATTTCAATTCGAAGATGTTAAACAATTAATAATGTTTTTTCTCCCAGATGTAACAATTTTTTTTACATCAACTATAAATGCCATGTTAAATGAACTTTTTCATGGCTGAGAATAAGTTTTTTTCAGAGGTAAGTTTCTGTGATTATTTTAATCCAAATAAATAACAGTTTATAAAATACTTGATTTTTAACGATTCACTTAAAGAAAAGAAAACATGTATGAGCACTATAATGTTATTGTCAATTTAATTTTTTCTAATTGGTACTTTTTTTTATTTTTAAAAGGTAAATTTAGGTTCTTCATTCTCCAATCAGTTACCTTCAATAAATGAACTTAATGTGTTTGGTTATATTTCAATTCATGAACAATGGAATTTCTAACGGCTTTCTCAAATCCAAACTATTTTTTTAATCAATTTGAATGTAATCAAATTATCCCTCAGTTTATCTTTTTGCTTCATTTCTCCCAATATGTGAGAAATAAACCTCTGTCAATTAATGTATTGAAAGGCAAGATTCTAAAAATATTTGTGAAGCATCTCTAGAAGTCTGTCCTCTTAAATATTAGTCGAATCGCGATTATTAAATTCAATTCAATTCCTAGCGCTGATGAAGTAATTAAAATAGGCACACAAATATGGTTCAAGAATTTAGTCAATTCTTTTTCAAAGTCTTATAAATTGTTTCTGTTTCAATAGGATCAACTATTTTAACTACTGTATTGTTTCTCTACACTAGTTCACAGTCCATTCACTTAGTTACTAATAACTTCCATAAAGTATCAAAGATAACTCTTACCGGGATACAATGCGAGTAACTTCCACAATAGGGAAACTTCGACCAGACAGTGTCGTTTCCTCGTCCCCATAGATCACACAGATGCGCGAATAACTCCCGATTCTCTGTCACTTTTATACGATTTCATAACATTTATTAACTTGTCTTCAAAAGTTTACCTAAATTGTGTAACCACGTTTCATTTGTTTGAAAAGAAGCTGAAAATTACAAGCTCCAGGTGTTAGTTAAGAGAAGATTCGTGAATTGTCCATGTCACAAACTGGAGTAACAAGTTTGTTAACACTTTGGCCAAAGGACGAAAAATCGTATCAGAAAAGACAAATACCAAATGTTAATTCTGCGAATATAAACGGTTATCATCATTATAAATGGCAGCGGTAGCTTAGTGATCATGATTGCGAACCTTGTGAGTCGGAAATTCAAGCCACTAAAGACCAGCCGTTTAGCCAGGGCTGATGCACGTTAAATCTGGTTAAGATCCCACGTTCTCACGTTGAGATAGTGTGGAAGTTTGGAGAGATATGACGTGAGAGCTGAGTAATGAAGGACAGTCGTTACATGTTATCATACAATCTATTCATTCCTGCTATCATATAAAAATATATCGATGTGTTGACCAGTTTTGTAGTTCAACTACTTGTTTTAAGAAAATGTCCGATTCCAAAATAATTTATTCAATTTGGTCTATCAGTAAAACAGTTGGTGTAGCATTAATTTGCAGAAGAAAGAATTATTAGCTGCAGATGCTCAGTTACGTAGTCACCATGTTTCCCTGATCTGACACCATGGGACTTTTTGCTGTAAAATTATTTGCAGTCCAAGATTTGTCTTGGCGGAGTCTTAAGCTTCATTGTTTTAAAGTGCAGCACGTCACGTACTGTGACGAGCATTCCATGGGGACATGTTAAGTTCGGCGGAAAACAAAATGTAAGCGGAACATTCAAAATGTTGTGCACAAGAACGGAGGTCACATTGAAGGTTATCGATGTTTAGTTCTTAAAAGGATTCTGTGTCTCAAAAGTTAATTAAAATAATATCACTATTTTTACCATTTAAATAATTGTCAAAAATTTGTTTCGTGTGAATCGCTCAGAAATCAATGCGCTTATGTTCGTTCTTTGATATTTTTTTTTAAATTTTTATAAATTTTAATGAAATAAATAATATTCTTAGTTCTTAAAGAATTTACTTCTTCCTTCGTTATTTCTAGGTCAGACAGCCCTTTTTCGCATCGTTTGAATGTGTTGTATAATAATTTCAGACGTCATTGTGAAAAGTCCATTTATTATCAATATTTTTTACATAAACTTTGATATAAAAATAAACTTCTTGTTCTTTCAATATGTGTGGGTAACAGTCAAAAGCAACAAATTAATAATATTTGTAACAATCATTTCTGCTATTTAGAATTGTTCGAGATGCAGTCTTGAAAAGAACGCCAGTTTTTAACAAGTTTTACATACGTGCTTTCGGTTAATTTGAAATATCTAAGCTTTGATTAAAATATAAAAATATTACATTGAAGTGTTTGTGAAAATTATTGTTATTAAAAACATTAAATAATTTTTCGTCAATAACTGTAAAAACTCTGACATTTTTAATTATTAAAAGTAGATTTATTATAAGGGTTCAAAAATATAATTTTGACGAAGATAACATCTTTTATGTAATTTACATAAAAAACGAACAAAAATAGAAAATCCCGCAATCTTAAAAAATATAAATCAACCATTATTGTATCCTAATAGTAGAAAATTTTCAAAAGAAACAAAAAAGACGTGATGAGTTTATTAAAGTATATAGCTTCAATAAAACCTGACTTTTACAGGACATTAAAAACAAGTGGAGATCAAAATTTAGATTTATATCACTCAGAAGATGTCTGTTACGATGAATAAAAATAAAACTTATGACGACAAATGTTATTCTATTATTTGTACTTACATTTCTTATCTTTTTCAGCTACCTAAAGGTATCAATCCGAAAATTCATAAGATTCTGCCATATTGCGCCAATAAATACTTATATTTTTATTTACATATCCGGCACATATCTTGTTTTGTTGAAAGGCCTTCCCTTGGAAAAAGGACGTTATATACTTGTCTAAGCAAATTAATAAACCAAACTGTTTTAATGAGTGTATTAAAAATATTCACATTCACTCAATTTTTGTTTCCTTTACGAATTTTTACAAAAATAGTTACTATAGATTAGTTGGTAGTTAGATAAAGTGAGGTATGCGAGGCAGGTAATAAGTTGAGCTAGTGAGATTTATTTAGTAGTAACACACTAGCCATGCAAATAAATATAAATTAGTTCTGATGCTCCTGTACTTAATAAAGTTGTTTAACAAAATCTATTTCAAGTATTTATTTTGTATAATTATGTACATAATGTTTTTTATATTTAGGTATGTTTATGTGCTTAGATATGTACATTATTAAAAATGATTAATTTAAGTCATATTGAGGGGCAATTTTTTGAAATGAGATTTTTCTCTTCAACCAACGCAATTCGTCGAATTCGAAAGTTCAATAAAAGTTTTATGCCTCGTCGAAAGAGAAAAAAAAAATGGCTTTGTCATGTTAAGAAATAGCCCTATTAAATGAACTGCAACACTCGTACTCCTTAATCAGTGCACTCCACAATTCCAGAAAAACTGTCCTAATCCATCTTAATCTCAATTCAACAATTGGACATGACATAAAAAAATCTTGAAGTGTCGTTATTAAAAGCAATATATATATACATATATATATATATATATATATATATATATATA